>PYSR01000043.1:0-224196 GCA_003049425.1 Magnaporthiopsis incrustans | reverse complement strand
TAGCTTTAAACTAATTACATAAAACTTACCCTAACAGGTAGGGGTACAGGGTAGGGTACCCTGGTACATGCAGTAGTTATTTTTAACACGTTATACGGCCATAAAGGTAACCGGCCGCCAAAAAATATCGTTTAAGGATTTAACGCTTTTTTTCCTGCCTTTTTCGCTTTTCCCGTTTAAATTTATAACCTTATTAAAAAAATCCAGGCCGTTAACGGGTGCAGGTTTTTTAACAAGCTTATCCTTTAAAATAAAAGGCCGGCTAATCCTGGTTTTTTTTACGGTTTCCCCCGCTCATAATTTTTAATATAAAATCACGTTCCCTAACGGCAGGCCACCGGCGATTCAATTAATTTTCCGTATCCCGTATACGTTTATAAAGCTTTGCCACCGGGCATCCTTTTAATTAACGTTGCAAACGCCCGTTTTTAAATTATAAAAATTACTTAATAGGCTAACCCAGGCCTTCCAGGCGACAAACCTTTTCCGCTTGTTGTTGTACTTGTTAAAAATCGTTATTACGGTAAAAAAAAAGCTTAAAATAAACCATTTCTTAATTGCCCTCGTACGCACCCGCTCCCAGGCCTTTTTAAAATTAACTTTTTTCGAACTTTTAAATAAGCCCTCGCGGTGGCAATCGATAAAAAAGCTCATTAACCGGGCGGTTTTCTCGTTAAACCATTGCATTCGGCGCGGCTCGCTATCTCGTTTTCTTTTCCGAAAGGGACCCTCGTTGGGCTGGGTATCAAAAGGCTTTTTAACACCAAAAATTTATGCTTAAAAAGCTATTTAAAAATCGGAAATAACTTTAAAAATCACGTTATCGGCCTCCATTGCCTGGGTATTAAAAGTAAATTAAAAAAACATTTTTTTAATAATAATTTATGCTAATTTTAACTTACAGATACAGGTTCGTCGATGTTATGTTTTAACGGGAACAATTTTTGTGCCCCTCCCCTTTAAAATAGCGGTAAAACCCCATTTTTTGCCACAGCCCCTGTTCTTTGGCAGACGNTAGCGGTAAAACCCCATTTTTTGCCACAGCCCCTGTTCTTTGGCAGACGACGGCTGACTGGGGGACCCTTACAGGTACTTTGAACCCCCCCTGCAGCATTTTTTGTACCTCGCAACGATCGTTGCGGTAACGATCGTTGCCGCCGATCAGGCCCTGAGCGATCTTGCCCTGCGTGCTACAACCGCGGACAAAAGTGCCGCTCCGTTTTCAAATTTCCGCTCCAGACTGAACATCAACCTTCTATTTCAACGCACGACTGCACAATCAATTCTGATTCAATTCCTATAAGAATTTGACATGGATAAACAGAAGCAGTGGATTGCGTATACATTTTCTGTCCATTTTGTCCTCGCCTTTGCGACCCAGATCATCCATAAAGCCTGCCCCTAAGAGAGGTTTTGCGGGGTAGGAAAAAAAATCGAAGCGATGCTTTTGTCCTCCCACTGTAGCAGTGCTAGCCTGCTCAACTTGTAACAGCCTCCCGGGCCCCTTTCTCCCGAGAGCGCCTAGTCTCTGTGCTGCGTCGCGTCTGCCACCACGTCTCGGCCAACGTAGATGCGGTGGTCACGCTTCCCCTCGGCCACATCGCGGATGAAGTCGCGCAGCGACGTGCACTCGAGGTCCGGGTACAGCGTCTTGCCATCCAGGTAGCCGAGGTACCGGGCGCGGTCGGGCACGTTGTCGCCCCTGACGTGTCGGCTGTGCCTGTACTGGGACATGGCAAGGTCCAGAAGCGGCCCCACACTGGTCGGGTCTGCGGCCGCCGCAATCCGCAGCTTCGCGATGAGGGCCTCGAGGTCCGCGGCCGAGATGACGTCCCGCGGCACCTCCTTCCCCGTCGCGGCCTCGACCTCGGCCCACATGGCGTTCTGCGTCGTCACCTCGCCGTACGCGAACACGGACCGGTTCAGCGTCCGCGGGTCCGCGATGATGCGCGCCACGTACGGCCCGATGTCGTCCTTGTCGATCATGGCCGTGGGCGATTCGCCGTCGCCGATGATGGGGTCGGCCAGGAGCGGGGCGAACGGCGGCGGCAGGCAGGTCTGGTACCACATGCCGACGTCGACGACGGTGTAAGGTAGATAGACGCGCTTGCAGCGGTCCAGCAGCTCCTCCCTGAGGTCGCGGACCTCCATCACGCCGCGCGGCGGCATGACCGTGGCGAAGAAGCTGGGCACGAAGCGGCCGACGCCGGCGCGGTGCGCGGCGTCGATGAGCGCCTCCGACTCGGCCCGCAACAGCGGCAGCACGCACGAGATGACGACGTCGGCGCCCCTGAGCTGCGCCGCAAGCGCCTCGACGTCGCGGAAGTCGACCGCCTCGACGGACGCGCCCGCCTCGACGGACGCGCCCGCCCGTGCCATCTCTTGATACGCCGCCTTTCCCGCCGATTCGGGCCGCGCCAGCGCCACGACGTCAAACTTGGCCGGCTCGGCTAGCAGCGCCTTCATGATGGACTGCCCCGTCTCGCCAGAGGCGCCGGCGACGACGACGCGGAGCTTCGTGCTAGATGCCATGGCGAATGTTGCGTAGGTTTGGCAGAAGGTTGGAACCGAAGGGTGTGACAGCGTTCGGCAAACGAGGACCCAGACGCAATACACGCTTCTTACCACAGCATGGGTTATATACGGAGCAAGATGAGATCGTTGCCCGTTCCGCCGAGCGTCGGTAGGCCCCGGTCCCCCGCGCCCTGTTCCCGGGAGATGCGGACTCCCGGCCCCGGCTTATAAATACAATACATTATTAATCCCCCTCTTTATATAGCGAAATCTAAACAGGGGCGAAGTGGGTGCGCGATTTACACACATGGTTTACGCCGAACAGGGCCAGGAAGGCTTCCACGGCGTTGGCACTGGCACAAGTGCCCCCTCCTCTTCCCTTCCCCACTCCCCCGGCCTAAAAGCCCGAACCGGGTCGCTTGGACCCTGACGTTGGAAGTCATGGTCAAAATCCTCGTTGGCGCCGGATAGCGAGTCATCTGCCTCGGCCGGGGGTCGTTTGCCAGATAGGATCGAGTACACTGCCACGTGGTTTAGTTCCGCGGTTCGCGTCAAAAAGGTGTCACAAGATTGCAATGGGCTAACAGAGCAAATAAAGTAGGAAAGGGATGGGATAGTAAATGGGGGGAAATGGGGTACTCACGGCTGCCCAAATTTTGTTTTAGCTCTCCCAGCATGTCTGCTAGACCTTCCTTGGCGGCAATCGCATCGCGCAAACCAGAGTCCAGCGACAAGGAGTGGAATTATTCATGCAGACCAAAGCTGCCTGCCCACAGCGGAAAGTTTTGTTCCGCCCTGACGAGTCGGCCACCCTTTGGGTTTTTACCTCCAGTTTGTTGATGATCCTGAACGTATTGGAAATGGCAGGACCAAGGTTGCCGAGTCCTCCGATGCCCTCAGCCGCTTCGATGCTCCCGTTACCCATCCTCGGCGACATTGACCAAAATCCACGGTTGGCTTAAAGATCCCTACACGGGTGGGGGAAGACTTGGTCAACAACTGATACTCGGACCTTTGGCAAGCAGGAGATGCTCGCACTGCTCAACCGACACTATGTGGATGATAGCCCCACAGCCCGATTAACAGGATGATGCAGATGAGTTGGACTGTGTAGGGTGGGGCGCAACAAACGGCTGTTGGACGGTAGAGGAACGTTCGGCCGGGAGCAAAGAGGAACAGAGACGTCCGTTTTTGCAGGCGAAGCACTCCGTTTCCGGACGCCCGCGATCCCATTTGCTCCCCAAAACCTTTACAAACTAAGGCGTTCGAGGACCGAACTAGTACTCAGGTGGATGACGGGTGACCACTGGAGGATCCTCGGTCTTGTATGTTTTTTTTTCCTCCTCGAAGCTGAAGCAGATAGCGTGCTCGAGGAGACAAACTCTCGTCAGTCGGATTTGGCTACTTCTGGCCGCGCGAACGCTCCTCGAAATGCCTTCCAGGCAGCGCGTCCAAGTGAAACAGTCGTGCCACACGGCCGGGTGGCGTTGCCCTCCAAGGCAATGACCACCTGGCACAGCTGCTTTCTGACTTTCTGAGTTTCGTCGTCTGACTGGCTACCTAGCCAGTTGCTTGCCTTCTCCTTGTATCAGCGATACTTATCCGCGACACAGAAAGGCGAGGGGCCAAGGCTCGATGGCTCCAGGCGTCACGCTGTAATCCCGTCAGGGAGACATGGAGACGGTGATCCAGTTCCTCTGCAAGCGGCGCCTGCAGGACTTTCAAGACGTCAAGGGGGGCGCGTAGGACTTTGGGAATCAGGGATCACGGGCGCAAATGGGACGCAAAAGTCGGCCGTCCTTGACGAGAACATTGCTAGCATGATTGATGGAGGCGAGGGAGCCATCGAGGAGCAGCGCACAAATGCCCAGCTGAGCTGCGCCGAGAACGGCGGCAGATGGGATTTGCGGTCAGGTAAAACATCATCAGGCGCACGCCCAAGGCGCGCGGCGCCACAAGACAAATGAACTTCTCTTCCATTCGAGCCGCTATTTCACGATTACTTATCTACCTTCTGATCGCATCTTCATTTCGTACGACGACGCCGTCTCCTCATCCTTAGCCCGGCGAACGTCCGCCAGCAGGCTGTCCTGGGTTGCCGGTGGCGTTTGCCGCGTCAGGTTAGCCGCGCTCCCGCTCACAACATTTTCCGGAAGCGACCTGCCCGCCGTCGTATTGGCGCCACCACTGCCACCGCTGTGCCGGTAACGACCCTGCGACACGCTCACAATATCGCGCACAAGGACTCGAAGGACGGGGACCGAAGCTGCTATAATGGTTATAGCAGGCTCGGCTGCGCCCCACGTGATAAGCGGGATGCCGTCATCTGTAGCAAAACAGCAAGCACGGGTGTCAGCAAAGCTCGCCCACCGTCAAGATCTCGTTGATACTCCAAAGCGGGTTTAATTGCTCGACGGAAAAATCCCCTGTTGAGATGCCTCAAAACACAACAGTTTCTCGTGCGAGAGAAAAAAAAAACAATAAGACTCACATCCGAAATCTGGCAAGCCCAGGGTCGATATGTAGGAGGCTTTAAGGACAGCTGCCACTCCGGCTCTGCCGCAAACGAAGCAGACGGTGTTAATTTATCGTTGTCTTTCCCTACAGCAGCTTCCCGGCTATAAGGCGTGAGGCGTGACCTGGAAAGTACTCACAGAATTCCCATACTTAAAGCCAGAGCGACGCCGATCTTTTCCGCCGTTTTAAGCTGCAAAGGTAGAATAATCTTCCACGGCAGGAACGCTAAAACGATGTCGGTGACGCCGGAATATACTGTTTTTTTTTTTTAAAACGGATGACAATGTTTAGCCGACGATCCTGCCAGGCAGTTATGACAAAAACAGAAAAAGAAACGCGACCAACTTACCGCTAGCAACAATGCCGAACGTGAGGCTGACGTGGGGATCCCAGCAGGAGCCGCCGGTCGCGAACGGTTTCCAAGCCTTGTCCACGGGGCTACATCGAACCCACATCAACAGGACGTTGAGACCCATAATAAGGTTGATGGAAACGATGACAAACCAGAGAAAATATCTCATACGGCTGATAGTGGTAATACGTAACAGCGTCATGGCAAATGAGGTTTTGCTCCACACTTGGCTGACAATGACGAGGGTGATAAGGACGATGCCGGTGAGGGCGAGAGGCTCAGCGTTCTGGATCGGGACGTCCCAAAAGTGGCGACCGAAGCCCATGCCGACCTGGACCGTGACGAGGACGGAATGGGCCAGCAGGCAGACGTAGGAGGCGATGAGGATCCAGTCCTCCGGCAAGATCCGGCGACTCTTGAGCAGGCGGCAATAAAGGCGCAGGCCCAGGAACAAGGCGGAGAAACCGGTCAGGACCCAGATCACCGCCAGCACCTCGGGCTGTCTGCCGTCGTGGGGCATCTTGGAGGGGTCCAAGGCGACGCCGGAAGGCCCCACCGTGCCCGGCCGGGGGGCCCCGACCCCAGATGGCGGGCCAGGTGGAGGAGCAGCGTCTCCGGGACCCGTCTGGTTCGACATCACGCCTGCAGCGGCCGGGAGGTAACGTCTCTCCTCGATAGCAAGTCGTCGCGTCGGGGAGGGGGTGAGTGGCCGCTCAAAGGCAACGAAACACCGAGAAGACGAAGTCTCTCGTAGCCAGGAGGCTCGTTTTCGAGGAACCACACACACGCCGGTCGGTGCCAGTGGTCGTGCGGTGTCGAAAATCGAGTGGTTATGGAGGCGAGGGCGGGTTATAATGCATTTGTCAGCCATATTGTCGACCCGGGCCTCGTCCCGCTCGTCTCCTCGTTGCCACTATTCGAACCATAACGCCGCGCTGCAAGACCATGCCGAATGCGGGAGGGCCGGTGGTCCGGGCGGAGCCTGCAGAACGCTTTGGACCCGGCTAGCGGCGGGAGTCCTGTGGACTCAGCAGCGGACCTTCCCGGCGGCGTAGTTTTCAAGTGGTGTGGCGTCGACGGTAGCCCGAACGAGCCCGAACGAGCCCCTTAATCTCTTGGCAGGGACCGCCCTAGGGCTGGCACGCTTTACACTTAAACAGCTAGAACGGTTCGCGCCGGGCCATGACTGGCGGGCGTTGATCCGAATCCGTACGGCTGAGCCCTATCACCCCCACTTCGTTGGGCCAACGGTTCGCCGCTATGGTGGGTTGGCGTTTCGTAGCCGTTTGCTAAAACGTGGTAAAAACATGTGGAGATTGGTTGAAATATTAGGTCACCCAGCAGAGGGCTGTCGTCGGGTCGCCTCTAAATAGAGCTCGTTTGGCCACTGGTCTGCAAGAGCCACCGTGTTGCCGCGCATGCCGGCAAATGATGATGACTTCGACGACGAGGTCCCGTGCTGTGTCGCCGAGCACCTCCTGGCAGCTCCTGGGGCGGGGCACGGAAATGATGACCATCCAGCCGGGGGACAAACCGGACTCACAAAAGCACCCCTTGCCGCAGCAGGGCCATCCGCAGCACTTTTTCTCGAGGAGCAGCACCTCCCTGTCATCGGTCCTGCAGGGCAAAGCACGAGAAAGACATCCTGCTGCTGTGTAGTGGTGATTTGGAGATAACAGCAGACGTCAAGAGACCGCAATATCAATCCATTCATTTTTTTACGCCGCTCATTACCATACATCTCCCACGCCAGCATTTTAACCCGCACAATTCCCTCCCGCTTTTTTCGGCCCCCATGCCTCGTTCCGAGGTCCAGCACACTTCGTCATCATGTAGTCGCACAAAAAAAAAGCCTCACATCCTTTAGGCCTTGCCGGACTTGCCAGCCAAGCAGCTGGCCAGCTCGCCCAGGGTGTTGGCGTTGCAGCCAACTATGCACTGCATTAAGGCAAAACCCGGGTCAGCGTGTCACCCGTCACACATCTCTCCTTCGTAGCCGCGAGACCAAATACTAAAAAAAAAACTCACGTTACCAGCTCCCGCCCCTTTCATGCAATCCACGACACACTCGGCGCCCTTGGCGACGGCGTCGCCAAAGCAGTTGCCGCGGGCGTCGAGGCGGCTGTCGGCGGGGGCTGCCGAGGCAAGCGAGAACAGGGCCACGGCGGCGGCGACGGAGGTCTTGGAGAAGTGCATTTTTGTGGATCTTTTGTTTATTCGAACGAGTGGATTCGGTTGGTTGTAAAAAAAAAAAAAAAAAAAAAGTGATTGTGATGTAGCGATGGTGGTGGTGGTGGTGGTGAAGAATGATGAGAAAAACCATCCCATCACGTCCTTCTTATACCCATCATCATCACCAGCAAAGCAAGCCCCTTTTTCACCGCCGGCTCCCTCAGTTAACCGACAGACATGGCCGGTCGTAAAGCCACGGTCCGATCCGATCCGCCACGGAAATGAATCCATGCAGCAACCCTACTTACCTAGGCAGGCACCTGCCGACCTACCTACCGACAAAAGCCCGGGAACATGGCGAGCTGCTTCCAGGAGCGTAGAACCGCAAAAGGGGCACGCGCAGTTGTTATTGCGTTGTTATGCGGAGGGTGGTGGCCAAGTTTAATGCTGGAGGACATGGACAGCCCTCACGGGTGGGTCGAAACTTTGCATCGCCCCTCTTTCCCCTGAGCGTTCGGCGGGAGGATCTGCGGGGCGGGCCGGGGTAGCGGCGGCTTTGGTAGACCGCCGATCCACCCTTGTGGTTTGCGGGCACATCGTATTTCGCCCGGGGGACTCGATCAGCACCCTGGGCATCCTTTTCCACATATCCGTTCCCAAAAATCAGGGAAACGAAACAGTTCGTATCAACAGACCGGAGCATACTCGCCAAATAATAGTAGCAAAATCGTACGTGTTTCCAGGATCTATTTCTATAGCAGACGGTGAAAAAAAGAAAAGAAAAAAAAAAAACACATTAAACAACATTGTAATACAGCTGTTAAGAAACGGCCACAAAACATCAGCCCAGCCTCAGTCCGTTCACCTCCACTTCGTCCTCACAGCCCTGAGCAACGCCCACGCCACCAGCCGGTAGACGACCGCGCAGGCGGCCAGGTAGGCGAGGTGGTGCGCGCCGTTCACGTTGAGCTTGTACAGGTCCAAGACGTCCTCGCCCGTGGCGATGCCGCACTTGCCGTTCGGCAGGCGCTGCGCGTCCTCGCACGAGAACTCGACGCCGCGCAGCGTGTAGGGCGCGACTGCCAGGAAGGCGTAGCGGATGGGGCTGACGTAGTTGAAGATCTTGAACAGGCGCGGCATGTTGATGGACATGATGCCGCCGATGATGTTGGAGATGCTCAGCATGACGGAGCACAGGTTGATGGCGAAGCCCGTGTGGGCGCTCAGGAAGGTGTTGAACATCATGCCGACCGACTCGCCGCAGCTGACGACGAAGAAGCACACAAAGGTCACGACGAAGAACAGCTCGGCCGTGTACGCGAAGCCCACGGCGAAGACGGCCAGCACGCCAAACACCATGCACGACAGCAGCTCGAAGGGCAGCTCGAGCAGCGTGTACGTGGCCACGAAGGCCTCGACCCGGTACACGCCGTCGTCGTCCTCGGAGTAGAACACGTTGCGCTCGGCCGGGTACACGGCCACGTTCTGCAGCATGCCGACGAAGTAGAAGGCCGCGATCTCCTGGACGAACCCGATACGGTTCTGGACCGAGAAGAAGTCCGACTTGAGCGGCGAGAAGAAGAGCGCGAGGATGATGCCCAGCCCGATCACCTGCATCAGCCGCGCCACGAGCAGGGGCGGCTGGCGGCGGAAGTTGATGAAGGCACGCTGCAGCAGGATCGGGAACGCCGTGATGAAGCTGGCTCGCTTGCGCACCAGCGCGCCGAGCTCCGCCGGCGTGGCCAGCTTGTCCTTGTGGAACGACTTGCGCGACGGCGCTATCACCACGGGCGAGCGCACGTCCCCGTCGTCGTCCTCGACATCACCACCGCCATCCACCTCGGCGCGTTTCTCCTTGTCTGCCGCGGGTGAACCAGGCTCGTCCGTCTCGTGGATGTCCGACAGGCGCGACGGGAACAGCGTGGGCGGCGCACCAACACCAACGCCAACGCCAATCTGGTTCCCGAACGCCTTTTCGCTCGAGAGCCGCTCCTGCATCCTGTTTTGCTCCTGCACCTGCGTTTCCCACGCCGCCACGAGCGTCTGCACCTTGCGTCTGCTCTCGGCCTCGCGCTCCTCCTGCTGGAGGTCGATGGTGATGAGGTCGAGGGCGTAGTCGGCCGGGTTCGTGTTGTGCGGGCACTGGTGGCCCTGGCTGGCGAAGTAGTTGACCATCTGCGACGCGGGGCCCGAGTAGACGGGCGAGCCGCCGCGGGCCAGGAGGAGCACGTTGCCAAAGTGCCGGAAGAGATCCGAGCGCGCCTGGTGGATGGTCAGGATGAGGGTGCGCCCCTCGCTGGCCAGACCAGAAAACAGCTCGAGAAGCGACAGAGTCGTAAAGGCGTCCAGGCCGCTGGTCGGCTCGTCCAGCAGCAGGACGCGCGGGTCCGTGAGAATCTGCACCGCGATGGTCACACGGCGCTTCTCGCCGCCCGATATGCCCTTGATCAGCTCGCTTCCGACCAGGTTGTCGGCGCAGTCCTTGAGCCCCATCTTCAGGAGCACCTCCTCGGCGCGCTTGTCCTTGTCCTCCCTGCTCATCCACGACGGCAGACGGAGGCCGGCGGCGAACTTGAGGGTCTCGCGCACCGTCAGGCTGGGCAGCAGCGCGTCGTCGTCCTGCGCCACGTACGAGCACACGGACCGGGTCACCGCCTCGGAGGGCTCCGCCCCGTTGAACGTCAGCTTGCCGGACCGCCGATACTTGGTTCCAACCGTGTTGCGCAGACGGAGCGCCATGGCGTTGAGGAGAGACGTCTTGCCGCTGCCCGAGGGGCCCATGATGACGTTGATCTTGCCGGACTGGAAGGTGGTGGTGACGGGGTTGAGGATCGTCTTGGTGGGCAGCTTCTTGCCCAGGGCAGAGCGCTTGTCCAGCGAGAGCGTGAAGGCGTCCAGTCCGACGTCGATGGCGCGGACCTCGGCGATGGAACGGGCGTTCATCTTTTCTTTACCAGAAGACAAGTCCGTGTCCGAGTTCCGCTGGCGCGCAATGGTCATCTCGACCTTGACAAATGCCAGGCCAATCCCCGCGGTGAGATAGAAGAAGCCGACGAAGCCGGCCGACGCCAGCGCGGGCCTCCACACCCAGTTCTCGGGGAAACCAAAGTTGTGCATGAGCTGCTTGCCCGTATAGGCGATGCAGTTGGGGTTGTCCGGGCTGTTACCGAACGGGCAGTCGTAGAAGCTGTCCTCGAACTCGTTGCCGCAAAGTGCGCCAAAGACGTAGTATGTGTAGGTGAGATACTTGAGCCAGCGCACGTAGACGGGGATAGTGTCGCTCTGGATAAAGTAGCCGCACGCCATGCTCTGCAGGGTGTAGTTGAGATTTGCAAGGAGGGAAGCTCCTGGGAAGTGACGGATGGCGGCGATGCAGGCCATGGCGCAGGTGACGGCAATGTAGTGGTTGAGCATGTTGATGGCGAAGAAGGTCATGAATTTCTCTGCGTTGCGGTCGAAGCCAGCCATGAAGTAGAATATGGTGCTGAAGATGAACGGGACGGGGAAGTCCTCGGTGAAAACCCTCGCGAGGCGGCGCGAAAGCAAGAACGGGATGACGTCGACGCACCCTTCGTTGTGCTCGCGGTCAAAAGTCGGGATGTCGATGCTGAGGCGGTAGGCCTCAAAGAGCAGAAACAGGTAGCCCTGGAGTCCAGCAGAAGTGTAGAGGGCGCCCTGTCGGGAGCGGATTCCAGAGTCGTCTCTGCCGAGGTCCCAATAGATATAACCAGTGCAGATCCCCATGAGAATAGCCTCCAGGATGGATGCCGACATTCCCATGGGGTCGCGGTACGTCACCTTGAACGTTCGGTCGGTGAGCACGACGGCTTGGCGGAAGAAGGAGGCATGCTTCCGCGCCTCGATCTTTGCCTTGCGGGACGTGGTAGCCTGTGGTCCGGGTTCGAGGGCGGGGAACCGCTTTCGAGACTCGTCGTCCCACGTCTCCTTCAGCCTCCGAACCCTCTCGGTGCTCTCCCGCTCGACCTCTGGGGTGCGGTTGTCAACTGCAGAAATATCGATGACGAACTCGGCCGGGTTGACAAATGGGGGCAGCTCGAAGCCCAGGTCGGCAAACCAGGGAATGCACCCCTTGGCCTCGCCCGAGTAGACAGGGCTACCCTTGGTCAGGACTACAAGGTTATCGAACAGCTCCCAGATCTCGGTGCGCGGCTGGTGGATGGTCGTGATGATGGTACGGCCCTTTCCGGCCAGGGTCTTGAGCGTGCGCACCAGCTGAAAAGCCGATGTGCTGTCGAGTCTGTTCGCATTGCGCAGTTACCGTTAGCATAGCAAAGGGTCCAGAATCGTAGATAAGGCAACATACCCAGTCGTAGGCTCGTCAAGAAACAGGACCGAGGGGTTTGCCAGCATCTGGACGCCGATGCTGACCCTCCTCTTCTCGCCGCCCGAGCACCCCTTGTGCGCATGGTCCCCGATGCGCGTGTCGGCGCATTCCTTGAGGCCTAGCTCCAGAATGACCTCCTCAACAACGCGCATGCGCTCCTCGGCCGTGGTGGACGGCGGAAGGCGCAGGTCGGCCGAGTAGCGGAGGGTCTCGCGGACGGTGAGCGTGGGCAGGAGGATGTCCTGCTGCATCACGTAGGCGTGTCGCACCGACTGGACACCGCCGCCGCCGGCGGTAGCAGCACCGTCCCCCACATTGCGGAAGACGGCGCTGCCCGAGTACGACAGGCGCGGGCTCGACATGCGCTCGGCGAGGGTGTTGAGCATGGTGGTCTTGCCGGAGCCGCTGCCGCCGATGATGGCGGTCAGGGTGCCGGGCACGAACGAGGCCGACACGGACTGGATCAGCACCTTGGTGTGGCCGCCGGGCGGGGTCTTGTCGCGGCCGATGACCTGCTTGAAGAGGTCGCCGTAGGTCGACGGGTCCCAGACGGAGGGGGCCGTGTTGACCGAGACGCCCAGGCTGCGCACCTGGATGTCGACCTCCTCGACGTCGGCCAGGGACAAGTGGTTTCCGTCTTGGACAGGGTCTGGTGTCGGAGCATCGCCGTTATGCTTCGCAGCCGCGTGGTTGTGGTCCATAGTAGAAGTCGCGATCGAGCTCGCCCGCTCAGACTGGATGGCCTCGACGAAATCGGACTCCTCTGGAGGAGAGGGTGTAGCGGGTGCTGGCGTTGGCGTCGCCGAGGACTCGACCGGGTCGGTTCGTGGTGGCGCCTCCTCCTCGCCCGAGGGTCGGCCTTCGACTTGCCGCTTTTCGGACATGTTGACCCGACTTTGACGACAAAGACAGGGGCGCTATGGTCCTGGATCTCCGTCGTGGCTCGCGTGAGGGGCAATCGTAGGTATCGTCCAAGTCGCCGCCAGAGTGCCTGCCCTTTGTTGCAAGCAGATGGTCCCGACAAGTACCTACTCCATGGCAGCCGCAAAGCAGAGCTTTGGAGTCCTCGCTGGGGAGGCCTTCCAGCAGCCGTCGTAATTGCGATCGAGCCGAGAGCGCTTTGGCGGCGGGCAGCGGGCGCCTGCAGTGCCGCGTGGTCTTTGACGTGAAGGCCGAGGGAGATCACCGAGCCATCAGACGAAGACTGAGACAAAGAGCGAGGCAGCGAGGCGACGAAAAAGTAGCTCATCGATGCTCACGGCCGGCGGGATTTCATTTCGATCCAAACAATGAGCAGGACCAAAAAACGCACATTGCAAGGATCCAGCGTCGGTCAAGGGGCAAAGGCCTCCGCCGGCCCCGGCTCCTTGGGGAAGGATGAGCGAGGAGCTGGGTTCTTCGTTCCGGCGTATTGGCCATCGTATCTCGTCCGGCCTCGATTCGGGTGCCGGGCGAGCGAGGAATTGTGGGCGGATGTAACCCTCCTGGAAAGGAAAGCGGCCCAAGCAAGGGCGGAAGAGAAATTGCCCAGTTTGGTCGGTTGTACAGCGTTCGACCAGTTGGCTGGGCGGCTTGCCCTTTTTGCGATATTTTCTGTCGCCGGGTGCTTCTGCTCCGATTGATCTGATCTGATCTGATCTGATCTCAGTCCGCCTTCGCATGAACGCCTTCGCGGCTTTCGTTTCCTCGGTCGAGCCTGATCCTGTCGATTCTTTCTGGGAAGCTCGTAAACGTCTGCAAGCCCCCAGATCCCTCCACCCCACTCTTGCTAGCCGTGGTTTGGTTCCCTGTCGAGGTCAGACGGTGGGGTTGCCGTCCGGAGCCGAGATTCGCCAATGTCACCAAAGCAATTCATGATACTTGGCAACAGTCTGACGCTAGCATGCGCCGTCGGAAACATCCAACATGCCGAGGAGCTTGCATTGGTGCCATGTGGACAGCGGTCGTAGGGCGTGCTAGCGTAAGCCACCACACGCTAACTCGCTGGTGATAGCGGCGTCAATTCAGGAACTAGCCGTTTTTGTTGCGTCGACCGAAGCCCCAGCAGCGAATTTTAAAGCTCTGCCAATTGAAGCCGATGCCGGCGTTTGTCTTTTGAGGAGCTCTGGCCGCCTTTGCTTACAGCATTCTCCACGCAAGGAAGCACGGGCCGACGAAGCCCAAGCGTCTCGTCACCTCTACCACCCCTAAAACAATGTCCGCCCCGCCACCACCCTGCTCCGGAAGAACCCGCCTGCGCAAGTCACGGCACGCGCGATTGACGCGACAGGGCTATTCAAACCTCGATGTTGTCGAGCGCATCCTGCCGCATATCGAGGCCTTCTCTCAGGCCGAGTGAGGATTGCTACCGTGCTCAATACGCTAGGGTTTGGACCGGGCGGCGTAACAGGCGGGGGGCAAGTTGAGCTTCTCCCTCAGGCCGATGAGGAGCCTCCTGTCGATGGCAAGGCCACTGGTACGGCGCGCGACGGTCCCGAGGAAGCCGATGGTCCGCTGGGAGAGGATGCTGAGCTCCGCGGGGTCACAAAGACCTCTGGTTGCTGATCCCTGCAAACTGCGGCCAAGCGTGGTCAGGTTGCCCCATTGACTGCAGAGGCCCAAGACGCCGGCGGCGGCGGATAAATACCCGGATAACCAGCGTGTGGTTGCGCGACTAGCTTGCCAGCCTTGCCGAGCTCGGGGTGCTCCCGCCCAAACTGCGACCGATTCCTCGCCGCGCACGAGCAGCTCGTCTCGGCCCACCGCTTCCGCGAGCCGATGCACCGTGCCGTTTGCGGGCCAGGACTCCACTGGGCCAGGCCGTCCCGTTCGTCGCAAACGGCGACGGCCAACGCGCGCGGACGGTCAGCTCGGCGGGGCACCGGCATCACTGGCCGCGCCCCAATCAAATACGTGGCAGCGGTATCGGACAGCGCCTAGCAGAGTCCATGGGCCGGCGCGCGCTGAGGGTCATTCGGTCTGCAGCGCGGGGCCGTCGTCGCCATCGTTCCCGTCGTGGCTGCCACAGGTCATGTCGCTTAGCGGGTCTGCAGCGTCGGACGCTTCGCACGTCTGGCACCCTTACCCGATCAGCGCGGCCTCCAACGGGAGTCGCTCGCCTTGGGCGCTTGTCTTGGATTGTCATATTGCCGCAGCCTGCGTGAGCCTCGCAGCCCTCACGAAAGTGAGCCATTTCATGCGCCCGCCGTGGGAGCCTCCCCGCAAAGCCTGGACACCAGCCATACGCTTTCCGCAGCTTCCTGTACGAGCCCACGGCTCCGAACGCCTTTCACCACCTCCGCAGTAGCCAGGTCTCGGTGCCCGAGGACGTGGCACATCCCGTCGTCGGCTTCCGCCAGGTGCTAGCCCTCCTGGCCCTAGACGCGGTTGGAAATTGCGGGCTTAAACATTTTCACTTCCCCCGTCATTCGGATCCGTACCGCAACACGCCTACCACCCTCCCTGACGAAGCTTTTTGGAGACCTTCCCTTCGGGCGCTACAGGGTTTGGAAATCTCCCAGATCTATTTGCAGATATCCCCCAGGCACGCCGCCGCCCCTGCATGGGTGGCATTACCACCAAGCTTGTGCAGAGCCCTAGTCCGGACGGGATACTTGCACCGCTTTAAATTTGTCCTTCCCAAGACCAAACTGACACGAAGGACGTGACGCACCAGTGTGCGCTGGACGTGTGTGTTCTTACATTCTCCCCTGGCTGACGCCGGACAGCTTATAAGGCGCTTACTGCCTTCCGCGCCCGATCCGTGACCAAGACGTCGACGCCGGCCCGCAAGTGTCGATCGCGAATTGCTCCCCCGATCTTACGTGGCGTTTCCCTTTCTAGGAGAACCATTGCAAGCGGACTCGGCCCTATGTCTTTTTACGCATCGCCGGCAGCACTTTCGAGGACCTGTACATCACCACGCAAAGGCGGTGCGTCTCCAAGATCTTGCGCCTGCTGGCTGAGCCCGACATGTGGTGGTCGACAACTGGGGTCGGCAACGAGGTCAACACCAATGATGCATGCTTGATGCATAGCGAAGCCGCTTTGCCCCAGCGGTTGACGCTAGCCACAACGTTCATCGAGGTCGCCCATCTTGCCGCCAATATCCACCTCCACCGGCCTTTGTTGGCATTCGCCACTCAAGCTCCACAGCCCATCACTTCTCTTTGTGTGTGCGTCAGGGTGGGTGGTGCTGCGTCCTGGGAATGGAGGGCTTTTTAACCGAGTCCTTCGATCGGGGTATATGTCTGCACCGGTTTCCAATGCGTATGATTTGTAGGTTTGGATCTGCCTAGCTCTATTTGGACCACACGCCATGTTTCAACCCTCTCGTTGTTGGTTGATATGCCCTTGACAGCCCGGTTTATCGCATGGAGTAATTGAAAACACGGTCGTATCGTCCACCGTAGGGAACTGTGATTCGCAGCTCCATGCTCCGTCACCACGTTGCCCAAAGACAAGGCGAAACAACTGAACCCCCGTCGAGGCTCTGAACTGAAGAAATTTGCGCCCAGATTTGTAAAGCACCAAACTGACAGTCCACTCCACGAGCAGCAAAGTCGCTAGTATCACCAACAATACGATCAAGCCAACCATGGAGAAGGTTTGAACATCTGGGCTTGCGACGACGAAGTCGCCAGCACCTTCGACCGGTTGTCCAATGCTATCTCGAAGCATGTTCCGCCAGCCTTCATTGGGTGCGAACATGGTGGTGTCGACGAAGACATTTCTCGTTGCCATGAAGCTGGCTTGAACCAGCCGTGCCATATCTTCAGACATTTTTGACGCCGCCGCGTCGATAACTCCGTTATAAGCCGAACCCCGAGATTTTAATGCCGAGTCTCCGCTGCCGTTGCCGATTTGGACGATGAGCGGAACTGCAAGGGCAGCCTGCAAGACATCCAGCAAGCCCCTTTTTATTTTAATCCCAGGCACATTTTTCAAGCCGTAAACAGAATTGACCGTTTCTGCCCCATAGCTCCATGTATCTTTTTGCCAACAGGAGAGGACGGGCCTGCTGCGTTTGACCCAAAAACCAGCACCGAAAGGTGCACTGGAAGCGGCGCGCCGCTCTTCTGTAGCGTACCATGGATTCCATCCTGCGGAAACGCTCGCTCGATGCACCGACCCGATAACGACGGCAAAAGATGTGTTTCCGGTTCTAACGTATTCTCTGGTTGCGGCCTCGCTTGGCAGTAATATAAAACTGGCTGCCGGAGCACTGGCAATGCTGATGTTGTCGATGGGAACCGAAAAGTTTACGGTGTTGTTCCACAAGCGGTAAAAATCGGACGAGGGCTGGTTTTCAACCAGCCAGCCGTATTCCGTCGTGCAAGAACCGTAAACTCGGAGGTTGAGAGTAGATCCTTGTTGGAGGCCAAAATCGAGCCCGGAAACGTTGTAATTATATGTGACCCGCTGCATGGGCTCGGTGCCGTTCGGCCCGTGCCATGGATTGAGCGCGTTGTTTGTTATTTGGATGCCTTGTTGCACCGTGAGCTTTGCGGCCTCCACGTTGCCTAGAGCGCGGGAAATAGAAGCGCTCCGAAGGCGGTTGATTTTGAGAGTGCCTGCGGGGTCGACATCTCCTCCGGATGGTACCGGAAAATAGACCGACTCCGGGTTCACTGGGGCGACCTTGCCTATCAACACAGGCGAAGGCCCGACGACACCAGCCGCTCCGTAAAGGACCAAGGCCAGGAGGGTAAGCGCCAAGCCGTATGCGAAGTCCCTCTTCCATGGGTAGTTGCCTTGTCCGGTTGGTTGCTGATTTTGAGCCGGTTGCAAGGATTGCAAGGATTCTGAGGGAGGTGCTGATGGTTGAAGTGCGATGGTTTCCGGACCCTCGGCTGGTTTGGGGTTGAGCACCAAGCGGCGGAAATGCCACGTGTAGCTCGCCACCGCCTTGAAAGCAGCGAAGGGATTGTTGGCGTTTTTCAGCATGACGAGTGCGGCGTAGATACGCCGAGACGGCTGATCAGGAAGGAGGAGGAAGGCCATGAGGGTGAAAATATTCCAGAGGCAGGCGAAAATCAACGTAATGGTAAGGGTCAAAGCTGACGTGACAAGCATCCCTTGCTTGGTGGTGAAGGATATCGCCCATTGATCGCCGTTGTCGGTGGGCATGTAAAAAGGGGTGGCGAGCAGAAGGAATCTGGTAGGGGGCGAGATGTAGGTGCTGGCCATTTTGACGAGTTGGGCTCGTATTTTTGCCAGTCGCGGCGGCAGGGAAGAGCTTCCTGCGTTCGGTGTTTCGATGAGTATCGAACCATAACCGACCGTCTGGCACGATGGCTTCCTTATATGGTCGCCTCTGCGTGCACGATGGGCAAAGGGTTTTACACAACTCGAACAACCCGGGCCTGTCGACCGGAGAGTCGCTGGAACCTCGACCCATTTGCTCCAAGGTGATATCACTAGCTCAGGCGTACTTAGTGGCTTTGCCGCCCGCGCCGAGACCCGTTGCCAATGCTTCTTCGGTCGCCGACCCTAGCTGAACGCTGGCTTGGGCCATATGTCACGGCAGGATTTGTGGCGCCTTGGGCTTCGTTCTCCGCCTCGCCTCTCACTCATGTTTTGAGCCAATAAACCGCGAGCGCTTCGGGCGGAGGCAGCAAAGGCCCGTGGAGGACCTCTCCTTGTTTGTGTGCCGGGCATCAACATCGGGAGCCAGTCGCACGCAGCCCCCGAGTAAGAGTGGAATTTGTGGCTGGGGTCGTGTGGTCGATTGGGCCGGAAGCAATGTGTTTTGATCGGTGTGGCCTCCCGGACTGGAAAAGGCAAAGGTCCTGCCTCGCACAGGTCGGGCGGTGGGCTGGAGGCCTGTGAAATGACCTTTGCCCGCCACCTAGTCGTGTACGACGCGGGGGCGACTATCACAACCATTGGTGGCTGCGGTTTCCGAATATTTGCCTACCTAGCTTGGCGCCCGCACAACTGCAAGCCACAATGTGTCATCGGGCCAAGATGCTCAATTGCCAACCACTCGAGTTGTCTCGGTGATTAGCAACGATTCCTGCATCTGCCTGCGGTGATGAAGCGTCTAGGTGATGCCTAAGGTTCTTGGTGCCTAGGTAGGCACGCGGGCACTGTTGGCGGGAGTTGATGCCTGACGCAACAAACCCCAGGGACCTTCACATTTTGGCCAGCCCTTGCAGCGGAAGAATATCGGCTGGTAGATTCGTTCGCCAATCTTTGGTTCTTCGGTTTTTTTTTGTCAGGGCCGCCGGCATGTTCCTCGGCTCGAGCTCTGATGTTTTCGTGAATTGGACTCCAATACCGGCATCATATGGAAAATGAATGAATCGCTGTATAAAAAACTCGTCTATACTCCTGCTCGTAACGCTGCCGCCCAAATGCGAATATGCCATGCATGCCACGAAATAAAATGGAGAAACATGAAAAAGCCAAATGCCAAGATGATCACCCAGCTTGGCAGGCGTCATCGACTCACGTGCATACAACGGTGACCGTTTCGGACGTACAGCCCCGGATCCCGGATCCTGCAGCACTCAAAACTCTATCCTCTGACCCTCGCCTCGAGTCTTCACCCCATCATCATCACGCGACCCTCTTCTCAATCAGCGGCAGCCCCGTCGGCTCCAGCCCGACAAAGCCCGCGTTCTTCGCACCCAGCTCAAAGACCTTGATGCCGCGCAGCCACGTCTCGCACACGCGCCCGACGAACTCGTGGCCCTCCCAGGGCGAGCAGCGGTTCTTCCACCGCATGTCGCCGGCCCGCAGCGTCCAGCGGGCCGCGTCGTCGAACACGCACACGTCGGCGTCCATGCCCGCCGCCAGCCCGCCCTTGCGGTGCGACAGCCCCACCTGCCGCGCCGTGGCCTGGCTGCACAGCCGCACAATGTCCACGATGGACGGCGGCGGCGGCAACGGCCCGGCGGATCCGCTGGCCTGCTTCTGCCGACGGGCCGCTGCTGCCGTGTGCAGGATCGGGAGGCCCAGCCCCACCGACGAGATGCCGCCCCAGGCGGCGAAGAAGTCGCCCTGGTGCGTCGCCGCCTTGTCGTCCTGAATCTGGGCCGCCTCCTCCTCCTCTAGCCCCTCGGGCAGCCTGACGTCGACGCCCGAGTCGTGCGGGTTCCGGCTCAGCGACGGCGAGAGGGCCGCGCCGTCGTCGTCGTCCACCACGGTCGGCTGCTGCAGGTGGTTCGGCAGCAGCTTGAGCTCGGGGGTGCAGGGCGAGTGGTCGCTGACGACGGTGCGGATGACGCCGTCTTTGGAATCCGCGAGCTCCTCCCACAGCCCGTCCTGGTTGATGCGGCTGCGGATGGGCGGGCAGCACTTGTGGCGCGTGTCGCCGTCCTCGATGTCGTCTGACGCAAGGCCCAGGTAGTGGAAGCACGTCTCGGCCGTGATGTTGACGCCGTTCTTCCGCGCCTCGCGCAGCAGCGGGATGCACTGGGTGGCCGAGAGGTGCACGATGTGCAGGTGCAGCGAAGGGGCCAGGTGCGCGAGCGACAGGATCTCCTCGACCGCGTACGTCTCGAAGGCGGGCGGGCGCGACTCGAGGAAGGTGCTGTAGGCCGTCGCCTCGCCCGTGGGGGCCAGCGGCGGCAGCGACGTCTGCACGGCGTCGCCGACCGAGTCCGTGATGGGCGGGATCATCTCGGCGTGGAACATGAGCGTGGTCGGCTGGTCGCGCAGCGTCTCCATGGCCAGCGCGATGTCCTTGGACGACACGGCCGGGAACTCGTCCACGCCCGACTCGATCAGGAAGCCCTTGAAGCCGCGGACGCCGGCCTCGACCAGCGGCAGCAGCTCGGCGCTGTTCCCGGGGACGACGCCGCCGTAGAAGCCGACGTCGACCCAGCACTGGCCCTCGCTGGCCGCGAGCTTCTCCCGGAAGCCGTGCAGCGTCGTGGTGGGCGGGATGGCGTTGAGCGGCATGTCGATGACGGTGGTGACGCCGCCCGACGCCGCGGCGCGCGTGCCCGTCGCGAAGCCCTCCCACTCGGTGCGGCCGGGCTCGTTGAGGTGCACGTGCGCGTCCACGAGGCCGGGCAGGAGCAGCCTGGGCGAGTGGTCGACGTACGTGGTGGATGCGGGGAACGAGCTGGCGGGCAGCACGGCCGGCACCACCGACACGATCTTGCCGGTCCGGGCCGAGACGGCGACGGTGGCCGGCGTCAGGACGAGCGAGTCATCGGGCAGGGTCAGCACGGCCCGCGTGGACACCAGGACCGTCAAAGGGCCGGCTTCTGCCGGGGGAGCCGGAGCGACGACTGATATCGAGCCCATAGCTGCCGCAGGGGTCGCAGTCCGGAGTGATATGCAGGGCTTCGCTTCTAAAAACAGGCTGGAAAAAAATCTGGGGAAGGCGGGAGGGCTTTGGTTTGGCGGGGGATGGGTATCTGTCGGTGGGTTCGCGGCAAGGTTGGGGTGGTGGCTACGAGGTTGAGTTGGCTGCTCTTGACGAACCCAGCAGGACGGCACGCGCCCCCTAGTCGATGATACGGTGACCTGGGCACACGCGGGCTTATCTCGGAGGGACGACTGCGAGAAAAGTGTGTGGGGGAGCTTACTGATAAGCGAGTATGACAGAAAGGGGAACACGGCTTCTAGGTGGCCGCCACACAAAGCACGATGCTATCTCGAGTGGACGGAGGAGGTGTGTGTTTGCTCGGAATGTGACGCAAAAGGGCGGAAGAGCGAGATCTGGAAACAAAGAGAGGCAGCTCGCCTGGTTTTTGTGGCAGGCGAGTCAGGGGCGACGGACAGTTTGGGATTGGGCCAGATCCACGAGAACGCCGGCGTGGGAAACGGCTCGATTCCAGAACAAAGAGGAAGCCCCAGTTCTACGGACAGCCCACCCAGTTCCAGACCTCCAGACCGGCGCCATCGCCATTTCCTCATGCGGCATGGGCCCATGCCGTCTCGACACATGCTTTTCTCATGCGAAGCCATCGAGCCCGTTTCACACCCATCCATCGAACCAGCAAAGAAGTGGAAGTAAGCCGGTGGAATGGAACAGGGAGGGACCGCTGAGGTCGGTGTCTTGGCAGACCGTCTCGCTTTCCACGTCTTATCAGTCCGTCGTGATTGGTCAGCGCCCAGGGAAGTCGCGCTGAGATCGGAAACGACAGTTCTCGATTTGGCCCACCGACCAAACCCTGCTTGCATCCAGGATGGAGGGACAAAAAAAAGGCCCAGGTCCCCGGGCTTTGAGTTTTGGTGGACCCCGCCGCCTTATCCGGCCAATCACAGCGATCCCGGGAATGTCCCGTCCGTCGCGTTTCCGCTTTGGGCGAGCTTCTGACTCCATTCTCGACTCTTTCTGGCGGTTTCCATCGAGTAAAAATCGAGTAACAAGCCGGCTGCTGATTAGTGCGGGACCCCGGCCGGCCGCTGCACGCACAGCTTAGTCCTGCCCGCCTCTTCGTTCCAGCGTCGGCATCGCCTCTTATAGGCCGCCCTGGGACGATTTTCAGGGGTCAGCAGGCAGCTGTGCTCCATTTCTTTCACCGACACATGTGCGGGTTGCGTCTTTCGCCAATGGCAAAAGATCCCGATGCGTCACATGCAGGCGGCGCGCAGCGGATGTGCGGGTGAACGCTAAGCTTAGGCCGACTGCGGTGTACTGACCCACATCAATGGGAGGATCTCCGGACGCTGCTTCCAGAGCTGCCTACATGACCTGTCACGTCTCCGTCACCACGCGTTCTCGTCTGCCGAGAGACCAAGATGAATCTCGACTCGTTTATCCCATAGTCACCGACTCTTGAAAATCGTGCTCTATTTACATGCGCTCGCCCAACGTCCCAAGGTTCGTATCGTCATTCCACACAAAGAAAAGACCATGCCCATACCCATGTCCACCCATCTACAGCTTCGCGCTCCCCTCGGCGCCCTTGACCTCGACCAGCATCTTGCCCGTGTTGACGCCGTTGAACAGGTCCACGAGGGCCTGCTCGACCTTGTCCAGGCCGCCCTTGACGACCGTCTCCTGCCTCTTGATCTTGCCGTCGGCCAGCCAGCCGGCGAGCTCCTGGCGCGCCTTGGGGATCTCGGTCGGGTAGTTGAGCACGATGAAGCCCTCCATCCTGATGGACATGGCGATGACCATGGACAGGTTCTGTTTGTGTTGTCAGCAATCGTGTGATAGGTAGGTAGGTAGGTACACGGAACACGGCTTTCCCAGAAACCTACCTTGATCCCCTTGACCTCGGTCGAGTTGTACTGGCTGATGGCGCCGCACATGACGAAGCGCGCAAACTTGTTGGCGCGCTTCAGGCACATGTCGAGGATCTCGCCGCCGACGTTGTCCCAGTACACGTCGATGAACTTGGGCGTGGCCTCGGCGAACCGCTCCTTGAAATCGGCCGCCTTGTAGTCGATGGCCTCGTCGAACCCGAGCTCCTCCTTCAGCCAGCGGCACTTGTCGGCGCCCCCCGCGAGGCCGACGACGCGCGCGCCAAAGATGTTCTTGGCCATCTGGCCCACGACGGATCCCGTGGCTCCCGCGGCGCCCGACACCACCACCGTCTCCCCCGGCTTGATGTTTGCGATCTTGGTGACGCCGAAGTAGGCCGTCAGGCCCGTCATGCCGAGCACGCCCAGCAGGTCCGTCAGCCGGCCCGAGGCGGGGAGGTCGAAGGGGGCGTCGAAGGCGCCGGGCCCGGAGTCGGGCATGATGCACACCTCCTGCCAGCCCGAGAAGCCGAAGACGATGTCGCCGGCCTTGGCCTTGGGGGACTTGGACGCCAGCACGCGCACCAGGCCGCCGCTGCGCATCACCTCGCCGATCTGGACCGGCGGGACGTAGGAGCGCGTGTCTGTTTTGCGCAGAGATTCAGTAATTGGCCACGACTTGATTTGTGCTCGTTTGTCAACTTCCCCTCCTAGACTGACCGTTCAACCATCCCCTCATGGCCGGGTCGAGACTGAGGTACAGCGTCTCGGCGAGGATCTGACCGTCCTTCAGGTCGGCCTCGGTCGGCGCCGGCTGGACCTTCTTGGCAAAGGTCTTGCCGGGGACGATGTTGCCGACGGGGCGCTCGGCCAGGACGACGGATGTGTTTGCCCTCTCCATTTTGTGTGTTTTTTTTCGGGTGTTCGTGTTTGTGTTCAGTTGTTCTGCGATTCTGCCTCGCTTGATAGCCTCGTCGAGAAAAATAAAATCTTTCAATTAGCAGTTTGAAATCGTGTCCCAGCCGGCCACCGGCAGAGGCACACGGTAACCTCAGGAGAGGGCGGCACGCCCTTTTAACATCCGACCCAGGTCATGGTGTAGCAGTCCGCAGCCCACTATCTCTTGTTTAATCCCCGTGGCGAGCCGCGGCTGCCACACCGTAACCGGCAGGCTTTCCCAGCCGCTCGAGCCCTGTCTCTCTCGGTCTGGCTCTCCATGGCCTGCATGGCGGACAAAGCGGGCATGCCCGTTGTTTTGTCCTGGGACAGTTTTCTGGAGCTTCCTTCCAGGTCCGGAATGCCGCTCCGAGCCAGCGCCCCACAGCTGTCGGGGCGTGCGCCCTGAGTTGAGAAGGTCGGCCGAGGCAGCAGAAAGTTGGGAGGGCGGGGTGGCTTGAAATGGAAGATTTACCGACGGCAGTTTGCGCCGCCTGCTCACCAACATGCACCACCATGCACGCCCAGTGCCCAGTCCAATATTCCCGCTCGCCTATGCGTTGCGTTATTTACAGGAGGGGTTGTCATTCGCCACTAATGTCGTCATTCTCGGCGAGAGGGCACTGGAGATTGGACATGAGGCGGAAAAAAGAACGCTAAGGCTGCTGCAGCCCGCTCCGGTCTCCACGCCATGCACGGCCTGTGTCAGTGCCTGCGCCACCCCGCCCCGGCGGCCGAGACTTGTCGAATCTGGTGTCTGCTCCGAACGCCGGCGTGGCAACGGCGGGTAGGGCGCTCCATGCCTTGCACTGTGAGGGCCAGCCCCTTTCTGACCCCGCTTCTGCTAGAGCCGGCCGCGCGTGCTGACAGATTGACGGCCATCGGGTTTCTGCCGTCCAGGGGCTGATGGGATGGATCAAACAACGGTTGCAAAGCGGGTCAACGTCTTTGGCCGGTCCTAAAAATTAGGCAGACACGACAATCCATGACAGAAAAAACTGAGATTCAACAATTAACACTCGCGCCATTACTCCTTAGGCGTGTGCCTCGCCTTCCGTCTCTCCCTTGCCTCGCGAGAGACAACAGCTGCCCTTGTTTCTCTCGCGCTCTCTCTGGCCGCACCTTGGCCACCTTGGCCATCCTGATACTCCATGTCAATCATCTCCTGCTTCCGACGCTCCTGACCGACAAGCCAGACCGACAGCCTCTGCCAAGGGTTGAGCCTGACCGGCTCGGCATTCTCATTCTCGCCCGCGTTCGACCGCGGCAGCACCGCCGCCGCCGCCAGGGTCTCGGTCTCGTTCGAAGGAGTCGGCCCTGACGCCACCACCTCGCCGCGCGGCGAGAGAAGTGGATCGAGCAGCCCCGACGTCCCGAAGACGCAGCAGCAAGAGGCCGAGATGATGGCCGCGTCGCCGTTGCAGTTCGACAGTATGAGCGGCACCGCCGAGAGGGCGCCGCTCCAGGTCGCGCAGAACGAGCCCGCCGTAGCGGTGTTGAGGGAATTCCTCATTGCGCGAATGCAGTTGTTTGCGTTGCACGACGGATTTGTCCCACGGCTGCACGACGCGGATGCCGCCGCTGCCGTTGTTGTCGTTGTTGTCGACATTGTCGACGGTATCGTGTTGGTGCTGCTCGCCGATGCCTTGCTGGTCGATGAGGTGCTGCTACTGGTCGTGGTGCTACTCTTCGTCGTAGTGCTGCTCGTTGCAGTGTTGCTTGCCGTGCTGCTTGCTGTGCCAACCGAAGCGCTGCTCGGTGTGCTGACAGATGTGCTGCTCGTCGGTGCGCTAGTGGTCGTGGCTTTGCTCGTAGTCGTAGATGTGCTGCTGCTCGAGATCGGATACAAGGGGCTCTTGTACAGCAGCAGGCGGCTGCTCCCACCGCACTGCTGAGACGTGTTTCCTGTGCAGGGCTTGTTGCACTCCGTCATCGGTGCCGGTCCGCTATTCTCCGCCACGCTATTACCGCACCAGCACTCCTGACCCCACTCGAGGCCTGCGTAGGCGTATCCGGTACAGAACTGAATGCACGATTCCACCGTCATGTTGTCCGCGTGGAATTTCTTGCCCAGAACCGCCCGCGTGCTATTTGTCAGGTCTGTCCAGCAACCCACCAAGCCGTACGAGTCGGCGCTTTGTGGATAGGTAAGACTAGGCGTCGGAGAAACCGTGCTGCTTGTAGAGCTTCTCGTCGAAGTGCTACTTGTTGTGCTGGATATCGAGGAGCTCGCTGAAGTGCTGCTTGTTGAGGCGCTGCTGGCTGAATTGCTGCTGCTGACCGGCGCACTGCTCGTCGACGCATTGCTGGTCGACGCACTGCTCGTAGTTGAACTGCTAGCCGTTGAACTGCTAGTTAATGAGCTGCTGGCCGCCGTACTACTCGATGAACTGCTGCTTGCAAAGCCAACGGTTGTGCTACCTGCAACAGAATTGCTCGTGCTGCTGCTGGAAGCAGGCGTGAGATTCTGCTGGGAGCCGCCCGCCAAGGCATTGACGTCAAGAGCGCCACTGGTCGAAGTGCTGCTCGTAAGGGTACCAGCTGTAGTTGTCTGGGTGCTGCTTGATTGAGTGCTGCTCGTTTGGCTAGGGCTTGCCTGGGAGCTGGTTGCCGACTGTAGGGAGGAAGTGGTTCCTGTTTCCGAAGAGGTTCCTGTACCGGTTCCTGTTGATGAAGAGGCTCCAGTTCCTGTTCCCGTTCCCGTTTCGGAAGAGGTCCCTGTTCCTGTTCCTGCGCCTGGTCTCGCTTCAGAAGACGTTGCTGTTTGCAGAGTGGAAGAGCTTCCTGTGCTGCTGGCCTGGCTGCCACTTGCCTGACTGTTTGTCTGGATGCTGCTACCCTGGTTACTGCCTGTCTCACTACTGCTTGTTGTAGCACTGCTCGCCGAACCACTGCTTGCCGAAGCGACGCTCGCGTCGGCGTTCGCCGGGGTGCTGGTCTGCACACTGCTTGCCTGAGCGTTGCTGAGCTCCGTGGTGCTCGTTTCGGCGCCGTTTGCGGGAGCAATACTACTCTGGCTGCTTGCCTCGGAGTCGCCGGCTTGAGAACTAGCCGGTGCCGCGTTGCTCGTTTGTGTGCCGCTGGGTTGGTTGGTTGTTTGGGCGGTGCTTGTTTGAGAGTTACCAACTGCTGTGCTGATCGTTTCTGTGCTGCTGGCCTGGCTACTTGTCTGTGCGTCGCCCGCTCGAGAGCTAGCTGTTGCCGTGTTGGTCGTTTGTGCGCCGTCGGGCTGGATATTTGTTTCGGCGGTGCTCGCTTGAGCATTCTCCTCGGTGCTAATCTCCGTGGCTACTCCAGTGGAACTCGCTTGTGCGACACTTGTGCCGGCGGTGCTTGTCTGAGTAGCATCCGCCCGGGTGCTCGTTTGGCTGCTGCTTCCCTCCGCGCTGTTCACGCCCGTCCGGATGCCGCTGCTTGTATCGGTGCCGCTTGTTGCAGGGTTGCTTTGCGCGCTGCTTGGCTGCGTGTCGGCGGAAATGTCAGAGCTGCTAGTTTGCACATTATTTGCCCTGGTATTAGCCGTTTCCGTATCAGCAAAGGTACTGGCGGCTGGGCTGGCCAAAGTTGTCGTTGTGGGAGCCTGGCCATTGTCGGCGTTGCTTGCTTCAGTCGGATCTGACGGCGAGGCATCCGAGATCGAGCCACTGGCCGTGGTCGACGACGAGGTGGCAGTTTGCGTGTTGTCTCCCTGTGCGTCGGCGAAAGCACTTGAAGCCCCAGTTGGCGGTGAAGCCAGTTCGGTGGAGGAATTGCTGGGCTCGTTAGAGCTACTCTGCGGCGCACTTTCAGAGGGGGAGGGTAGGGTCTCAGAAATGGAAGATTCTGTGCTTGAAACGGAGGTGGTTGCGGTCCCAGGCGACGAAGACGCTGTCTGAGCACCGCCGACTTCCTCATCGGTGACAGGACTTGTAGATTGATTAGACTGAGACTGAGTTAGTGCAAGGCCGCCGCTTGTGACGGTGCCGCTGCCTGTAGGCAACGATGGAGTATCTGGGAAAGAGGGGATCGCTGCTCCCGACGAAGCCGTAGATTCCGGGGAGGACAAGGGATCCGACAAAGGAGACGGCGACGCTTCCACGGAGGAAGTAGTGGACGTGTCCGAGAGAGATTCGGGTCCTGTAGTGGGGGAAGGTGGAGACGACGGAATGTTTGGAAAGGAGGAGTCTGTCGGAGTGGCGGACGATGCTGGCTCCTCCGAAGATGTGGTCGATTGCGAGGGAGAGGTGGCAGGTTCCGAAGCGGAAGATTCTGCTTGCCCTGCAAGTGTCTCCACCGAGGCTGTGGGAGTTTCCGGAACCGAAGCGGATGAAGAAGTCGTAGGCCCCGAAGCGGAAGGTTTTCCTTGCTCTCCAAGCGGCTCCGCTGATGCCGTGGGGGCTGCTGGATCTGAAGCAGAGGAAGAGGCTGGTCCCGAAGCCGGGGATTCTCCCTGTTCTCCCAATGGCTCCACTGAAGTTGTTGCTGGACCCGAAGCGGAGGAAGAGGCCGTAGATTCCGAAGTGGAAGGTTCTTCTCGCTCTCTAGATGGCTCCACTGATGGCATCGAAGTTGCTGGATCCGAGCGAGGTGGAGAGGTCGTAGACCCTGAGGTCGAATATCCATCCTGCTCTCCAGATTGCTCCACTAAAGCTGTCGCTGGATTTGAAGGGGAGGCCGGGGTCGTGGGTCCTACAGCGGGAGATGCTGCTTGTTCTTCAGATGGCTCTGATACTGTGAAAGTCATTGCTGTGTCTGAAGCGGATGAGCCCGCAGGGCTGTCTGGAAGAGTCGCCGTCCCTGAAGAAGGGGCTGCTGTTCCCGAAGTGGAAGCTCCTGATTCCGAAGTAGACGAGAACCCAGTCGCCGAAATAGGGGTTCCAGCGTCTGAAGTAGTTGAGGTCCCTATTTCCGGGGTAGACGAGGTTCCTGTCTCCGAAGTCGGAGCTCCTGCTTCTGAGGCAGGAGTTCCCGCTTCTGAAGTAGATGAGGTTCCCGTTCCTGAAAGAGAAGCTCCTGCGTCCGACGTAGACGAGGTCTCCGTTTCCGAGGCAGGAGCTCCCCCTCCAGAGATAGATGAGGTTTCTGTTTCTGTTTCTGAAGCAGGAGTTCCTGTGTCCGAAGTGAACGATGTATCTGTTCCCGAAGCGGGACCTGCCACTCCTGGTATGGACGAGGTTCCCGTTTCCAAGCTAGTTCCCGTTTCTGTTCCTGAAGCAGACAGGAATCCTGCTCCCGGAGCAGGAGTCGCCACTCCAGAGATAGATGAGGTTTCTGTTCCCGAAGGGGAAGGAGGTGCTGACTCTGAAGTCGAAGGGATGGGCAGCTCCGGATCAGATGTTGCCGACTCCAAAGTGGAGGGCGGTGCTGGCCCTTCAGGCGATGATGTCGACTCCTCAGAAGCAGGCAAGGCCGGATCGGAAGACGTTGGAATCACCGCAGTGACGGGCGCGTCGGACGAAACGGATTGCGAAGGGTCCGATGGGGATAGCGGTGGTTCCAAAGAAGACGATTGCGAAGTGTCCGAGGAAGGTTCCGAAATGGGAGGAGACGGGGGTCCAGAAGAGGAGTCTGTTGTGGAGGACGGGATGGGGTCGGACTGGGAGTCCAGATCAGAGGATGGTGAGCCACTTTGGGGATCCTCAAGTGGTTGGCCCGGTAGCCCTATGGAAGCGTCCGATGGGACAGCGTCGGCAGGAGCAGCGTTTTCAGGGGCAGCTTCCCCAGGGGTCAACTGTAGCGACTCGGTATCCGAAGGCAAGTCTGCAAAGGTGGGTGCTGAGCTGTCTGCGGAGGGGGACGATGAGAGGTCCACAGACGAAGATGCAGCATCAGAGTCGCCGACGGCAGCACCTCCGGGGACAGAGGTTGACGCAAAGTCCTCGGGGGAGACGGCCGTACCATCTTCGGGAGCAGAGGTTGTTGCGGACCCGTCGGAGCTAGAAGTTGTCGTCTCGGCAGGGCCTGGGGTGGCGCCTGTAGCATCATCGGAAGCAGTGAATGTCGCTGTTTCAGAGACAGTAGGAGAGACTGTAGCACCATCGAAGCTAGTAGTTGTCGCTTCCTCAGAGTCAGGGGTAGCGACTGTAGGTAGCGGCTGAGTATCCCCAGGGGTAGAGATTGTCGTGGACCCTTCGGGAGCAGCGACTGCAGCATCCTCGGAGCCGGTAGTTGCCGCCCCCTGAAGGTCCGTCGCGCTTTTAGAAGCAGAAGTTGTCGCGGACCCAACGGGGGTAGCACCTGTAGCATCATCGGAGACAGTGACTGTCCCACTCTCGGAGGCAGGGGTAGCGACTGTAGCATCCTCAGACCTAGTGGTCGTCGTCGCCCCGTCAACGCCGACGTCTGTCGTGCTGTCAAGGGCAGAGGTTGTCGCGACCCGCTCGGGGGGAGAGATTGTAGCATCTGTGGGGGCGGAGGTTGTCGCGAAGCCCTCGGAGTTGGCGGCTGTGGCATCTTCGGGGCTGGCAGTTGTGCCGTCCTCAAAGGGAGCGACCGTTGCACCCTCTGAGGCAGTGGTTGTTGCCCCGCTAGGGGTAATGGCTGTCTCGCTTTCAGAGGTTGTAACCACAGCATCCCCGGAGCTGATAGTTGACAGCCCCTCGGAGGCAGCGAAGGTCGTAGTCTCAGAGGTGGTGGCTGTCGCTTCTTCAAATGCAATGACCATAGCATCTCCAGAGCTAGTAGTTATCGCGCCCCCGGAGGTGGTAACCATGGCATCTTCGGAGCCGAGGCGAGTCGCGCCTCCAGCATTGGCGAATGTACTACCGCCAGCGGTAGCGGTGGTCGCGCCCTCGGGCGCAGTGACTGTCGCATCATTAAAGCCGGGGGCGATCGCGTCCTGAGAGCTGACGAAGGTAGCATCTCCAGAGCTGGCGTCTGCGTCTCCTGCAGTGGCGGTAATCGCGGGATCACCAGAGCCACCAATTGTGACATCGGGGACACTGGTGCCCGAGGCAGTGCTGCTGGAGGCTGAGACTACATCCGGGCTTGCGATGCCGCTGTTGGATCCGGCCACAGCACCGTCGCTGCCTCCCGCGGCATTGTTTGAATCTAGGCCTCCCGCCGCTGGTCTGGCACCTCCTAGAGGTCGGGGTCTGGAGCCGCTAACTTCCGAGATAGTCGGAACGGGCGGAGTCTCCGAATTGGTAGGGAGAGAGTTCACTGAGGAGACAGGGGGCGGGTTCTCTGAGGGTCCAGGGAGAGAGTCCTCTGGAGAGGCAGGAAGGGGTGTCTCTGTGGAGGCAGGGGAGGGCGATCCGGCACCTAGGACTGGACTGTTCGGGGCAGGGGTGCTCTCTGGGGTTGTGGTGGCGGTGGTAGACGTCGCGCGGTTGCGGGTGGTGGCTCCCGAGTCGGAAGCCCCTGTAGGACGAGAAAATGTGCCGCCTCTTGTCCTCGATGAGCCAGAAGTCCTCGAAGGGCGAGAAAACGTGCTGTCCCTTGTTCTCGATACCCTCATGGGGCTACGGCGGGTGCTGCCTCTGGTACTCGAAGCGTCGGAAGTTCTCTGCGGGCGGAGGACTGTGCGGGTTCCGGTCCTTGGTAAAAAGGGAAACCGCCCAGGGCGGCGGCTGCTGGTGCTCGTTGGGATCGCCAAGGGGAGCGCGCCATCCAGATCCTTGGTAGCCGTGTTGGAGCCGCTGCTTGGCGTGGGGATGATAGGGATAGGGACGCCCCCCTGGCCGCCGCTCGAGAACGGCAGCCTGGCGGGCCTGTGTGGGCCGGCGGTTCTGTGTGTTGAGGTCGCTGGCGAAGAGGGCGCAGCATTCGGCAGAGACGACACCCTCCGAGTTGAGATGCCGCCGGGCCCGAACGCGCTCTGCCTTTCTCCTCGCCTCCCGGATGGCAAGACCGAGGGAGCGGCCGTGCTCTGGGGGCGGCTGCCGGCACTGGCAATCCTCGTGATCGGGTTGCGGTCCAGTTCGGGCTTGTTGGCCTGATTGAACAAGCTGGGCTTTGAGCATAACCCATACGCCGACTGGCAGCCCGCGCCGCAAAACTCCGCAGAGCTACCGCAGTAGCCGTAGCGTGAGCAGCACTCGCCAAAGACGCTGCCTTGGCAGCTCATGCCGGCACCGGCGCCACACGCTCCTCGTTCGCTTCTTGGGAGGCCCACTAGCAGGGGCTGCCTTGACGGATTGTTGGCCCTCAAGGACTGGGCGTCCCCGGGCGCGCCACTGGACGGGTTGTTGATTGGCCTGACGCTCACGGTGCCGTTCGGGTTTTCTGCGTACTCGTAGCTTCCGGCCGGGTTGTAGTTCGTGATGGAGACGTTACGCACGTAGGCCGCGTAGGGGCCGCCCTGGGTGTCAGTCTGCCCGCCAGCCCAATCCACAACGCCTGGGCCGTTGGACGGGTCACCGCCAGCCCAGACTCCGAACTGGACCCTGGACGGCGTCTGCGGGAAGGGCGCGCCATCCTTGTCAGCGTCGGCAGCCAGCCGCGTGTTGACAAGGTTGCCATCGATGAGCCAGTCAATCTTTTCGGGTGTCCAGTCGATGGAGTAGGTGTGGACCGAGCCTTGGGGATCGTCAACGGCCTCCCAAATGCGACGGCCATCATTGCCCGTCATACCACCCCTGGCGGGGGCATTGGTCTGCACAAGGCCTTGATCCTGGCCAAAGTCGTTGCCGGACCAGCCCCAGTGGACACCCTCACCCTCGTTGGGCTTGAGAGCGGCCGAGGTGATGACACCTCTGCCTGGGGCGGCCTGCAAGTCGAAGTCGACGCGGCCGTACCAGATGTGAAAGTCGCTCTCGATCTGGGGCGCGTCATGCCGGTTCACGTATTGCAGTCCGGCACCCCTGCCGCCGTCGTGGGTTATGTTGGAACCACTCGAGGCATGCCAGTAGTCGGTGAGGTCGGCAGATGATGTCGTGCGGAAGTCGACTCCATAGTGGCGCTGTGGAAGGCCTGTGACAGGAGCCAAGGATGGGGGAGGGGATGGCCCAGCACAGAGTGATGCTGGGACTACAGGCCGCGGACGTTAGTTGCTGCACAGCGGTGCTGTATGGGAGCAAGGGGTGATGGAGGGGTGATGCAGGGGTTGAGACAGCGTACCTTCGGGGCGTGGGCAGTAGCATGCCGCCTCCGCAGCTTGTGCTAACAAAGGCAGGGCTGCCAAGCCCACCACAAGGCAGAGAAGCGGATGACTGAGTTTCTGCATCCTACCGGCCGGGGTGGGTGTATGGGGGAATGCTGGATCTGATCTCGCACTCGATGAATGCTGGTGGCCGCAGATCTGGAACGAGGAATCTCGACCACCCCAAAGGGCCTCGGGGGACACAAAGCGGTGGCATTTTAAATAGGCCGCAGAGGACACAATGGCGATCAGGCCGTTGCCGAATCCGTGATGTCAACAGCAGAACCGGCGAAGGCGTTATGTCAACGACTGGTCTCCGAAGCTGCGATGGCAGCCGGAAACGGACGTGTTGGAGCGAGTCCATGATGTGTGCCCCGACTTCGGTCTTTGTCTCTTGGATCGGATACCCGGGTTGCCGGAATCGCGATGGGCCGCAATTGGCACCTGGCGGTCGATCATCTAGACCTTTTCTTGCTGGCTGTGGCTGAGACACGACGCTAGCGGACGGACACGCTGCCCAAGCCTGCGCTGCGTATGGACCTGACAGCCGGACTGGCTGATAGATTGGATGTAAGATAGAAGATAAAAGAGACCAAGAAAGCATAGGGAAAAAAGGAAACAGCATAGAAAACAGGGAGAGCGGCAGGGAACAGCAAGGAGGCAGACCTACAGGACACAGGCCAAGCAACAGAGGCTCTAACTAGCGTTGCCAGAGCTGCGTGTTGTTATTTTGCCCGCCATGGCAGGTCTTGGGTGGCAACGATTGTGTCTCGGATGCTGGCGGATAGGCCGAGGTCTAGACCACAGCATAGGGAAGAAGGCCGCTCCAGACCGTGTCTCATGGCAAGCGACCGTCAGCCTCATCGCCTAGCATTGATTTCAGTGGTTTAAATTCTTGTCGTCGTCCTCTGCAACCAGAGATTCCCGCTGTTAATTTGCCCTTTGCGTTCTCGGTGAAAAAGCGCCACTGGGAGCTGGAGGCGGGTGGATCCCGCGGCCGACTGGGCTCCATGTCAATTGCAAAGAGAGAAGGAGCGGCCAAGCGCAAACGGGATTATGGTGCCAGGCAACCACCCGCAGTCCGCTATCAAACCGCCACAAGCCGCCAGGCGTTCACTTGAGCGCTTGAATATTTGCCCACCAGAGAGCAAGCGCCACGGAATACCGCATCCGTCATTAAAATGAACCCTCACAAGGATGAGATCAAGCAGGCAGTCGTCGACCTGACGGTAAGCAAGAACACTTACTCCCTCGTCGGATCCGGCCGACTAAAGACCCAGCACAGCCACAGATCTCGCTCACTTTACTCTCAAGACGACGGCCCGAGTGGTGTGCTGACAGTCATACCGAAACAACAGTCCGACGAGTGGCGGCCCGCGCAGCGCTTCATCAGGCTGGACCGGCGCCAGCACCAAGACCGGCTGCGGGCGATGCAGTTCTGGCAGCCGGGACAGCCGAACCAGCTCGAGTTCGCCGTCGAGCTCTTCATGCGCCCGGAGCTGATGGACGCCATGCCGCACGGCTGCTCGGTCGAGTGGGTGCGGCTCAAGGTCTCGATGCTGCCCGACATCACGCGCCTGCTCGAGACGTGCCAGCCGCCCAACCCGCCCAACCGCGTCTGGGAGGTGCTGCTGCAGATGGTTTCGGAGCAGTCCATCATGCACGAGCGCGTCATGGAGATGCTGAACCGCTGAGACTGCTACCTGGTGATGGGTAACGACACAAGACGTGGGCGCCATATGGGGAATTGGAATGGTGATCGACGTTGCGTCACCAAAAAGGCGATCGATCGGGGTGCGCAGATCTGGGAACGGAACGGGAATCGACGAGGCGTTTTCTAGGACAAAGGGGGAATCTTTGGAGATGATAAATACCTTACCTTACCTGGGGGTTGAAGTTCCGCTACAGCCAAAATGCCAGGCCTCTGCCGACCATACCTGTGTCCGTGCATCCAACACCAGCGCGCCTCCGCAGAAACGCCGAGACGCGAAAAAAAAAAAAAAAAAAAAAAAAAAAAAAAAAAAAAAAAACGGCTGTGGGCGCCTGTGGTTTGGCGAATAGCAAACAAATGCAATGCTTACTCCTCGTTGTGGCAGGCGGTGCTTGACGGTCGTCAATGCAAGGGTGTCAACGCGGGACGCCAATTTGAGTTCAGCCAGCGGCTCCCAGCAAATCGTCTATTTTTGCATGGCCCAACAGGGCACAGCCGCCTTTGCCCTGGCGACAGATCCGGAGATCGACAGCCAGTAAGCGCCGTCTGCAGGGATTCAATGCAGGGAGCCAAGCCGGCCTGCAGGGACATTTGAAACAGGGCAAACGGCGTGCATGGCAGGGGTCCGATGCCAGGACAGGCGCTAAATCAAGCATCTGCCGGGATGCGACGTCATAAACAAAAACGGGGCTAGGCTCCCTCACGAGCTGGCGATCCCCTTTAGATTCATGATTTCCCCTCGCCGCCTAACTTGTTTTTGTCGATTTGCCCACTTTCCCTTCTTCCCAAAGACCCAAGTCTTGGGTTCAGTTTTTTTTTTTTTTTTTTTTTTTCCCTTTGTTCTGTTTTGCGCCTTGCCTGGTAGATACCTCTTCGCATTTCATCACGGTCGTCACCATGGTGTTTGAGCAAGCGGACTGCACAAACGTGCGGTCGTCGGTTCCCAGCGATGCCGGCATTGCTGGCACTGGTGTAAGTTCAGCAGCATCCAAGAAGAAGCATTTCGTAACAACTGACAAACCCAAAGGTCCTCCTCTCCTTCATCTTCACGGCCGCCCTCGCCCTGGCCATGAGCGCGTCGCTCATCTTCCAAGAGTTCCGCGCGTGCCGGCGCAAGGACGGCTACTGCAAGCCGCACGCGATCCGGCGCAAGCTCCTCAACTCGTACTCGGACCAGCAGATCCTGACGGGCATCGGCCTGCAGAGCGTCGGGCTCGCAAAGGCCGCCACGCTGGTGCCCTACCACTTCTTCATCATCTGGATGCTGAGCCTGCTCTCCATGGCCGTCCACAACGCCACCCTGCTCGCCCTCGTCCACGACTTCCGCCACGACTGGGTCCTGCGCTGGCTGCGCCAGTTCCTCATGTTTGTCAACCTGGCCCTGTCGTGCGTGTACGGCGTCTACATGCTGCGCGCCACGGCCCAGAACCTCGAGCCGACCCTGCCCATCGCCTGCGTGTGGGGTGGCGCCGGCGGCACCAACACCACCGCCACCACCAGCAGCACCAGGCCGCCCGACGGCGACAGAGCACTCAACTACATCGGCACCTCGGCCGTCATCGCGGGCAACTGCGCCGTCTTCGCCCTGGCCACCTGGTACCTGCACAGCCGCAGCCAGCGCTTCTACAAGACCATCCAGGTCGTCGGCGTCGTGCTCATGGCCGCCATCGCCATCGGCGCCGCCGTCCGCATCGGCCTGCTGTCCCAGGCCTTTGGCAACCCCACCGTCCCGCTGGCCGACCGCGGCGAGACCGAGTGGGGCTTCGGCCAGCTGCTGGGGCTGCTGATGCTCCTGCTGCCCGCCATCTCGGTGCTCGAGATCTACCGCGGCGACCTCAAGGTCGCGCCGCCCGTCGAGGACAAGTCGTACCTGGACGGACCCGCGTCGTCACCCGGCGCGCGGGAGGAGGAGATGCAGACGAATCCGAGAGTGAGGACCAACCAAAACAACACCTTTGAGCCGAACCCTTTTTTCGGGTCGCAGACTGACTTGTTTAAGAAATGATGGGCTGGGTTATGCTTTGGGTTTCGTTGATATATTCCAAAATGAGGTGTCCTTGGAAATATGGGCCCTTGTTGGTGGAACTAATCGAGCTGCTGGTGCGGGTAAACACCATGAGATGCTCGTTCGATTCGAAAATACCTTCTCATGCCGCGCGGAACGCGCCCGTTGTGTCACGGATGCCGTCGAGTGCAGAGAACCACGTGCCATCTTGCTGCGTCTCACAGTAGTTGTGCCATATGTGACCATCCACACGGGCCGAACAAGTAGACAGCTGACGCAGGACACATCCAGACGCCAGCCAAGCGCGTCCTTTCCATTCCTCACCTCTCCTCCTTTCTTTTGCTCGTTCGAATTGGGGTTGACAATACGCCGACAAGATTACATGGTGCGTCAGGTCACCAGAGGCTTTGTTTCAGAGATCCGTCAATAGGCAGCCAAGGATATGAGAATGCAAGGGTTTTACACGTGTGTGGCTCAAGTTCCCTGCTGGGTGTGACCGGCGCGTGCACCTGTGAGAGCCTCGAAACCCGACCCGTACGACCCGCGTGGCTAGCAGTCGAGGAACGCCCCCTTGTCCCCTTGGTAATCCGAGCCCTGTACATATACCCATTCTCCCACGCAGATAGATCCCCTCCATCTTCGTGCACGATAATACGAAAAAGACCTTTCCCTAGATCTAAACGAACACGGACCATCACCACATTTGGAGATCCCCGTGTCCGCATCAACAGTAAGGCCCAACGAAACGGCGCGGCCGAACGACCCCCGTCCCCGCGACGTACCCCGCTTACGGCGTTTTCTCTCTCTCTCTCTCTCTCTCTCTCTCTCTCTCTCTCTCTCTTTTTGTCCTCGACGGCACAATAGACACAGGTCACCAGAGCCACACCTGCTTTCGGGAGTAGACGATCGTAGGTTGGTTGTCCGACATCCTACCAGTCCAGTAGACAGGCAGCGGGGATACAACACTGTAATTCAAGAGCTGAGCTGCGAGGGGCTTTCGGTGTGCAAAAAGCGGCCAGGAATTTACTGGGAAAAATCCGAGCCCCAAGGCCCGGCGCATTTGGACCTTTGTTTGTTTTGTCTGAAGTGTGACGTCTGTTTGCCTACGAGGAGTATTTCTTTTTCATCCGACTATCGTTTGCCGCAGCGAATCAGCGGGAATAGAATACGGCAGCGAGCAGGATAGTGTATTGTCAACAGGCAAGGGTGTGAACAGAGAGAAAGAATACAGGAAAAAGGGATTGAGAACAGGAAAACGAAAAGTAAATAAGAAACTGGGAAGGTCGAAGAAATAGAAAAGGTGACATAGGGGCGCGTTCGGGCAATGGGCTCCAGAACCCATTAGCCTTGACCGAAACCGCAGACTTTATTCGGGCATCGCAAAAAACGGAAAGTCTCACTAGATAAACCATGAGGAAGTAGGCAGCGCATCGCAAGGTGACATCCTGATACCGCACCCACCCAAGAACAAAATACTCGGAAACGCCTCACTTCTTCTCAAAGTAGAACTGCCCCAACTTGTCACATGTCTTGTCCGGGGACTTGGAGGATCCCAGGACAGCACCGTCGCCGCCGCCGGCAGCCTCGTCTAGACGCTGAACAATGCGATCGGCTGCTTCGCGCGCCGTCGGCGACGCGGTTTGCTGTGGATATTGACGACGCGGCTGGCCCGGCTGCTCCTTCTGCATGGCCACCGGCAGGGGGCTTCGGGTGGTGGTGTCGACAAAGACGTCATCGTCCTCCGGCGCAGCGACTCCCGCACGGCCCGCTCCGTCTGTCGCCACCCCATCCACCATGCGCGCCTCGCGACGCTCCTGGGACGCAGTTACACTCACTGGCGTATCACCTCCGCTGGCCTGGACAGCATCCGGAGCCGCAACGCCGCGCACTGTGTCTCGACGCAGCTGACCAGCGCCGGTGCTACCGTCGCTCAGGCCCGACGCGCTGCGCTCGAGCTGCCAGCGCGCAAAGGCCATGGCGCCGGCTGAGCTCGTGCCGGGCACTGGCCGGCGCTGGTAAATTGGGCCCGACACGGTGCTGCCGGCGCCCTCGCCGAAGCCGACGAGGCTGGCGGACCCGTCGTCGTCGTTGTCGCTCATCCGATCGTCGAACATGCCGCCGCCGCCGCCGCCGCCCCCACCCTCCAGCAGGTCCTCGTCCATTGGGTCTAGGCCCTCGCCGGCCCTGCGCTGCTGCTGCAGGCGCTGCTGGTGGTTTTGATGCGACGAGCGGCCGCCGACGCTAGCTGAATCGAGGTCGCCCATGATGGCACCGCGAATGAAGTTGGTATCCACACTGCCCACATCGTCGGCGTCGGCGTCGTCCATGGGATGGTCTGCATCGCCTAGGGTCGTGGTGCGACCGTCGCCGCTCGAGGTGGCCGACGCGGTGCCGACGGTGCTAATCTTGGTCGACGCGACCGGCTGGCCATTGGAGTCGAAGTAGGCCGGGGCCTGGACGGGTATTGTGCCGGGTGGGAACTGGCCCGAGGTCGGGGTAGTCTGGTTGTTCTGTTGCGCGACGCCGCCCGCCGACTGGTTTTGCGCCGCTGGGCCGCCGGGCCCGCGCTGCGCCGTCATCAGGCTAGACAGCCCCGTAAGCCGCGAGATGCGGTCGGCACGTTCAGCTTCGAGACTGGTAGTCGACGCGTGGTGCTGATGGCCACGATGGTTTCCGGTGTGCTGCGCGTGGCCGCGGTGGCCATCCTTGATGGCTGTTGTAGAGAGGGCGGAGAGAGAGGTGGTGGTGCTGGTTGGCGTGCCACTAGAGAAGCATTCAAATGGGCTTGTTAGTGTCCTGGCCATGATTGAAGGCAAAGCTCCGGCGGGAAGCGAGCCAGGAATGGTCGCCAATCCGGAAAGCCACTCACGGCATCTCCGAGGGCGTGTCCGGGTTCGAGGGCGGCTGAGGGAGGTTGATCAGGGTTGGATGTGCCGTCTGCGTCGCCGACGGCGGCTGCGACTGCGACGGCTGCGACATCTTGGGCAAGCTGGAATCTGCGCTTTCTTCCCGATAGCGTGTTGCCGTTCTAGGTGCTGCAATAGCGGTAGTCCCCGATGAATCGCGTGAGAGTCGGCCGGCCTGGTGGTTGGTGTTGTAGCTCTGAGGTCCTGAGACGCGTGCCTAGAGCTTGCAAGTGGTGTGGTGGTGCGGTTCACAACTTCAGTGGATGGTGAATGGTGAAGCGACAGAAAGGGTAGGCAGGGTGGGGGCGCCTGGATTGCGACGTCACCAGGCAGGTGTGGGGTACACGTGACGAAGGGAGGAGCCAACAGGAAGGACAAAAGCCTGATTGTATTCGACGAAAGCATACCAGGAATACATTATACATATATCGACCAGGTGCGCAAGTGGTTTATGAGTTGTCCGTTGCTCGTCTTGTCCTTTATGTGATTTGTCCCATCACATCCGTCCCGTCCCACAGCTCGCCCGAGTCTTGGGGTCGGTGGGCCTTCAATCAACTGCGACGGCGGGGAGCTGGGCCTGCACGCCCGATGACGTAAATTGTTATCAACATCGAGGCGGCTTGGCTCCAGGCGACTGCTTGAGTGGAGCTGCACGCGCTGCTGACCACCACCATCACGCTGCAAGCAGCCGACCAAAATGGGGATGGCAGACCCAAGATTTGATGCCAAAAACACCATGCAAGGTATGCCAAGATGCTGAGCCTATATCTACAGGCAGCAGCGCTCACATGTGCCCGAGGCAAGTTGCTCGGATGTCTATTAAACGGCAAACGGCTGCCAATGGCCACCGGCTGGCCCTGCCTGCCCTCAGCTGTGGGATCATTTGGAGAGATTCGCTACCAGCAGGAAGCAACGATACTCCCAGACACTCAAACCAACTTCATGGATTACCAGGCGATATCTTTCCCGAGGCCGACGGAAAATGCAAGACGCATCTTCCAGACGCTGTCGGTATTCTTGTGCTGGCAGAGCGGGAATTCGCAACCATCCTAGGTGGGAGGGCGAGCAGCGCGACCAAGATGCGGGACGTAGCAACGACAACACGTCTACCCGGCCCGATCCCAATCATGCACGAGGCTTCGCTTTTAGTGCTGATGCGACCCAAGGTGTGATGAGCTGAATGGAACCAATGTGTCTTGGCCAACGTGCAGCTCGCTTAAGGTCTGATTTTCCCGCGCCCAATTCAATAAGCTTATGTGGTGGGTGGTGCCCCCCCCTGTCGTGTAGGTGGTCTCAGCCTTCCCATCCTCCCTGATCGAGACTCCCGCCTCGGCCCCACAGTGCTGTGTTCCCTGCCTCGGCGCAGGCACACTGGTTGCTCTGGGTGGTGACCTCCATACGCTTCCCTTTCTCCAAACGAGACCTGCCGGTGGTGAGCAAATGACACCCAAGAGGCAGAGGGAGATGGATCGAAGGATGCGGCCTGTTTATTGGGTGCGCAGCTATAAAAGGATTTCACGTCGCCACCCTGCCAGGATCAGAAGCCCCAATGGATCGCCTTCCGACGCAAACGGACGACAACTTGCAATGTCCTGGTCAATCAACATGATCATCCACTACTTTTTATACTTTGACTTCCTATTTTATCTTTTGTTGCTATGGTATTTGTTTGGAGACGAGCAAACCAAGGCACGTTGTGTCCGGGCTGGGTGCCTTGTTCCCACTTCCGCCCCGTCACTAACACCACCCACTATTGCGTCGCAAGCAGTTCGAAAGACAGCAACCCGAAATCGACCGTCTGCGCATCGAGCGCGCCCACTACGATGCGCTGCTGAGGCAGCACGGCGACAAGCTCGACGAGGCTTTTCGCAAAACGCTCGAGGCGACCCTGCATGCTGCCGGCAGGAGATACGTCGAGGGCCGATACAGGGGCATCAGGGTGTGGCGGTGGTCGCGCTCCGTGACCGTGGCGCGCAACTACCTCATGGTCCTGAACTACTCCATAGACGACCTCAAGGAGCGCCTCCTCAGGTATTATCCGGAAGGGCCGCCGCCACCAAGGTATTACGCGGGCTGCGGAGGAGACGAGTGATTGCATTCGTTGTTTGTTGGTTGCACGGCTGTGCCGTTTCTGAGGGGCTGGCTGGGGTGATGGGTGGAGTGAGGTCACAATCTAGTTGGGGCGTGAACCAACATGCCTACCCGATGACGCAGCACAGGAATGTGAAGCGAGCTGGTGGAAGCCCCAGTCTCCTCGACAATGGATGGCTGCTGCTTTCTGTATGCTCATGGGGTCTCTATTTCCGCCCGAGCTGCTGTCTTGGGCTCCAAGTCACTCCCCGGGAACATGGACTGTAGTGAGAAAGGAATAATTTGTGTCTAGATACAACCTAGCCAAGTGCGCCTCTGCTATCGCGTATGGTCGGCCTATCCGCCCGTCTAGCAAGGTGAAGATCTTCATGCCACTAGGTACGCCAGTTGCCTATCATGATAAAATTGGGGAGGGACAAGGGAACGGAGGATCAGCGACGTCGGGGACGGGGTAGGTGTAGTGGGCTGGGCCTGCAGGCTGGGATGGAGATCTGGAACGATCCGCGGCAGTAATGACAGCCCACGCAGGAGCAACAGGAGAAAAATGAAAGGATGGGCATTCTGTAAATGGATGCATATGGGCGACAGGCAAGGGAGGCAGAGACTCGAGGAGCAGGGAGGGAGCGGGACTACCCAATCGAAAGATGGAGCTCAGTCATGGTCGGAGTCGTCGCCCGCAACGATTCGCACGAATGCCACAGAAAATCGCGCGAGCTCAGCCATGCTTTCATCATCGCTCAAAAATCCTGCATTTCAACCCCTTGCAGGAGGTGCCGTGTCTTTCAAGGCGACAGGCAATCAGTTGGAGAGATCGGGCACCATGACGGTTGCCCACCCAGCGACGCCGTAGGAACAGGATGGACCCCAAGGATTGCATCAGGGCGGGATGATGGTCCTTTTTAAAGCCTGGGCGGGGAGATAGTGTGTTGGTTATGTAATCGGACCGTCCGCCACGTCCCGCCTGCTGCCGGCCACCAGCCAAACCATGCCGGTCGATTAAAAACTCAGACAGCAACCAGCAAGACATGCTTCCTTTGAGCGCCTACAGAATCATACATTACTTTTCAGCCCTTCCAGCCACCCGGCGTATGATGCATGCGCAAACCCCAATAAGCTAACGAATCATCACTCTGACATGTAGGTTGCCCCGGGACCCACACAGGCATGTGCACCGTCAATCTGCCGCAGAGCATAATAAGTGCGGAGTCGCTGGGTGGGCACCGTCATTGGGGCGATGCAACACGCCAGACTAATCCTTACGGCGCCCAGAAGACCCTCTCAGCTTCCTGATGGAATACTGAGAATAGAAAAAGAGAAAGAAAATAGAATGTCCAGAGAAAATGAATGGACGAAAAAAAAAGAAGAAGAAAAGAGAGGAGAGGGGGAAAAAGATTGTATTGAGTGAAGTGCGTGTGGTGTGTGGTGAACAGGATCAAGCAGATGGACGCTCGAAGGGGGATCAGAGGGCATTATATACACGGCACAGGGCAGAGGACAGGAGAGGCAGAATTCCAAATCGGGACGGTCGACAGACCGCCCTCCGCATCTGGACAGGATGCTGCCAGCAAGAGGCGGCGCCTGCCTTGATAAAATGGCGTGCTTCACAGCATCTCGTGAAGTTTCGAGTCCGGGAAGTCGCGCTGGAGAGCTCCGCCCACCCGTCTTGCGTCATGGATCTACGCACCTGCTCCGCTGGCAGGAGCCAACCAGCCCAGCCGCTGCAGCCCCTGGCAGCCCTCAGTCTGGCAGAGCCTAGCAACATGACCCAGGGGTGGATAGACCGGGCGTGCAACATAGCTTGAAGCCGGGCACCCTGCTGGCCTGGCCGAGCCGAGCACAGAATGGAAAACGCCTACTGCTGCAGCCTTGGGCTGATGACTTGCTCCAACTTTCCAGACACTGGCTACCTACGGCTCCTACGAGAGATGTCCTACATCCATTGACAGCAACAGCTGTGACGAAGAGGCGGCCTTTCCTCAGGGTCTCCTTTTTCGAGCGCAGCACGCGCTCCCCCTGGCGCAGGAGGCGTACCTGCCTCTAAGGTCCCTTGGTCCTTGGAAAAAGCGTCCGCCTTCCAAGTTCCGCTATTGCCAGCCTCGACCTACCTGCCACAGGCGGTCCAGGTAGACGCCACCAGGCACCCGTCTCATTTGCCTCAAGTTCAGCGGGAAGGAGTGACCGCAGTTCTCGGCACGCCTCGTCCATGTGACTCAGTCGCAGTCGTCATCCGTCCGCCGGAGGAAGGAGCGCCCCAGTGGAGGGGGGGATGTCGTCGGCTAGCGCGGCAGGAAATCAGCCCACAGCCCGACACGCTGCACGCGGAGATCTTGGAAGGCGCCAGCCATGCAGTTGAGGCGTGGAACGAATTTTCCGGGCAGCCAATTCTCCTTGCCGCTTGGAGTCACTGTGCACCTCTCTCCATGCCTCGGGTCCGCATTCTCGACGACAGCGCTGGCGGGGCGGTTGTGGCTGGCAAATGCACTCACCGTGCCGCGTAATATCTACACAGGTGGCCTCCCTCTCTACCGAGAGTTTGAAGAATAATTGCGGCCTGTTCGGGTTCGGCAAAACCAGCACAGACTGATGTGACCAGTGATGCAGCCGATGGATGTACGTAGATCGGGACCTTGTTGCGTCGTCCAGTCCAGGCCGGCCTATGGGTCCCGGCAGTCCTGCTAGGACAAGGTAACCTCCGCCGAAGAAAGAAAAGGAGCTCCAGGAAGGGGTAGCGGCGGGCCGGCAGATTCCCACACCATAAGGACTACGCGCAAGACGGAGCTGTATTGAGGACCTGACTGGACTAGACCGGCGCCGCGTGACGGCGGTGATTTCGATGTTGTGTTATCTGTTAGGTCGTCCCGATCCACACAAAGGACCGGAATGAAACTGTATTCATTCTTCTAAATAGGAAAAGAAATAGGAAAAGAACTAAAAAATACTTTTTAAAAAGAGGTTGTTTATTACTGCGCATGTACGTAATGAGTGGCTTTTTGGTATATCGCTTAAGCATATGACGAGATCCACGTTAGCGGGTTAAAAACGCCACTCACCATTTGAACCTCTTGCGGCATTGCTTGCGGTTTAAAAGCTATTAAAATAACGTGAACGACGAGCATAACCCCTCTACGGGCCCGTCTAAGTACTAAGTGTTACGATTTTTATATTTAATTATTTAAAAAATTATTAAGCTGCACCGCCCCTTTGGTTTAGTCTGGTGGAAGGAGTAAGGTTGGCGGAGAGACGCATTACATGCGTTTCTTCGTCCCCGGGCCCCTTCCCCCCCTTTTAAAATGGCGGGACGTTTATACTACGTTTCCCCGCGAAGCAGCTGACTTTAAGCCATACAAGTTACAGGGATTATGTGACTATATAAAAGAAAAAGAAATGTAAACGCGCTTGTCTCTGGAAACAACGTGACGTTGATCACTATCTCGCAACGGCCGAACAAGGGGTTCCCCTTCGCGTGACACTGCTGGAGTCGGGGCTTTTAAATGTGGTCGGCAAATGATCCAATGGCTGGTGCTCGGTGCAACCCCACCCAGATTCTCCTCTGGCTGGATTTCGTTTATATAATCCTTCCATTTTAATCCTCTCCCGGTTCGTTTACACGGCTCGGTAGCATATATATCCGGATCAGATCGGAATTGGACAAAGGACTGTTTGGCTGCCTACAGAACCCACCGTTTCCAAACCAGTGAAATTAATTTCCATCGCAAAAAGGCAGTTTAAAAGCGGCGAGCAACGGGAAAGAAAGAAAAAGAAGAACGGGGAGAAGAAGGAAAAGAAGAAAAATCAGACGGCTCCTAGGGCCCATTCGTTGTAACCGACGCCCTCACACAAGGTGCAAGAATTCCGAGAGAGAAACCTCCGCCAGCTTTATCTGTTCTCGATGTCACTCCCTTTATTCCCTGGCACAAGAATGGGCGGGACCGACACGAGCCGGGCTTTGCGGCACGTCATCATCCCGTCGTTGTACGATCTCCGACCGGGAGCTCGATTCCAGAAGCCACTTGAACGACAGAGCGGCACTGGAGGATGATGGCCCAGCTGCAGTCGTCTTCATGCCCCTGTCCTCCAGGCTCTTGTCGAGGATCCTCACAAGCTCATCCGGGCACAGCTGGTCGGCGCTGGCGCGCGTTTCAGGCTCGTACTGGAGAATGCGGCGCAGCAGATGGGCCATTTCTCCCTGTAGGTCCTCGGGTAGGCCCGCCCTTCGAGGGTCGTACCTCTCGTCCTTCGGGGGTGCAAGATATTTCTCAAGAGAAATGTGGCCCCGGCGAAGCCACTTGCCATGGTCATCAAACCAATACCTTCGGGCCTTCCACTGATCCCATAATGGGTCTGGAAATTTGCCGAGAAGCCGGACCATTTCGGCGAGAAGCTCGTCGCGGTCCTGGATCATGTAGAACAGTGGAATCTGAGCCACGGTCTCGAACAGCGTGCAGCCGAGAGCCCACATGTCGTGCGCCGGTCCTTTGACCGGGTGGTGTGTTCCGGGCTTCCTGGGCGGTGATGGCTGGAGCTGCCTTGACGGGCTGCCTTTGTGAGCATCTGCATTTCCCGCGCCACCATCATCCTTTGCGGGATTAGACGAATCTCCTTCTCCCATGGGGTGTGGAACAACCAGCTCCTCCGGCGGAAGGTAGCTGTCCGGCATTCCGAGAAACTCGGGCGGAGTCGAGAAGAAATAGGCCTCTCCGAAGTCGATCACGCAGATTTTGCCGCTCATGTACTGGCTGGTCAGGCGGCTGAGCTCGGCCGGGTAGACGAGGTACTTGGGGAAAGACTTGGAAGGCATGTTTCCGGACCTGGTGCGCACTTTGGACCTAGCTGGTGGGCCCAACAACGAAAGCAGCTCGTCCTCCCCGAGGTTGTCGAAGCCTTGGAGGTGGATAAGGATATTGGCAGGTCGAAGAGCCCATCCTCGGTTACGCACGAGATGTGGATCTTGAGGGCCACGTACTTGCTTGCCGTCTGGTCGTGGCAAAGCCATACAGTGCCAAATCCGCCTTGTCCGAGCTTGTGGAGCACCTCGTAGCGATCTTGAGCGCTGAGCTTGTCGCCGATGTGGACTGGATGATAGCCTCCTTCCTGGTACTGATCGAGTTGTTCGAGGTCAATGTTGGAGGTGAGGAGGTATGCATCGTTAGCCGCGGACCCGGGCCGCGCATCGTCTCCGATAGCACTCGCTGGCTCGCTGGTGGCGGCGTCGGAAGGGACTGGAGCAGATTCCATGCTGTGTGCGCGTTTGCGGATGGCTCGAAATCGAGGCGGTTGAGGCGGAGCACAATTGATGTGACCTGGGAGATAAGAGTCGCCAGCGGCTACCTGGAGATGACAAAGATGCCAGCTGTGGGAACGGAAGGCGCCAATTCTGGGAGCGCTGGTCGCGACTGCCGGGAATGTTGAGGAATATTGATTTGGGCAGTTGAGGGTCGGGTGGAAGAGGACGTGTGCCAACCTGGTGGCCTTATGAGGCCTCTCTGTACCCGGCCGACTTTAGGCTACTCGGATTTTGCAGGGCCGTGCCACGATCGGTGCCACCATACCACGGAGACGGTTGTTTGCGTCACCACTGCGGTGAACCATGAACGCGAAGGATCTTCAAATCTTGGCTGTTCACACAACCATTATGCAATTTAAAAAAAAGCCATCGACGAGCAACCAGGGTAAGGAAGGTATCTACCAATTGAGGTCGAGTGTACGGCTTTTGAGGTTTTGTTTGGGGTCTTTTGAAGAAATATATATATAAAGATTTGATAGCATCAACAGACCCGACCAGATCTCCACCCAAACAACTGATGTCAGGTACTGCACCAGACGGGCAAAACGGACAAGTCTTACGCGCGTTGCCAGACACGGGTGATACGCTAGGAAACATTCAGCGGGCATCCCGAGCACAAATATGACTTGAATTGCATTGCACTTTACTCCCAAAAAAGCACAAGATGGTCACATGTCTGGAACACAGCCACCTGGGAGTCACCGACCAAGTGTGGCTTTTCGAGCTAGCGGGAGAGCGGCAAGTGTTATCCTATCGGTTTCAAGGATGCGTTATGTTGTGTTCGACAAAAAAACCGGCCAGTTTAAAACAGGAGGAGCCTAGGAGAGGGAATTAGGAGACGCGTGTAGCCTGTCACCGTCGTGGACACTCATGGCGGCCCCCTAAACAGCCGGCACGATCTGGAAAACATAGGTTGAAATATGTGTATCTTTCAAATGGCGAAGCCATATTTCGCCTACAAATACGCCCTTTCGCCCCTCGAGTCACCTCCTGTCTCTTCATTCAAAGCATGCAATGCTTGACGCTCATTCACCACACCCCCATCTTCGTTCCTCCGCTTCGACAGCAAGTCTTCTCATGCCTCTCTGCACTCACCAGCCTGGGCACGCAGTCCTTGGCTCAGGAATAACCGAAGACCCGCAGGTATACCGAGCATTTCCCTTTTCAGCCCTTATTGTGCTTGACCCTATTCTATTTAGATCATATAGAGCGTCCAGCCTCCTAGAGACGATGTGCGAATAGAAATGAATGAATTGCTGGCCCAGGCCGGAGCCTTACAGGAAGGCTATACTCGCATATGGATCCGGTATTCTCTTGGGCGCCCTATCCGGCTCTCCGTGGGAGCTCCCACCTTCTAATTCAGACCCTGCTTTTAACCGTACCCAGGCATTGTGATCATTCCACAACGACCAAGCTTGTCAATCTCAAGGATGGCACTGGGCTTCAAAGGCTAAGGGTCCCTGATGGTCTACACATTACGGTCTACTGCGGCACCAGCAACTCGAACGACCCGATCGAGGAAGGTCATTTTTACATATTTATCGAACCCGACCAGTCGTGGAGGCTTGGGGTTGTTACTCTAAACGAGGTTAGAGAGCTGTGTTGTGCTCCCGGCGCCGCAATCAAGCGCCGCTGAGAAGCGGCAGCGGAGTAAGCGTCTAGGAATGTGAGAGCTACGCGGCAACTAGAGCTACTTGCCTCGGGGACGAGATCACAGTGCCGGGGCCTCAATGGCGGTGAGTATCGGGTCGCCTAACCCCTGGTGGTGACTTTGCGGGATTCCTGTGGGGAACGTTGTTTGTGCATAACTTCGTTGCGTGAAAATTTGAATGAAGCCAAAGATTGTATTACCAATTTTTACATGGCGGCGAATCTTCCGGCTGGGCGTCTTTGTGCAGTATTGGAACAGCCAACAGCCACGGCGCCAATGAATGGAATCAAAATGCTGTTCGGTGAGACGGAGGGCCGAATCTGCCTCATAATTGCCTAGCCGCCCCACATAGGTTGGTAGTAGCCACGCCTCGACCTCCCCCAGACTTGGAGCATCGCCGGCTCAGCGCCGCCTGCCACCCGATAAAGACTCTACTGCTTAATCCCCTGGTCCACATACACCTGATGGATCCATACGAGACGGATCCCGAGAAGATCTGGGCTAGTAACGACCTGTACAATGACATTCCATTGTACGGTCGCTACCTTGCCTAGCTGGATGACTTCCATCCTCCGCTGGGACACGTCGGCAGCACGTCGCCGGGGTCGCTCGCATATTGGGCAGACGCCATCAAGCGCTGCACCGATGCCGAGCGCATCTACCCCAACGACAGCGGCGGCCGCGGCGTCTTTGCCCTGGGCGGCGTCGTTGTGAAATCCTCGCACCTCAACGAGGACAGGGGCCGCGATTACGCCCTGGCCGACGCGAACGAGGTCGCGACCATCGAGCTTGCCAGGCCGGCTCTGGCAGAGCTGCAGATTCGCGTCCCCGACATCTACTTTGCCGGAAAGGTAGGCGAAAACTGTACTCTGGCCGGATGCCCTGCAGGTTGTCTGGTGCTGACATTGAGCGCCTGGTGCAGATCGATGGGCATAGCGTCCTCGTGCAAGAACGCATCCCCGGGGTCGGGCTGAACGTCGCCTGGCGCTACCTTTCCCCTGATCAGAAACACAGCTTCAAGCAGCAGATCCGCGCCGTGCTCTGGAAGCTGCACGAGATCCAGCCGGCCGCCGGCACCGGTACCGGCACCAAGGGCCCCCGCTCCCACGTGGTCCCGGACCCGGACCCTGTCGCCAACCGCGGCATCCAGACGCTCGAGCGCGACATCATCTTCACCAAGCACGCCGGCGACCCGGACGTCGGGCTCGTGCACATGGACCAGTCGCAGTCCAACTGCATCGTCGGCCGTGGCGACCGCATCGTCGCCATCATCGACTGGGAGATGGCGGGCTTTTCGGCTGGGCCACGGCGGCCGACGTGCACAGGCGCATCAGGAGCCCGAGGAGGGAAAACTACGCCAACGTGAACGTTTTCGAGGAGCTCATGAGGGACATCTTGTACTGGAACGACATATACGAGTGCGATGGTAGGCTTGGCGATGGGTCGGTAGAGCAATAGGACTACGAGATAGGGATTTCCCCTAGCGCGAATGTTGTATAGACGTCGCACGAGTTCTGTTCAGTGCCGAAAGCACTCTCCGTCCGCGGCCGGCGGCCCCGGATCCCGGGGACGGCGCCATAGCAAGGTCCGTGTCGGCCGTGGCGTTCATGGGAGAGGCACGCCGACCGAAGACACTCTTTACCATGCGCACGAGGCCATGTTGGCAAATTTGTTCCAAATGTCCATTTCCAAACCCGAGGGCACAAATTGTCGAATGAGTTGCGGCCCAGCTTCTGTCACTACAGCCTTGTCGAGATACGGCATCGAAGCATTCCTCAGGCTGCATGATGCCGGTCAGCCTGGAGAAGCCCCAGTCAATATCACTCTAATAGGGGGTGGCCTCTGTTGTTGTGAGACTACGGTGCACTTTTCCCTCCTGTATACCCCCCATTTCACAGGTGACACAGCCCTGGATTCAATGGTCACGCAGCATTCTTTTCTCACTCTCCTCCTCCTCAGATCTTTCTCACATTGCATCTTTTTAACGCCAGCCAAATCTGAATTTCTGCGCAGGTCCCACCGCTGGCAGCACAAGCCGTCTAAAATCTCCCCGCATGTGTCTTGCCAAGCCATTCACTCCCCTTTCCACCAGACACTCGTCACTTCGATTTGCCAAACTGGGCAAGGGACGATTCTTCACGCTCTTTACTCACCACCTCTGCTTCTGCGTCGCTCTTGTTTCAACATTGGCTTGGCCACGGCTAGCCACTCGTTCTCTCTGACTTGCTACTTCCACCTTCGTTTGTGCGCGGCAGAAGCCAAGATATCTCCGTCCCCTCCTCTCCAGGCCGGCGATCTCAGCAGGCGCAGCAATGAAGGTGAGTTTACTCCTCACCCTAATCCAAAGGCGGTCCGTAGCAAAGGCAAACTGATTACCGACACCACTCCCATCCATGCCAACAGCTCTCCATCGCTCTCTGGGCTTTGGCCGTCTCGGCGCGTCCCAACCGCGAGCCTTCCGACGCCGACTCGGTCACACAGCCATCCATCACTCCGACACCCGCCGCGACCGCGGTGGCAGCGCGCCGCGATGGCGTGACGAGCACCATGAGCGACTTCCCCGGAACGCCCATGTGCGACACGACCTTAGTCCTCACGGCGGGCATCCGCACGACCATGGTCATGCCGCTCCCGTGCAGCGACCTCACGACCTCGACGACAGCCGCGGGTCCGACCCAGGCCCCGGCCCCGACATCGGCCGCGCAGACTCCGTACGACTTTACGGGTACCACCTGGTCGCTCAGCAGCCTCAGCACGACCAGCTACGGGGTCGCCTTCCCCACGCCGACGTTTGACGAGTCGGCCATGCCGTACCCTACATCCATGTTCCCAAAGAGCAAGACAAGCGGCGGTGGCAGCAACATTGCCACGTCCGCCGAGATGATGCTAGACGCGGCAGCCATGCACAGCCGCAACCGCGCCAGCTCGACTACGGCCATGCAGCACGACCGCTTCACCGACCGCGTGTGCGGCTCCACCAAGATCTCGCTCACGCAGGGCGTGCACACGACCATCTGGATGCCGCTGCCTTGCACCACCACCGAGCCTGCCCCCTTGGAGACGAGTTCGGTGTGCTCCAAGCTCGTGACGCTGACGGCGGGCATCCATACCGTCCTGACGATGCCGTACCCGTGCCACGAGTCTGGCGCCCTTCACCCGATCACGTTTTCGGCGCCGCCGTCGCGGGACGGCATGTTGGTGGCGGACAGGACGTCGTTTGTGACGTTGTTGCGCACCGCCGAGGCTACGGCGTGAGGAGTTGAGTGGACAGAGGTTGGCGGTTGGTGTTGCGACAGCGCAGTAGGTGGCAGTGATGATTTGCTGGGGATGGAGGAGGACCTGCCGAATACGGAAGGTGGGTGAATATGGATTCGGCGCGCTTGGAGTGCGGGGTCTACAGTGCTGCTGCCTGTACCTAAGGTAGAAAGAATCCGGACGGGTCGTCGCGGCTCGGAGAACTCGGCTTTGTCTTTTCTCCATCCCAGGCAGATATTAAGCATCCAGTAATTCATGGTTTTGGCCGATCCCCCATCCACCCAGACTCAATATCGCCAGCTTTGGCGCCCCGCAGGGTGCTCGGCGGCTGGTGTGGCGGCCTGGCGGCATGGGTCCGCTGTCACAGGATCTCCCCTCCTCCCCTCCTTATCCTGCGGACCCCACCAAACCTGGCGCCGTCGGGCGGCTCCGGTGAAAAAAATCCGAGCGAAAAACATCATCTGACTTGAGGGGGTCTGCTTTGAGTGCAATAAAGCAGCCATTGCTTACTTCGTACTTCGACAAAGACACTTCTTTCAGCCACCCACCACCGGAGCAAAGGACACACAGAAGACGGCAAAATGGACCTCCCAGTCATCGACCTCGACGTCTTCCACCAGCAAGCACGCGACTCGCCCGCCGTGCGCGCCGAGTGCGCCAAGGCCGCGTCGGCCCTGATCACGTACGGCGCCCTCGTGCTGCGCGACGGCCGCGTGCCCGAGGCCGCCAACGAGGCCTTCCTGGACCTGCTCGAGGACTACTTCGCGCAGCCCGAGGCCGACCTGCGCCGCGACGAGCGGCCCGAGCTGGGCTACCAGGTCGGCGTCACGCTCGAGAACACCGAGAAGCCAAAGTGCGCCGTCGACGAGCCGTGCCTGCGCGTCATCGAGCGCCTGGACCCGGCCGAGCGGCCGCTCGACATCTCCGCCCACGAGCCCGACCCCAAGTGCCGCTTCTTCTGGCGCGTGGTCGAGGAGCCGCCGTACGAGACCGAGTTCCCCTCTCTGAATGCGCCCAACGTCGTCCCCGACGCGCTGCAGATCAGGGAGCGCTGGGTGCCGACTATGGACCAGTGGGGCTCGTTTATGAAGAATGCGTGAGTACTCGTCTTTGTGCCTGCCGGGCTTTGTCGGGGACGGCAGACAAAGCCTCCGCGTAGGTCATGTGACTCGGCGCTGACGCTTCCCCCCGCATCGCCAGCGTCTCTGATCTTGCCGAGATGGCCGCCATAGGACTGGGGCTTCCGGACAAGACGTTCAAGGAGGCGGGACAATATGGGTAAGCGTTATCCATCCATTACAGTGTACTGGCAAGAAATGAATTCCTGATGGCCACATCCCTCCCTGACACAACCCAGCCCCCACCTCCTCGCCCCAACGGCGTCAGACCTGAAAAAGTACGGCGCCAAAGACACCATCCTGGCCGGCTTCCACACGGACCTCAACTTCCTCACCATCCACGGCCGCTCGCGCTACCCGGGCCTGCACATCTGGGCGCGCAACACGGGCAAGAAGATCGCCGTCAAGATGCCACCCGGCGAGGGATACCTGCTCGTCCAGGCCGGAAAGCAGTTCGAGCACCTGACGGGCGGGCTCGTCAAGGCCGGGTTCCACGAGGTCGTCGTCAACGACCGCACGCTCGAGGTGGTCGAGCGCAGACGGAGGGAGCACCCCGACAGGCCGCTCGTGCGCATCTCGTCGACCTTTTTTTGGCACCTCTCGTCCGACTTTGACCTGGCGCCCATCCCCAAGCTGGCTGAGGAGGCGCGTCGCGTGCGTGCCGAGCAGTTCAATCTTGGTAGGGATGAGGGCGAAGAGCCCGAGTATCCGCCTATGAAGGTTGGGAAGCAGGTGCAAAAGTGAGTCTTCTTTTTTTTTCTGGTCCTTGAGCACCACGAGGCGCTAATAAGTCAACTACTTTCTTTATCCAGCGAGCTTAAGCACATTGCCTTGATGGCATGATTTCTGTATATTTTTGGTTTATTTTCTCACACTCGGGGTTTCCTTACCTGAAGATATGGATACATGTATGCACGGTAAGTAGAAGGCGCAATTTGGTACTTTCTTATATGATTGGCATTCGTTCCTCGAAGGTCAGTGACGTCTCTCAAAACTCCGCTCAGGCGTAATTTATGATGGCACACAAGTAAGGAGAGGCAGGAGGCGCAGCGTTCTAGGGCGAACAGTCTAGACAGCCGGGTCGCCACCGCCCTCCGCATCTCCGTCACTCCCGTCGGCCGCCTGGTTCCTTCGCTTGCCAACCTTGCTCGGCGTCTGCTGGCGCCTCTTGTTGACGCAGTCCACGCAGTACGCCGCCAGCCGCGTCCGGGCCGGGTGGGCGCACAGGATGCACAGGCAGTTGTCGATGCGGTACCAGTAGGCCGTCGCGTCGAGCGTGCCCGGCGGCGGCGCCGGGAAGTAGTTGGTGGCCGTCTCGGCCGTCGGCAGCGGTCGGTTCTCGGGCCGGCCCATCTGCGCCAGCGCGGGGTCGCGTCGGCCCCACGTCTTCCTGATGGCGCGGGCGGCGGACGGCGGGTCGCTGCGGTTGTCGCTGTCGTTGTTGTTGTTGTTGCCGCTGACACCGACGCTGCCGCTGCCGCTAGCGGCCCTCTGCTTCTTCTTCCGCTCGAGGTGCGTCTGCCGGTTGTACTGGCTGGTGCGCTTGGACCGGCACTCGGAACACAGCCCCGAGTAGGTCAGGCCCTCGGGACCCTCGTGCGCGCCGCAGTCGACGCACCGGTCCTCGCCGAGCCGCGCCACGTAGACGGCCTTGCTGACGCTCGGCAGCCGGATGGCGGGGGCCCTGCGCCACGTCTCAACCGCGCGGTCGCCGTCGTTGTCGTCGGCGGCGCTGCTGCGGCTGTGCGCATTCGCGCGCCGCTGCGACTTTCGCCATCCGTAGAACCTGAGACGCTCGGCGCGGCACGCGTTGCAGATGCCGCCGTCGCTGGCGACCGTGCTCAGGTCTCGGCCGCAGTCGACGCAGCACCCGGTTTCGATGCGGTCGACGTAGGCAAGCAGGTCGGCGCCTGGCCGCGGACCGACGCGCACCTGCTTGGCCATCAGCCGGCGGTAGCGCACGTGGTCCGAGGTGTCGGAGGCTACCCGGTCGTTGTCGTCATCGTCGTCGTCGCCGTCGTCATCGTCGTTGTTGCCGCCGTCGTGGGATCGGGCTGGACTGGCGCTGCGCCGTGCCGGCGCCCGCTCCCTCCGCTCCCTGACCCGGGCGCTGCGGCGCAACGAGTGTGACTGCTGCGCGGCGTCCTCCTGGTCTTCGCCGGCCGGGTTGTAGGCGGCAGCCGCCGCGACGGCGTTCTCGAACATGACGTCGTCGTCGTTGTCGTCGTCCTCCGCGTAGCCCGCGAAGGGATCAACGTCATCGGCGAGTAATTCGTCCAACTGAGCCATAAAGTCAGCGTCGGGCTGGAGTGGCGGGTCGTTCGCAACAGGCGCGTTTATGTCCACCTGCTCCTGGGCGATCCGGGATTCAATCGCAGCCGCAGGAAGTGCAGATCCTCCCAGAGGGTTGCCAACACCGTCGAGGCCTGCTTCAGGCGCCGCAGCACCGCCGAGGGGCACGAGATTGCCCAAAGCGTCCACATCCAAGTTGAGGTCGAAGTCCAAGGTTGGGAACGGGTGCATGCCATGGAACCCGCCAGCGCCGAGCGGTGCCTGAAGCCCGATTTCACCGAACGCTTCAGCTCCTGGAGCTCCCGGCATTATGTCCTGGCCGCCTGGGTTTGTGAATGCAGCAGCGCTAGCAGGGCCTGTAGCCTGAGCCAGGCCCTGGCCCGGGATGGCGCCCAGGCCACCCAGGAAGTCCGGCTGGAAGCGGTTAAAGCTCACCTCGGACGAGGAGCGAGTGTCCGCGGTCGCCACGGAAGGAGCTCTATTCCGGAAACCCATGAGCGAGAATGGGTCTCCAGCCCGTCCTGCGACGTTCCCGAACTGCTCCGCCGGAGGGTGTACTTGGACGACACCCATGTTCAGCAGCTCCTGGTGGACCTGCTGCTGGACCTGGGCCCGTACCTGCTGCTGTACCTCTTGCTGAATCATTTCCTGCAAGTTGATACCAGGCGCGGCCGCGGGCCCGGGACGGGCCGAGTCCGCCATGCTCGGGACGGCGGGGTCAAAGCCCAGGTCTACATCACCAGGGAGGCTCTGCGCGAAGGGGTCCTGGTTCGCCAGGCTGTTAAAGACGAGCGCCATGTCAGAAAGCGGCCGCTGATGCAGCTGCTGCAGGGGGAGATCCCCAAGAGGGTCGCGGGAGACATTACCTTGGTAAATTCCCGCAGGCATCAAGCCCGCCCCGGGCCCCTGCTGGACGCCGGGGTCCGGATCGGGCATCCTGCCGTGAAGGTTGGGCATGCCACCGTTGAGGAAAGGCATATCTTCGTCTATCAGGTCGTCGTATAGGCCTAGACCAGGCATGTCGTCGGCGGGGTTTTGAATGGGGTTGTTATCGTTGCCAGACATTGTGTCCTCAACAAGACCTGCAAGGCTGCTGGTTCCTTGACGTGAGAAGCTGAGAAGATTGGCACAGATGCAATCCTGTCTGATTCTTTTCGTCAAGGAGGTGAGCCAATAAAGGTCGAGCCGTTGAGGATGGGTGTTGCGCCTTCCGATCCAGATCCTCCGGGTGGGGAAACGAGATTCTTATATACCTCGGGCGAGAACACCGACAAAGCTCTGGTCGAAGCAAGACATCTCCTTGTTCTCCCTAATTACGGGCTCGAACTCCCTGTAAGATTTTTTCCGAATCGTGGGTAATCACAAGCGGCCAATGAGTACGTCTGGAGCCTGTTCCTGAGGCCATCTCAGAGCAAGGCCTACACCGTACTCCGACAGGTGCTTTTTTGGGCAGAGCATCCCGTCCACCCGTCGAGTACAATAAGATGAGGGCTACCTAGTTGCGCCTTGTAGCTGAGAACAGCCGGGGAACAAAGAAACGGGCTGTGCCGCTCGGATCCACCCAGAATGCTTTGTGACCTGAAGAAAGAGACTATGGCAGACTCAACATGGCATTGTAAACAAAGTCGGGTGAGATGAGAGAGCGGCAATTGCAATGTGAACTTAAGGTCGTGTTCCAAAACACGTGTTTTTCTGTTGTTTTAGGTTTTTGTGTTTTTGCGTTTCCCGTTTTTTTTTCTATTAAAAAAAAATTCCCAAGGATAATCACCATGAAATATACACAATGGTCTTCAACATTCAATCGAAAAGAGGCTAACAGCCAGTTCAATTTTCACCCTGATCACCTGTTTATAAAAGTAGGTAATTACGTGACGTATGTTCAAACGAGGCCGTTATTAGCATGGGATACCAGGCGCTGTCTACGCTCGTACCGAAAGACTGGCCCTGGTGGGCCGTCACTTTTACACACAAACCACCATTAAATTCAAAACAAAAGACGTAAAAGCTGGCATATGTATTTGCTCATGATTTCCGGATATTTCTTCCATGTAACAGAATGGAAAAACAAAGATAAAAACCGCCCTCTATATATCGCCCTTGATCCCAAATAAAACGAGGCGTACACGTTTTGCCAAAAACGTCGAAGGCCAGCGCCTTCCTAGAAGAAGGAAAAACAAAGAAAGCAACAAAAGGAAATGTCTTGGCGCCAAGCCGTCCCGTGCCCACCTGGTCAAAGCCCTTGCGGACGACGATCGCAAGGGTAGACTCGCTACCCAATGAAACCCCAGCCCACAATATGTGGGAGAGATTGGGGGAGAAAAAAACGAAGGGAAAACTTTTGGTCCAACGAAAGACAGAAACACAAGAAATCTATTGATGGAATGAATGGGTGAGTGAGTGGGTGCCTAGGTTAAGCCCTAGGTCGAGGCTCAGGCATAAAACGCCGCTCTGACGCGATCCACGCAATCGTAGAGTAGCTCCCTCGACTTGTCCATGCGTCTGCATCAATTATCACATGGTCAGCACTTTTGCCAAGCCGACCGGTGGTGAGTTGGCAGGCAATTAGGCAGAACGTTTCATACGTACCCAGAATACGCCAGCAGGGCGTGCGTGCAGCCCTTGTAGACCTTCTTTTCAACCGGGACGCCGGCGGCGGTCATGAGGTCGGCGAACTGCTCGCCCTCGGGCGCAAGCAGGTCCTGGTCGGCGATGGCGACGAAGGCGGGCGGCAAGCGGGCGATGAGATCGCGGGGGGCGCGATCGATGCTAGCGTCCCAGTTCTCGGCGTCGGCGGGCGTGTTGAGCCACATATCCCTGTACCAGAGCATGCGCGCCGGGGTTAGGCCCGGGGCGATAGGTCCGTTGATGGACCAGCGCTCGCCGTCGGGCTGGGCCGTGTTGTCGACTACGGGCACGATCAGCACCTGTAGCGACGGGCGGAAGTCCAGGCTGGCGTCCTCGGCGCAGTGGAGGGCCGAGGCCACGGCGAGCAGGGCGCCCGCCGAAGCGCCGCCCAGGGCGAACCGCGTGCGGTCGAGGTTCAGTTTCGCAACGCCGTCTTCGGGCGAGAGGAGCCAGCGCAGCGCGGCGACGCCATCCTCGATGGAGGCGGGGTATTTGTGCTCTGGTGCGAGGCGGTAGCCGACGCTGGCCACAACACAGCGTGATTCTAAAGAGTAATTTCAAATGGTTGTCAGAAAAATAAAATAAAATAAAGTCTCAACGCAGCACCTTTTCCAATGCCGCAATTTTGGGTCGGTCCCAGCTACCAAACATGGCATGATCGACGGACGACCCTAGTCCAGCACGTGATGGAACGTGGATGTAGAGGCACCTGCACGAGGACGAAAACGGACTCGGCTGCAGGACTCGGACCAAACCACTAAAAAAAAAACGACTAGCATTCCGAGTGGACGGGGACAAGGGCAATGCCCTACCTTGGCAAATGCGAGTAATGATGTCCCAGTCGCTATCGAGGTCGCCCAGGGCAAAGCCGCCGCCATGGAACCAAACAAAAAGCGGCCACCCCGCGTCAGGGCGGGGCGAGTCGGAGGGGCCGCCCTGGGTGGTACCGGGCGTGAATGCGCGGATTTGGAACAAGCCCACGTCCAAGGTCTCGACGCTCCCGACCGGCACCGGGCCCAGACCGAGCGGAGCGTTGGGCGAGCCGCGCCGGATGGCCGGATCCCACGGCTTCTCGTGGTCGGGGAAGTAGTACTGCAGCACCTCGTCGTGCAGCTGGACGTACTGCGGGTCGAGCCTCGGGCGGACGTCAGGATGCAGCGGCTGCCATGCCTTCCTCGGCTGGCCGGCGGCGGTGTCGGTGTCCGCCGCAGCCGGCGTGGCGGACATGGCTCGGCGGCGGGATGTGGCGCTCCACCAGGAGGGTGGGAAGAACCTTGCCTTTTTGCCCTTCTTGCTGACGGCTGCTTGTGCGTGTTCCCCCGCTGCCCCGGGGGCTGTCCCTGCCCGTAAACTTCCGTGCGGATTCGAGGAGGCGGACCTCGGGTGCGGGTGAGCTCGTAAGTCGGGCGCGAGGTCGGTGGTGTTCTTCCTCAAAGGCAACAAGTTTGGGAGACACATGAGGAGCTATCGGATCCGAGGGCCTGGGAGAATCTTTGCTGTAGGCCCCCAATGCGGTGTGGGAGCGCTTGTGGAGTCTAAGTGGCTGGTGCCAAGTGCTGCGCGGTGGGAGAAACGGTGTGAGAGCCGGGTGTCTGGACCGGACACTGGCTGGGCTTCTGGGCCTGCTCTTGTCTTTTCTAGAACCTGGAAACTGAAGCCAGAAGGAGCTCCTGTGGGCCCAACCCCTTGTAGCCCTTGCTAGTGTTAAGGTTTTTTGGGGGAGGTTTTTTTTTTCTCGTCTTCTTCCGTTCGCCTCGTTTCGTTTTTTATCCTTGCCTGATGCTAATGGCCTTGATTCTTATCTTCCTACTCCCTTGCTTTTGAGGCTGATGTGGGCAGGCGGGACGGCGGGCTTGTGAACCCTGTCAAACTGGTCTCGGAGGCTTGAGGGGATCGGACTGGGCGTGAAGATCCTCGAGGGTCTATATGGAAGACTGGAGTTGGCGACACCGCTGCTGGGCTGGAGGATAACGTCCGTGTGCGAAGCCGTCAATAGGCCAAAGTGACGCACCAGAAAGCCGGCTGGGGTAGAGTGCAGATACAGGTAAAGCGCAGTGCTTGGTACGGGGCCACGGCGAGCCTAGCTGGTCAGAAGGTCAGATAGGTAAAAAGAAGGTTTGGTAGCCCTGGTCTTCTGGGTAGTAGTGCCGGCATCGTCTAGTCTTGGGCGAGGCCGGGGTTATCAATTTATCAAAAAGATCCGCCGGCATGGTGGGCGTGGCGGCACGACGGCCGCTCGTTTGTCCAAGCACAAGCACAAGCACAAAAAAAGAAGAAAAAAAATTATGAGATACGAGGCGGGCAGCCGGTGCTGTACCAGGGAAGTACGGCATTCCTTGGCCGGAAAAATGGCGGCCTCTTGGCTCCGTCGAGTCCATGGTTCATGGGGTTTACGCTGGAGTGTGTCTCTGCCTTCAAGGCGAGCACCGGTCAAAACGCAGGTTTGCGGAGAGTAAACCGAGGCGAGATGATTTCATTTCCCCCCAGAGTACCCACTCCGTACCTGAAACCTAGCCAGGACGGAGGCCAGAAGTGGCACCGTAAAAAAAAAAAAAAAAAAAAGAAAAGAAAAGAAAAGAAAAAAGTGAGAGAGAAAAAAAAGTAGTTGAGAAAGGCAAAAACCAAAAGTGGCATGAAAAAGAAGAACCAGTGGACCGGTACGTGGTGGCGGCACTGCCCTGGGCAGGCTTATTTTTTCCGCCCTGGTCCTCGCTATCTGCCGCGGTAGGCCTGGCCGCCTACGTGGACAAGGGGAAGAATAAAAAAGAGTTTAGCGCCCGGGACGCGGCAGCTCTCTTGTCGTATTGCTACCGTACCGGAGTGCGCGCAGCAGGGCGGCAGCAGGCCTCCCGCCAACGAGTGGCGGATATAGAGCAAAAGTGAGCAGAGCGGCCCGGCCAGGTCAGACGGGCCAGGTAGAGGTTGACGGGTCTTGATGGTGATGGCCAAGATAGAGGGGGAGGGAGAGAGGGAGGGAGGGGTGGCTGCTGCTGCCGCCGCGCGTGTGCGTGGCCATGGGCTGCCGCCGCCGCGTCTCCAGGTCGGGTTGGGAGCAGCAGCAAGCCAGCATCGGCAGCACTCAGCGCACGTAAACACTCTCCGTCACACACACTCTCCTCTCTCTCACTTACAACCATACACGCACACTCGCCACGGCAGGCTGCCGGTTCAACGGAAGGACAGGTAGGTAGGCAGCCATAGCAGGAGGCGAGTCAAGAACAACAGCACGCGCATACACCGGCCGTGCCCCTCGCATGGATGCCCAACCCGACGAGCCAGCTGGGCAGGGCGGGAGAGGATGGAAACCGGTCTGGCGTTGGGTGGATGCTGCTGGGTGTGCACGTGTACACGCACGAGGGGGTGTTTGATTTCGCAAAGGGGCGGGCGCGCGGGCAGCATTGCGATCATCGTATTGCCCTCTGCTCTCTGGCGGGCGGTGGCCGGGCCGGGGTTGGGCGCTGGAACATGGAGGCGGCGGCTGGAACTGGACGCGCTAGGACGGCTGTGGGAAATGGCCGGGGACGACGATGGCGACAGGGAGACTGGTGGTGGTAGGTTAGTAGAGACGGGAAAACCACAGCCACGCTACAGACGGGCGGGCGGAAAGGGTAGAAAATTGAAAATAGGTGGTGCTAGGCTCTCCCGGGAGAGGTGGTCTGTGAACTGGTGAGGCAGACGTGGTGCCTGTCCCAAAAACGGAAGTCGCAGCCTGCAGCCCACCACTCAGCGCTCCGTCGGTGGGCCACACACCGAGCCCGCCCCACCCTCGTCTTGCTGTCTCCCCCACAGCGAGGTTCGATGGAGGGGCGGCCTCGTTGATGGACCCTGGAGACACACGGTCTGGGTCGGTCCCCACACAGCACCGCGCGCGCTTTCCGGAGTGCAAAGTGCTTGCTTGCTTGGCCGTCGAGGCGAGCGAGTGCGCTTGAACCCTCATCTGATCCTCGCGCCCCATCAAAATCCTGGCTCGCCGAGGTTGGCCGGTGCGCCCCGAGCGGCGGCAGGACATGTGGGTGCATGCACTTCGCTAAATGCCGTATACAACCCGAGACCCATTGCTGTGCTTGGATGTGTGTGATTTTTTTTTTTTTTTTCTTTTTGGGTTCACTCTTCCCTGCCCATCTTCGTGGTCGTTTTCTTTGTTACAGACGAGGGAGGAAGATACCGGAAGAGAAAGTGGAGGGAAGGAACACGCAAAAAGAAAGAAGAAAAAAGCAACGAAACCGGGAAGCTCGAAACGGCAAACCCCGACCAGGCCTCGAACCATGCAGCGCGTCCCCCGGAGATCGACCTGCTGCCAAACGCCACCGAACAGGGCTTTGGGTCAAAAGGACGCGGGCGGCGGCGGTCTGGCTGTCCGCGTGGGCTCAGTGGCTGGCTTTGTTTCGTGCTACCAGACGCTTAATTCCATCCAAATGGAAAGTCCAGATTTCAGGTCCACCGCAATATGCAAGCCACCAAGCCACCCGACGCCAGCTGGGGTGCACTGATTTTTTTTTTTTTTTTTTTTTTTCGTCTTTGTATGTACTTGATCGTTTCGGGACGCTACCCATTTTGCCTAGTATTGATGTGGCATCAACATTTTATCAGGGCAAACGAAAAGGGAAAAAAAGAAAAAAAAAACGGATGGTCCCCAACTCTCCCCACACTTCCCGCTCTCCCTGTCAAAGTCGCAGCATGGGAGCGCCGCCGTACGTTACGTGCGTGCCTTGCGTCTGTCTGCACATGCCAGATATGCAGGTACCTACCCAGCTGAGGTCCATGATCCTTCCCCCCCTCTCTTGTTCGACTTTTCTCCTTTTTCGTCCTCCTGCCCGATGCCACCATGCACAGCAGCTCGGCGCCCCTGGCCCATATTCCTCTCCGTCGGGACGGCACCGACCGGCTAGTTACATACGAGCGAGGGCGTCGGTGAGCCGAGCCTGTCTCGCCTATCGCTTGTTGGCTGGCCTCCGCCCTTCTGTAAGCGCTTATGCATGCATGTACCCGCGTGTTGGTGTGCCACAGCCTTGGCCTTGGCTCGAGGCGTCGTATGTACATACGCACATACGACAGCGCCCCTTTTCTCCTCCCCCTCCTCCCTTCTCCACGGTAAACCCCGTTATTGTCCCCTTGTCATGTACGCACCCGAGAACTATTTGCCGCTACGCACGCCTCTCGAACCCTCTAGTTTCTCCCGTCTCGCCAGGGGTTCCCGTCTTTGCTCATTTCCGCCAAGGCCGCCATCGGGTATCTCGTTGATAGCGCGGATTTCCAGAGTGGAATGGCCTGTTGAAAAAAAAACAGGAAAAAAAAAAAAAAAAAGGAAAAAAAAGAAAGGAATAAAATAAATAAATCTGGGTTTAGCCCCGGACGGTCACACGCGCCAGCTGCGTGGGCGCAGGGATCCGCTTGTTGGCGTATCGCATCCATCCCCAGCTGGCACCGGCACCCCGACAAAAGAGCGACCGTGGGGCGGGTTGTTGTTGTGTTGCTGGTGGGTGGTGGCTTTCAGCGACGTTGCATCCCCCAACCGAGGCTGGGGGTGCATCTGCCGTCCGCCCGTCGGGTGTGGACTCTGGCTTGTCCTTCCTGCCCTGTCCCTTGAAAGCAAATAGAATAGAAGAAAAGAAAAGAAAATAATAAACAAAAAAAACTGCTCACCGAAACGCTTGGCCTGTCTGGCGAAAAACTCTACTGCCTTTCCGAAGGCCTACCCGACACTGCACCTTTCCGTCTCTGTCCATTGCTGTCGACGAGTGCCCGGGTTGCGCTGGCTCACACCTGACCAGAGTGGCGGATTGATGACCTGTCACATTGGGGCTCGCCCGCTAGCCCCCAAACAAAACAAGCCTCGAACGAATGGCGCTTGTTCCAGTTGTCTGCCCGTGCCTATTTTAAAGCCCTGGGCCAAAACCTTGTTTTCTTTTCGTTGCCCCGTTTTTGGGCTCTCTCGACCCGACGGCAGTCGCGACGGAGCCTCAAACTCTGGATCTGTGGCATGGCACCGAAAACAAGCCACTTTTCGTTTTTTTCCAAAATAAAACAAACCTTAAAAAATGCCGGAACGGTACTTCGTTCTCCCGTAACATATCACATTTCGCGGCCATATCCGATTTTTGTTTTCTTGCGCCGCCGTCCTTCGGACTCCCGCCTGCCCGAGATTTTTTACTGGCTGTCACGATTTACCTATTTTTAACATCGCCATGGGTGTCGGCGGCCCCTTTCCTTTTTTATTTTTTTATTTTTTTTTTTTTTTTTCGCTGCATTTTCCTGTATGCCCGCTCCTCCGGCCGGGTCGGTTGTCCGTCTCTCCCCGCGCCGAGGGGCCAAAACTCCCGACATCCATTCCGATGCCAGGTTGTCAGCGTGGCGGATGATGGATGGCATGACTGTCAGCTGCCCAACAAGAAACAGAGCAACAAAGGGGCAATTTTTGTACCTGCATACGTGTCGGCCCGTTTACTCAGGTACACCAATGTACTTGGTATGTTTCATGCGCAGCCTACCACGGCATCGCCGAGATTTCCACCACTCCCCCGGGAACCTACCTACCTAGGTATGTACCTGTCTACTAAAAAGCCCAAGAGATGGGGGGCCTGATCGGAACTTGCTTTCGGCATCGCGGACGGGGGCCGGCTGGGCTACATCTAGCGGAGGTCGCCGATGACGCCTGGATGCCCAAACGTCGTCAGCAAAGAAAAGAAAGAAAAATAGTCGGCAGCCCGCCCTGCATGCTGCCGCCGTATGCGCCGGTTGTGCGGGTACGGGGCGACGACAGCATTGGACAGGTACCCCATTCGTACGTCATTGCACTGGCCACTGCCGCGATTGTGTCATTTGTGACATCTGCCCACCCACGTCGGATTTGCCTGCATCTTTGTCTCGGAGGCGGCGCATGCATCGGTTTCGATTTTCTTCGAGTCTTTGCTGTTTTTTTTTTCTCTTTTTTTTTCTTCCAATCTTTTACCCTCTTGCTCTCATCATTCCGCCTTGACCGGTAGCACAGCCCGCTTGGTGGTTCCCAAGCGCGTTTTGAGTCCAGTCTAGGCGCTAGGCTCACCGCTCTTGACCGTCGGTGAAGGTGACGTCACAAATACGAGCAACGGTTCCCCTGGCTCGTCTTCCTTAGCTGCCTGGGGCATCTTTGCTTTCTTTTATAGGCGCATTATCGAACTCGGCAGTTCGATTAGTGGCGCATAAGATAGGTCATTATCATGCGCACGTAAATATGGTGGTGTGTTCGTTTCAAGGACGCCCGCGCTAGCGAGCTGGGCCCGCTCCGCCGGCCATCGCCCCGCTTGCGTTACGAGCGCCTAAAAAAAGCAATATCAGCACCCATCGGCCACACCGGCCAAGCCTGAGCACTGTTTCTTTCCTGTTTTCCTGTAGGCTTTTTTCCCCCTTGGGCGCCGTAGCCGGTAAGGCGTTGCAGAACCCAATGTCGGGATCAGTCAGGAAAGGCCGGGTGCTCGCCGTCCGGCTTCGGCACCCCTATGTCGGCTTCCATAGTACCCAATTTTATGATGAAGGACAACAGAACATTATCGGATATTAACGTGATACGTGCCCAACGCGAACTTGATTTCGTTGAGGTGCTAATGATGACACAAGACGGCATCAAGCGGCGGGATTGCTTCTGTTGTGCTCCATCAGAACGTGATCGAGCACTTCTCGCCGCCTAGTACGGCCGCCGATGATAGGCTTCCGGGTGCCGGAGATGAATCCTTGTGCTCCTCCACTCAAGGAGATAAGCTACCGGTGTTTTCGGGAACACAGCATTTGACGGTAGGACGCGGGGCGGCATGGAGGCGGCTAGCCTTGACAACAGTCGTGATGCATGGGGTTCGAGACGCACAGTGAGTTTATCACCCGCTTGGGCCGGCAGAGAGCTGGCAGAATACGGCCGTCTAGGGCAGACATTACCCAGCCATCAACCAGCTCCGGTATAACGTCACGCCAAAATTTACCAGCCCCTTGTTCACGGCCTGTAAGGGAGGGTTCAAAGTGCCCATTCATTCTATCATAATGGGCCTCCCTAGCACACAAGCTCTTGGAAAAGGTCAAATGAGTGACGTGACGAGCACGGCGCCTTCGGGCCCAACTCCGGGCAGCCGCATATAACCCGCGAATGTCCACGGATGGCTGCATGCGACAGTTGGGACCCGACAGGTACCTCACTTGTGGCATGCACCTGAGCGCTTCCGGATACTGTCCCTGGCTAGTGCTGACTTGAAGATGATCCTTCCAGGCTGCAAAATTATCCAGGGCAGGACAGTTGATATTCCAGAGCTTCCTTTACGAACAATTTACACTATCCGATTTGGTTCACCGGTTTCCCGCACGGGGACAAAGATTTAAAAAGTGAGGCTGACCTGACGGGTGGAGTTTGGCCAGACAAGGCTGTCCCGGGCATACATCTTCTGTGCCCCTCGTCACGATACTTATATTTTAACGGTACTCGACTTTGTAGGTTGTCGTTTCCACGTTATTTGTGCATATTGCCTAGCGGGGAAGCGGTGTTTTGTCCGAATTTGGTATGGACCGCGTCTCACTCAAAGTTTTTTTTTTTTTTTTTTTTTTTCGGTTTGAAAACTCCTGTGGTGTCACTTCGGTGGACAGTGATTCGCCTTGCCGGCTGGAATGGAGGCAATACGACAGGGAATATGTGAGCCGGGATACCTTTGGGGATGCGTTCGTAGCACCTGTTTCTATTTTTCTTCTGGATCTTTGACAGATAGAAAAGATTAACACCCAAAGTTGGTAACCATGTACGAACCGAAGCTAGTGTGGGTTCATTTTCACCGCAAAAGTTTGTTGTGATGAATTGATTTGTCAATACTCCTCGGCGAAAAGGCCGTAAACTCAAAACCAGCTCCCACCAGCCACGCTCTTTATCCCTCAAGCTCCTGTTATCCAAATGCTTGGCGTGAGGTGAGATTTGTCATTGGTCTCGTCGCCGACCTCGCCGACCTCGATAGGTGTGGTGCCACAGGGCAGGGGTGAGATGGACGTGGAGGATCCTCTCACCCAGGGCCTCCGGCCACCCGATAGGCTAGTGTGGTAATTAGGGATCTCGGTGTGAGGGGACGGAGCTCGGTTGGGACCGACATCGGTTACAGGCTTTGCCAGGCGGCAGCCTTGGAGATGTAATGATTTGCGGGAAGAGGAGATATTGACTGGGAATGTGGTTAATAACCACTTTATATGGTCGGTGAACATGCACATGAAACCCCGCTCTTTGTACCGAAGGGTGGCGTCGAAAGCTGTGCTCGGACTCGTGATTTCTCAGCCTCATGCTTCATCACCCATGTCCGCATTTTGCCTCTACTCCCCTAATCCCAACCCGGCCAATAAAAACTCATGCCGAGATGAGGAGCCGTGCTGTGGCTGTTGGCCGGAAGAAGACCGTTAGCTGTGTAACGAAGGATCCATCGGCCAGCAGAGCGCCAACACAGCCATGGCCCCTGGCCATCCATCCTCATTCCTTGGCGCATTGCCAGCGGTCTGTCATTCATCCCACATGAAGGGCTCTAACTGCATCCAGCAGTCGATCCGCCGCTATCTGCCTGGTCCGCCGTTATCTGGCGTCATGTATGCGCTAGCCTGACGTCGGACTCGACCATCACCGTGGGTCGGGCCTCGAGACGACGCCTGCGAGGCCAAGGCCATGTGGCACTGCGTCATCCATCCGACTCGACGCTTTGCAAAAGAGGCAAGTTCCAATAAGGTAATGACAAATTTCCACGAGCAGCCACCGACTCATGTGTTTGGTGCGAGGTCCCAATCCCGCTGTTTGGTGGCTGCCCTGCGCCGGCATTGTGCAGATTTGCCCACACCTTTGCGTCCGGTCGAGCCTGGGCTTTCTCTCTCCTCCGGCTGCTAGAACCGTCTAGAATGCCGGGCCAAGCCAGGACTGAATCGCGCTCACGCCTCCTCGCCGCCGCGGCGTAGTCTCCGGCAGACCTCTGGCAGACGTTCCTAGCGCCGACGCCAGTCGGAGTTTCGGCCAAGTCATTTGGTCTTTGGGTGGGTTCCCCATGCTTTACATGGGATCAATTAGGTTCGATTGCTGATTATGGTGCGGGCACTCAAGCGCTGGATGGAGTAGGCCTTCGCGGGGACAGGAAGCCAGAAAGGGAGAAAAAAAATAAGAATGAAGGAGCGACCAACGCGAAGCCAGCACTCAATCTTTGGGGTTTCCTATTTCGGACTGGGACATGGATGGCGAAAATCTCTGATCCGGATCCACCCACGCCATAATCGCTCGTTTATTACTCACCGACGGCCCGGGTGGGTGTCCAAAGGGCCCTCCATGGTCAGTTCACCGTTGCATTCACCGTCCGAGGCCAAGCAGCGGCATCCTTACCGGTGTGGTCTCGAAGCGCTGAGTCTGGCGAACGACACAGCGCGGATTCCGCCAACGCCCGAGCGTCAACAGGCCTTTTCCTTGTCGCCCCCAGGTTCATAGCTTTGGTGCTAGCCGCCCTCCCTGCCGAAAGCCACACAAACGAGCGGGAGACGCAACATCTCATCTTCGTGTTGGCCAACCCTTGGCGAGCCTCCACACGCTTTTAAGCCGTGCAGAATGCTACCTAGCTGCCAGGGGCGGAAGTGAGCCTCTGGCAAAGCTGCGTGTCAGCCGGTCTTTTGCTTTGCCGAACCGGCAACCTTATAGACAAAAAGGCCCTGCTTTAGCCTAAATATAAGCTCGGAAGACTGCGTCAACCTTGGTCCGAACCCGAGACGTCGGCGACCATCCGTTGCCCAGACCGAGGTTGCCCTGACCACACCACACCACCTCTCGGGATCTGACAGCCCTTAATACGCACAGTGCCATCGGTTCACACTCTATTTTTTTTTTGGCGGCTTGCTGATGGCGCAACCCCTGCCGCCGCAGTCGCCTGAAGGCGCCGCGGTCGATGTGGAAAAAGGCACCCTCCCGGATCAGAAGCCCATCGCGGTGGCTGCTGATCCCGAGGCGGTTGGGTCCGAACACGGCAAGGACCCGAACACTGTTGCTGGTCGCGTCCGCCAGTTCCTCTTGGATGCCGCCCGCTCCGGTCGGCTCGAGGGCCGTGGCATCGCCCCCGTGCCGCCCGAGGAGAGGACGATGAAGAATACGTTGACAATATTCACGCTTTGGTGGACCATGAACACCAACATTTTGGGGTGAGAACAGCCGCCGGCGCTTATTGTCACCATTGTTCAAAAATACTGACGCTTGCACTTTATCCTCTTGAAGCGTTGTTTTTGGCATATTGGCACCCACATTGTTCGGCCTGCAACTGCGCGATGCCGCTCTCGTCATCCTCTTCTTCATGCTCCTGACGGCAACGTTGACGGGATACTTTTCTACCCTTGGCCCCAAAACTGGCATGCGCCAGATGGTGCAGGCGAGATACAGCTGGGGGTGAGCATGCCCTTTTACCTTGATACCTAACCACTACCTACCCATCTATTTGCTCGCAAATGCGGGGAAGCGAAACCAAAACACGGGCCCAAACTGACTCCCCTGGACCTCCCCCAGGCGCTATCCCGTCTCCGTGCCCGTGATCCTCAACCTGTCCACCATGGTCGGCTTCATGCTGGTGCAGTGCGTCATCGGTAGCCAGTGCCTCTCGGCCGTGGCCGGCGGCTCGCCGGCTGGCGGCGACGCCGTCGTCAGCCAGAACGCCGGCATCGTCATCATCGCGCTGCTGGCCCTCTTCATCTCCTTCTGCGGCTACCGCGTCCTGCACGTTTACGAGCAGTACGCCTCGATCCCCGCCGCCATCGCGCTCGTCATCGTCGCCGGCCTCGGCGCCGCCGGGTTCCAGCGGCCTCTCGCCGAGCCGAACCCGCCTGCGACGGCCGCCCAAGCCCTCTCGTTTGGCATGATCGTCGCTTCTTACATGATCCCTTACGCCCCGCTGGCCTCCGACTTTACTGCCTACCTGGACCCCAAGACGTCGTCGTATGTGTGCTCGCTCGTGTCCCGTTGTGGTGGTGACCCACGCCCACCCCTCCCCAGCTATTTTCTATTTCGTTTCTACTAACTTCGAGCCCGCAACACAACCCAGAACCAAGATCTTCGTCTACTGCTACGCCGGCCTCGTCATCCCGTCCACCCTCCTAATGATCCTAGGCGCCGCAATCGGCAGCGCGCTGCCCGCGAATCCGACGTGGCAGGCCGGGTACGAAACGTACATGACGGGGGGCGCGCTGAACGCCATCCTGGCGCCCGCAGGCGGGTTCGGCAAGTTCCTGGTGGTGGTGCTGGCCTTCAGCCTGCTGGGCAACCTGGCGGCGACGTCGTACTCGGTGACGCTGAACCTGCAGCAGTTCCTGACGCCGCTGGCGCCGCGGCTGCTGCGCCTGGTGCCGCGCTACGTCTACGCCGTCGTCTTGACGGCCGTGCTGATCCCCGTCGCCATCGCGCTGGCCCGCGACTTCTTGACCAACCTCGAGAACTTTATCGCCCTCATCGCCTACTGGTCGTCGGCCTTTGTGGCCGTGCTGCTGGCCGAGCACTTCTGGTTCCGCGGCGGCGACGCCGGCTCGTACGACCCGGAGGCCTGGAACGACGCGGGCCGCCTGCCGCCGGGCTTGGCCGCCCTGGCGTCGCTGCTGGTCAGCTTCGGCGCCATCGTGCCGTTTATGGCGCAGGCCTGGTGGCAGGGGCCCGTGGCGGAGGTGACGGGCGATATTGGCTTTGAGCTCGCGTTTGTCGTCGCTGGCCTGGTGTATCTGCCGCTCAGGACGATTGAGAAGAAGATAGCGGGCCGGTGATTTTGAGTGTGGGAAAAGCGGCTTTGGTATGATTATAAGAGGAGTGGGACAGGCCGGCGTGCAACGATGTCGGATCAACGGACAGCACAATAGACAACAGATACAGGATGGTTGAAAAGGAGGTTTGGTTTTATTAGACGAACACACGGGCCGAGACCGCTATCACGGCCCATTATACTGTGCCGATGTCAACGCCAAGACGGCTCGACGCCGCATGACCTCATGGAATGCGCATGTAACGCTGGACTCCATTTGGTTGTCGACGTCCTGCCTCTTTTCCCCTCACCCCCCGCACCGCTGCACATTGACTTTGGGAACGAACAGGGCTACCCGACCTTTTGTCCCGCGGTCGCCGGAATTGCGCCACTTTGACGAATTTTTGAATTTATGCCCCTGACTGACCCCTTTTTTTCGGGTTTATCTCTCCTTTTGAGCGCGGCGTCGTGTCGCCCAACTTTTCGTGCTCCGCCATCGCTCTCTCTGTCTTCCCACCAACCGGGACACGAGATTGGGATCCCTGGCGAGGGACGACGAGCATCGGAGCCAAAGTCAACACTCGGAGGACGCGCAATGTTGCTGCCTCTCGGTCTTTTTTACCTCGCGTCATTGGCGACAGCGCAGGGGCAGGACGAGACGGGTAACAACCCAGGGTGGCCGCGATGGTGCGGCAAAGTCTACAAGCCGGGGTAGGTTTTTCGTCGATCCATGTGTGGCCCAATAAACACACAACACCACGTACGTCTGACAAAAGCACCAAAAAAAAGATACCCGAGCTTTGAACCGGGCGGCGAGACGGTTGCGCCGCGCGAGATCCCCGGCCCGCCGCAGCTGTACATGCAGTTCCGGTCCCGGTACAGCCTCTACCTGGACAACGAGGCCGAGGGCCACTTCCTCGTCAACGCCGAGCTGTCGCGCTACTACGGCTCTCCGCTCGACGAGTCCAAGCAGTCCGCCGACACGGCCGTGACGTTCTCCATCACGCTCAACTCGACGGGGGCCGAGCTGGCGCGCGGCAGCGTGCCCGTCAACTCGACCCGCAACCTCATCCCCTTCAGCCTGTCCGGCGTGCCCGTCAACCTCGCGGCGCAGGTGGCCGTGCTGCGCGCGACCGTGGCCGGCCAGGAGGGCGGTGTCTACGAGGCGACGGCGGAGCTGCTCCACCTGCCCGACAAGACCAAGGGCAGCGTGACGCGCATCGACAACCTCGGTGGCGGCTTGCAGTTCCGCAACACGGCGTCCAACCACCAGTTCCGCCCTCTGTTGCCGTACGGCTACTACGCGTCGTACGACGGGTTCCTGCGCCTCAACGACACGGCGCCCGTGCAGCGCTACGCCGACCTCGGCCTCAACGCCATGACGCCCCTGGTCGTCTACCCCGAGGGCGGCGACAAGCTCGGGTACATGGAGAAGATCAACCTGCCCTTCATGTACAACCTGCGCGAGGGGTACCGCAACCTGACGTACGTGGAGGAGAAGGTCCGGCTGGCCGTCGACTCGGAGGCGCTCTACTCGTACTGGACGGCCGACGAGCCGGACGGGTGGCAGCACCCGTTCGACGCGCCGGGCAAGGCGCGCGACGTGATCCGGAAGCTGGACCCGTACCACCCCGTCGCCGTGACGCTCAACTGCCAAGACTACTACTTCGGCCAGTACACGGACGGGGCCGACTTCATCATGGAGGACGTGTACCCCATCATCGTCAACGCGACCTTCTCCAAGTGGGGGACCGTCTGCAACCGCACCCTCGGCGACTGCGGCTGCGACAACTGCGCGGGCGGCGTGCGCGACGTGGCCAGCCGCCTCGACGACCTGGCCCGCTACGAGAAGCTGCTGGGCCGCTGGCCAAAGGCCAAGTTCCACAACACCCAGTCCTTCTCGGGCGAGGGCTACTGGCCGCGCGACCCGACGCCCGCCGAGTCGTGGGCCATGAACGTGCTCGCCTTCAACCACGGCGCCACCGGCATCGTCGCCTGGCTGTACCCGCCCTCGGGCACGCTGGCGGCCGCGCACGGGGAGCTGGCAAAGGTCGTGGCGTCGGCGCCCGTCGCCGACTTTATCATCGGCAACGGCAACGGCAACGGCGGCCCGAACGCCGTGGCCGCGGCCGGACTGGGACCCGACCAGATCGACGTGGCGTACTGGACCGGGGCCGACGGCAAGCTGCTCGTCTCCGTCGTCAACCCCAGCGAGAGGCAGGATCGCGTGGGCGACGTCGACATCAAGCTGCCCCGCGCGGCGTCACGCATTGACGGCGTGCCCTGGGGCAGCAAGGAGCTGTGGACGCTTGCGGACGGGGGTAATACTCTGCGTGCGGCGGGCAATTTCTCGGCCATGTCTACGGCCATGATTCTGCTGACGCTTTCGTAATCTGCGCCGTCCGGACGGAGCCACCCAAGACGTTACTTGCCGAAATGGCCAGGGACAGAGGGCGGGAAGGTATATGGGAAAACAAGCGACGTTTTCTTCGATTGCTGGATTCCGCGGCGGGTAAAGATGCTCAGTGCAGACTCGGTTGGGCTTCCGCGCTCTTTCTGATTTCTTGATTAGGTAGTGCTTCGCATAAGTATATCCTCTTGTCACTGTGGCATCGCCGCGGCCGGTGTGACAATCGGCACGAAGAAGACCACCCAGATAATACTCTCGACGTCCTTTGTCGCGTTTTTAAGCCGGGATATAAATTAGGAAAGCGGGGAGCGTACTGTTTGGCATTTTAATTAGAGTGGCCGTCACGAGTCACCCGACGCAGCGACCTGGACGTTGTTCTTGATCATTGTGTCGCCGCTGCAGGACCAGGGCTCGAATGCTTCATTGGCAAGTCCTTCCCTTCGACGGTTGTATTTCGGCGCTCAGTCGGATGGAGCTTGGCCAGCAGAAAATCGCAGCGGGCGGAATTCCGGCAACCCATGTGCTTTCCATCTGCTCGAAACGCACGCATTAGCGCTAGACCAATGCGGGCCAGCGTCTACGCGTCCCCAAGCTGACGAGGCATCTGGCGGTGGCTGCAGTGGTCTGCCCCACCAGATCGGGCCACGCAAAAACAAGCATTGCCAAGCCGGGAGCGGCTGGTCTTGGCCGCGGTCCCTGCCGGCTCAGCCATCGAGCTTCCCCCCACCGTCAACGTCGTTTAACATAAAGCTGTGCCCGAGTTGGTCAGCGAACGCAGCAGCCAGACAAACCAATTGCGACGACCAAGCAGGGAAACGAGGGAACGAGGCGAGCTGGTCGGCATCGTGTTCCCGCAGCTTGAATGCCAGTTGTACCTGAAACGAAGCCATCCGGGACCAGGGCGGGACGGCCTCGTCATCCTCCTGCCACAGCTGTTGCCGTAGAGAGACCCAGCAAAGTGCCAGCCAGCCAATAAACCACACCGCCCTGCTTCCCGCCCCTTTTCAAGAAACTGCTAGTCCTCGTCTCGAGAAACGCGAACCAGGAAAGACTTCCGGACGGCGGCCAGGGATAGGTCGCCCGGCGGGCATGGGCCGGAAATAGAGTTCAGGGGGTCCGCGAGGGGAAAAGACAAACCCATGGAAACCCCACACGGTCAACCCCTCCACTCGGCTGTCAAGAGCCAGCCCATGAAGCCCTCTGGCAGGCCGGCACTCGCATGCTAGCCTGGCTTGTTGCATGATCCTGCGAGGGGGAGCTTGCGTCACCTCTCCTCTAGGGTCAGCGGCTGGCTCCAGGTAGGGGACTCTGCATGCATGATGGCCGCAGGAGGCAGCCGGAGGCGCAGGCCCAGAAGCCAGAAGTCGAAGAGGCCAAGACCTGACGGATTACGTAGCATGTGAGACGGTTGGGACTGGATCGTAGTATATATGGCTGCCATTCCCGCTCCCTCTCCAGGTCCCATCTCCCTGTCTCTATCCCACCATCCACATTCCACCATATCCAAGGCCAGCTCATCCACCTCATCCCATCCCAGTCCAACGCAGGTCGTTTTCTTCCTTCTCTCTCGTCCTTTCAAAGTGCAAACATGTTCGGATTCGGTATGCCCATCTCACCATCCCTCCTCGTTTTTCCAATTATACGCTAACACCCACCCCAGACGAGGCCAAGCAGCAGCGCGACGAGATCTACGGCGGCGAGCCCCACCAGTCCAAGCTTTCGCACGAGTTGATCGCCGGCGGCGCCGCCTTCGAGGCCATGCACCTGTTCGAGAAGAAGCAGCGCGAGTCGGGCCAGCCCGTCGAGCACGGCCTGGCCAAGGAGCTGCTGGCCGCCGCCGCCGGCTTCGAGGTCGACAAGCTGGCCGAGACTAAGGGCTGGGACTTTCTCGACCGCGAGAAAGCCAAGCACCAGGCCAAGAAGCAGGCCGAGCACTTGTACGAGCAGCAGTATGGCGGCATGGACCGCTATGATCCGTATGTTACTTTGCTCAGGCTTTGGCTTTGTGATGCGTGAGTCTTGACAATGGAACGAGCCAAGCTAACCCAGCTCTTTCATCCCCGCCAACAGCAACCAGAGCGCGCCTCACGAGTCAATGCGGTGGGAGGGAATGTGACAATATCAAGCGAGACTTCTTAGCAGAGAACAGAACTTGAATCTATACCCAAAACCTTCACGTTCGGACTGCCTCTTGATGATTGTGACTGAACCCTCGACGACACATTCCAAGTAGTTCCAAAGCTTGTCTGATCCGTTTATTCGATACGCGACCATCTAATCAGACAGCTCCGCCCTGCTTCTTGACGTACTCGTCATTCGCCTTCTTCTGCTTCTCCCAGTCCTTGCGCAGCTTCTTCAGCGCCGACTTGGTCACCTCGCTGCCGTCCTTCATCCTGGTCGGCACGCCGTCGGCGTCAAACTCGCTGTACTTGTCGTCGGTCCGGTACATGTCCTGTGGCCTCACCGCCGCCTTGGCTAGTCGCTCCTGCTCCAGCCGCTCCTTCTCGCGCTTGGCCTCCTCCTTAGCCGCCGCCTTGGCCGCCTGCTGCGCTGCCTTCTCCTCGCGGGCCGCGATCAGCTTGGCCGCCGGCACGAACTTGATCAGCGCTGGCTGCCCGTCTGACCGGTCGTCCAAGTATACGCCCAGGTTGGTCAGGTCGTGGTCGCGGATGCGGTCGCTCAGCTCCAGGATCGCCTTCTTGTTCTCGCCCGCGGACGAGACCACTTTGCGCAGCTCATCTCGCAGCTTGGCCACCGCGTCCACGTAGGGGTACGCCACCCGTTCCGGGTCTGTCACCCCCGAATCCTGGATCTTGCTCACTGCTGAGGCTGGATCCTGGGACTCGATGAGGGGCAGGACCGCGCTGCCGAACGGCGACGATTTGATCTCGCCCCGCACAGCCTCGTACACTTGACGTGCAGCGGCCAGATCCAGCGCGCCACCAGGCTCCGGAACCCAGCCGATACCGTCGTAGGGCGGCTTCGCGTTGGCATCGAGGCCCAGGATTCCGACCATTCTGGTAATCCACCTGGCAGACCTCTCAATAGTAGCGTGGTCTGCGTCCGCCTTCAGAGTCTGCTTATGGATGTTGATCTTGTTGATCAGGTCGGTTATGGCGCGCAGAGCAGCACTGGTATCGAAAGAGTTGGCCAAGCTTGAGTGAGTGTCCTTCTTTGCCTGCTCAAGGTCGGCGGCGAGTCCCTCTTTGGGCGCGTCATCAGACGTAGACAGAGACTCCAAGCCCTTGGTGATTGCCACTGTTGAAGACGAAGCCGCAGCCTCGTGCAGCCATGACTTGGTGTTGGTGAAGAATTGCTGCGATACAAAGTACACGTGAGCAACAGCTCCTCTCAGTTTCACAACTGAGCCAGAAATAGCGGACGACCTACGTTGACGGTATTCTCCCAGCTGTCCGCCTGCACTCGCAGCTCGGGGGAGATTTCAACGCCCTCGTTCCAGCGGCCCATCATGAAGACTATCCTCATGTTCCGGGCCGTGTACGTGGTTGCCAGGGCGTCCTTGATGGTCTGGAAGTTCTTGAGCGACTTGGACATCTTGGAGCCTGCAATGGAGAGGTGGCCCATATGCAGGAAGTACTTGACCCACGTGTGCTGGCCGTGACCCTTCTCGCAGAAGTAGGCCTCACTCTGGGCAAGCTCGTTATCGTGGTGCGGGAAAGCGAGGTCGATACCGCCCGAGTGGATGTCCATCTGCGCGCCCAGACGGTCCGACGCCATGACGGAGCACTCGATGTGCCAGCCCGGGCGACCAGCACCCCAGGGGCTGTCCCAGTAGGGCTCGCCGGGCTTGGACTTCTTCCACAGGGCAAAGTCGCCGGGACTCCGCTTGCCGCCCAAGCCCTTGGAAAGAGACCCCTCGCCCTCCTCCTGCAGCGCCTTGTCACCGCGGCAGTCAGGTCTCAGCCGTGCGTACTTGTTCTCTGCCTTCTCGAACGCGTCTATGTCGAAGTAGACAGATCCCTCAGCCTCATACGCGAACCCCTTTTTCACAATCTGGTTGACAAAGTCGGCGATCTGCGGCACGTATTCGGTCACCCTCGTGATCTGGTCGGGCCTCAGGTTGTTCAGCGCGTCCATGTCGTCGAAAAACTCGCCCTCCATGTGCTGTGTCAGGTCCGTGAACATGCTCTGGTCGCTGGTGTCGATGGTCTCCTTGTACAGCGAGTCGAGGTATGGCAGCAGGATCTCGTCAGCGGGACCAAACACCGTTCCGTCCCGCAATCCCCTCGCCGCCACGTCCATGTTGCTGAGGTGCATCTTGATCTTGGCCTCGGCGTCACCAGGCTTGCCTTCGCCCGAGAGCGAGTGGCCAGCCAAGACCCCCCCATACGAGGCATCTCGCCGCTTCTCGTAATTCGTCTCGTCGAGGCCGGCGTCGGCCACCAGCAGCGGTAGGTTGCCTTGGGCATATGCCTGGAAGGCCGAGGAGCCTAGCGACTTGAGTCCCGCCGCGTCGTACTTTTTCTTCTTCTCCAGCTCGAGCAGCCTGTTTCTCCTCGCCCTGATGATGATCTATACCCCACCCACATCCTCCGTTTCAGCTGATGTCTGCCCCGTCCTCCAGACGGACTAGCCAAGTGCTGGCCTCACCTTGTCGTCAATGTCTGTAATGTTCATGACAAAGTTGACCTTGTAGCCAAAGTAGTGCATGAAGATGCGCCGGATGACGTCGGTCGACACATAATTCCTGGCGTGGCCTAGGTGGCTCTGGTCGTACACGGTCGGTCCGCAGGCGTACCAGGAAACGTTACCCTTGGAAATGGGCTCGAAGACGGTGGCGGCGCCAGGCTCGAGGGAGTTATGGACCCTGATGGTGGTCGAATCCATGGCCGGCGAGGCGAGCAGTCGTCGAGGCTGGACAAATCGAGGCGGGGCAATTCGAATCCGCGCGGGGGATCGCAGCTTGCTCGCAGCAAAGAAGGTGGTGGTACCGGGCCTCGCGACTCTGAAGAAGGAGTGCATTCAGGAATCGAAGCTGGGCATTCAGAGAGATGTGAGCAAGAGAGGGGTTCCCAGAGCCGAGGAGCAACGTCAGCAGGAATTGGACTGAGTCACTGGCGCGCATTGCGGAATGCGCTCCAGAATTGGCGTCAGCCTTGCAGCGGCCCAATTTACAGGGGTCAATCCCAGCGGGGTTCTCCGCCACAGCTCCCTGCGCTCCCCGCGGTTTGTGGCGGTTGCCCCGCAATCGGAGCCCTGCGTACGAAACGGCGCGTGCCGATTTTCTTTCTTNTGCGTTTTTTTTTTTTTTTTTTTTTTTTTTTTTTTTGGTCGCGAGTCGGTTCTCGTGTTTTTTTTTTAGCCTCCCCAACGAGAGCAGCTCTCGCCCGGCACACAAACGCCCTCGCGCGACGCTGCAATGTCTCGCATCCCCTCACCCTTCCTCCACCTTGGCTCCCAGACGAAAGCCAACTCGCTGGCCATCATCCATCTCTCGCGCGACCGCCTCCAGCCGCTGTACCTCGAGGAGATCGACGGCGAGCACGATGGCTACGCCGAGGGCGCCGTCCTGAACACCCGCTTCGGCTCATTCCCTCACTCCACGTTCATCAATGTGCCCTGGGGCTCGCAGGTCCGCGCCTCCGAGGTCGACACGGGCTCTCGTGGCAGGAAACCACAAAAGAAGCGGAAACGCGACGGTGCCGCGACTCCCGCAGACGAGACGGCGGCCGGCAAGGACGGCGACACAAACACCGAAGTCAATGGTGGCGGGAAAGGTGCCAAGAAGGCCGTGGCGGCTTCCAGCGGCTTTGTGCACATCCTCGCGCCGAGCCCGGAGCTGTGGACCACGAGCCTGCCGCACCGGACCCAGGTCGTCTACACACCCGACTACAGCTACATCCTGCAGAGGATCCGCGCGCGGCCCGGCAGCAGGCTGATTGAGGCCGGCGCCGGCAGTGGCAGCTTCACGCACGCCTCGGCGAGGGCCGTTTACAGTGGCATCGGAGGCGGGCCGGCTGACGATCCTGATGCCGGCAGGGGGACGGTGTTTAGCTTTGAGTTCAACGAGCCGCGGTACAAGAAGATGTGCACAGAGGTCACGGCCCACAAGCTTGATAGGATCGTTCGTGTCACGCACCGCGACGTCTACAACGACGGGTTCCTGGTTGACGGAAAGAGCCCAGGTGCCGACGCTGTCTTCCTCGACCTGCCCAAGCCTTGGGAGGCCCTCCCACACCTGTCGCGACGGAGATATAAGTCGGCGGCTGCACCTAGCCAGGATAGGGACGACAACTCCATGGGTGCAACCCAGAACGTGTCCGATGAGAGCTTCATCTCGCCCCTTAACCCCAAAAAGAGCGTCCATCTGTGCACGTTCTCGCCCTGCATAGAGCAGGTCTCGCGGACGGTGTCGATGATGCGTCAGCTAGGCTGGATGGACATCGAGACGGTTGAGATAGCCAACAAGCGGATTCACGTTATGCGCGAGAAGGTCGGGCTCACTGTCGCCACCGACAGGGGCATGGCACAGGCACCCGTCGACGTCTCGGAGGCAGTTGAGCGTCTGCGGAGGATAGAAGAGCGGGTGCGGGAGCACCAGAAGGCGATCCATGACCCAGAGGTCGACGACGTCGAGGAGCACCTTAAGGAGAACTTTGACGACGCCGTCGCTGTCGAGACCAACAACAAGCTGCCGCCCTTCATGCAGGGCAGGCTGGTCACGCGGCCAGAGTCGGAGATGCGGTCGCACACGTCATATCTCACCTTTGCCGTCCTGCCCCGGGAGTGGACGGCCGAGGACGAGGCGGCGGCGCTGAAGAGGTGGCCGTGTGGTCGGGAGAAGCAGGTCATCGGCAGCCTCGACAAGGCCGCGCGTAAGCAGCAGAAGCGGGAGATGCTCGAGTCCAAGAAAGGAAAGAAGAAGAGCAAGACGAACGGTGGCGGCGAGAAGGCCGCTGCCGCAGCCACTGCGGGAGACGACACGGTCATGGGCGATGCTACCACGACCCCTGAGGAAGGGGTGCAACATACCAAAAGGGACCTAGAAAAGGACGAGGTGACAGAACAGGGGGTCAATCCAAAGCGCCCCAGGCAAGACTGATCCGTCCTCGGGATTGTAGCAAGCATGCAGATGGTTCAAGGATAAATACGTCCAGACCACGATAATGGCCACAAATACAGAAATATACCCGGCCAAGACGGATCGTTGGTCTTTTACGGATATCTTGCTTGACATTGAGTGATCTATTCCTCCTCAGACAACATGACGTAGTGCTGATGAATTACCCTCGTATTTTTAAGTCCACAGCGTCGACGCCCGTTGCCGACACAAACCCAAACTCTGTGCCTGGTGGCGCTCAAAGGTTCATGGTGATGTCCGTCCTAGGCTTCCTTATCTGAGAAGACCTCAACTACCAACCCAGTGGCGAGTCTTAACTTTCCAAACGTCGCCAATGAAAGCCACAACGGATCTCACGATGACGCCAAAACGCCTCAGAGGGGCTTGCTTGCCAGGAGTTACAGACGCGCTCCCCTTTCTCGCCTTCTTTCGCCGGCAAAAAAAAAAGCCTCCATTTGCCCATGCATGCATGCTTCATCGCCAATTTCAACCCTGTCCGTCCGTCCATCCGTCCCCCGAGAAAACCGTTGGGCGAACTACGACATCGAGCCCTGAGCCCCGAAACAAAAAAGCACCACCACGATGCGTCACAGCCATCCCCCCCACCTGCCCCCGGGCTTCGTCATGCGGAGGGAGCACACCTGGCCGGGCGCCTCGCGGGACCAGCACCACCGCCGCCGCTGGACGCCGCCGGACCCGGGCTCGCTGCTGGCCCAGATCGCGGCGTACACGGCGGAGCCGCTGTGGAAGAGGCCGCAGAACTGGACGCAGGCGCACGTGGACTTCTTCTGCTGCCGGTTCGAGAACGCGGACGCGCTGTCCCCGGCGTTGAGCAGCGCCGACGTCGAGGCATCCCAGGACGGCGACACACTAGGCCAGATGGGGCAGGCCGTCTCCTCGGCGCGGCGGCAGTCCCGGCGCGCCTCGTCCATCATGTCGCTGCTGTCCAATAGGGAAGGAAGCATCACGCCAACGAGGCCGACAGCAGCAAGGACAGACCCGCTGGACAACGCCACCGTCAGCGAGGAAACACCACCGCCGCGGTGGACGGCCGCGAAGCCGTTCCGCCTCGCTCTCGGCTGGCCGCGCCCGACGGCCCCGCGATACCGTCTGCTACGGGCCGCCGACGACAGCCAGCGGGACCGGATCAAGAAAATGCTAGACAGGGGGACGGGGCTCGACTTCCACTGCAAGCGGCAGGAGCTGTGGCTGCTCGTCGACGGCGTGCAGTGCGCCCCGCTCGAGCTGAACCTGTGCGTGCCGTCGGAGCAGCGGCGGCGCCCGCCACCACCGACGAGGAGATGGCGGTCGTCTCCCTCTTTCCTGCAGCGTCGCAGTACCAGCAGCACCAACAGCAGCAGGAAAGACAAGCGGGCCAGGAAGAGCGACAGCACAACGACGACGACGACGACGACGACGACGACGATCTCGAGAGCAACGGCGACAACAACAACAACCCCCACAGCGCCGCCCACGCCTCCCCAGACACCACCGCCGCCCCGGCCACCTCGACCCCCATCACCACCGCCACCGCGCATCTTCCCCGCCGCGGCGCTGGTAGGCGAGCACTCGCAGGCGGCGACGCTGCTGCGCGGGCTGGCGCTGGGACACGTCGAGCTGGGCGGCGTCGACCAGGTGCGGGCGGAGCAGTACCCCTACCAGCGGTTCGAGGCGCGCGCCAACGCGCCCGTGGCGGCCACGCTGCACAAGTGCCTGCGCGGCGTCACGCCCGCCGTGCGGCTGCACGACCCGTACCTGCTCGCCGTCATCATCGCCATGGCGCAGGGCCAGGAGGCCTGGCGGGCGAGGCTCAGGGCCGAGGACGAGGAGGTGCTCCGGCGGAACGGGGAGGAGTGGCTGTGCGAGGGTGGCTACAAGGTTTGTTTTGCTCCTTTCTTTATGCCCGCTTCCCGTCTCATCCCCATTTTGGGCCATATCCACTAACCCTGAATGCCTGCCACAGGTGCATCTGGTCGTGACAGACCATCGGGATCCGTCCGGCGTGTTTGTGTACGGGGCGACAATCCCGCCGAGCTTGCTGGCCATGCTGAGGTATCCCCGCCGGGCGCCCTCCGCGGCGTCTTCGTGCCCTGGCTCCGGGAGCTCGACGGAATCGAGCCCCCAACGGTCGAGCTTTACGAAGGACGAAGTGGTAATCAGGTACCAGAGGGTGCTGTATCAGCCGGCTGAGGACTTCGAGGAGCGTGTAGTCAAGGTCATCGAGGCCGGGTGCGGGCCCGGCATAACCACTGTTTGACAGGTTGATGTCTTGTGCAAGTTACGGCGCGTCCTTTTGTGTAGTCAACATTGTGCGGGATTGGCTCAGCGTGGTGTTTGGGTGGCAACATCTTGGATGAAGAGACCAAGGTACAAACAAAGAACATCGTTTCTCGTTCTTCCTACGAATCCCTCCCCGCCTGGAGATGCGCTTAGAGGACACCCCCCTTGGACGCAAACCAGCCGCGGATCTCCTCGAACCCCAGAGTCGTGGTGAAGATCATCTTGCCAAACGCGTCCACGTCCTCGACGCCGCAGTCGCGGAGGACCCGGTCCATCGTGGAGGGCGACACGATGAAGAGCTTTCCGTTTGTCTCGTTCCACGCCTGCGCGAACTCGACCGGGTCGGCCGCCCGCCACAGCCGGGCCGCCAGCGTCCAGTGGTTCCAGATGGCGGTCCTGGCCGTGCACGGCGCCGGGTCCGCGCCCGACAGGAGCCGCGTCAGCTGCATCAGAAAAAAGGCGGCGAGGAAGGTCCGGGCCATCGACTCCTGCAGCGTCCAGCGCTCCCAGAAGGCCCGCGTTGGGCCGAGCGGGTACAGCGGCAGGTGTTGCGTTTCCGACATGTAGGGCACGGCGTTCTGCAGCTGGACGGTCTGTACCACAGGAAAGGCTTCCGGTCCATCGTCCCGGCCAGAATCTGCCGGCGAGGGAGAGGACGACGAGGAGGGCACGGCAGTGGCGGGGCTTTGATGTGGGTGGGGTTGGCCCTGTGTAAGCCCCTCCACGACTTTATCCAGAAGCCGATACGTGACGTCTTCAAGAGCGGTAGCCGCGGGCGCCGAGACGGTGCGGCTGGAGAGCTGAGACAGCTTCTCGTCAAGCAGATACATGCTCTGGTACAGAATCAAGGCCTGTGCGCGAGCGAGGATCTCGTTGAGCGGGGCGTCGTCGGCCAGTGGCGTCGCGACCAGCGCGGCCACGCGGTAGTCGATAGAGCGCATGATGAGAGCCCCGTTTGTAGAGTTCTTTGCGGCAAAAAGGGCGCAGGCCGAGTACACGTCTTCCATGACAGGCGGCATGTAGTCGCGGTAGAGCAGAGGGTGCATCCAGGGCGTGCCTGTGGTCTCTAGGAACAGCTTGGGTGCGCGACGGAGCTCTTCAACGGCGAAGTTGAGACGGGTGCGGAAGATCTGAGACATGCTGAAGGGGATGGGCGGGCCTGGTAGATTGGTTTGGTATCCCGGGAAGTCGAACTGCAGCCTGCCTGTGCTCTTCTCCACATCCTGCATAGATGCCCGGTAAACCTCGAGGGACTTGGGTGCTGGAGGGGCAGGTGTCATCAGGATGCTGTCCAGGAGGCCGTCTGCATCCTGGAACATGGTGAACTCCAAAGGGTCGGCAGTAGCCAGCAGCGTGTCCGTTGAGAAGGCTGTGGCCAAGGTATTTGATGGCGCACAAGTTGAGAGGGGATCGAATGGTGGGAGAGGAGAGCCGAGAGATGGAAGATCGTCCCACGGAAGCAGGTCACCCACACCCTCAAACGAGGTCACCGGTGGCGTCTCCTCGCCCGGCTGGAGGGTCGCAGCAGGACACGATGGTGCTGCCGCTACTCCGCCAGCCCGCTTGGCTGCTTGCTGTCGTCTTTGCCGGGCCGGCCGATCCGTACGCAAGGGCCCGCTGGCTGGCTCGTAGACGCATTCAATCTGCCTATGCAAGCATCTCTGGCATGTAGGGAAGCCCACATCGCAGCGCCGCTTGGATTTGATGCAAGCTGCGCAAGACTTGCGCCGTGGCGGCGGATTATCTCTCTCGAGCGCCGAAAGTGAGACAGACATTGTGATGCTCTTGAGGGTGAAGTTCTGAACTTGTAGGTCGCGTCGCCTGATTCCGAAGTCGAATAAGGAGGAGATCGAGGATTAAAACACGATTTTGATACATAAATACCACATCAGTGATGGACGATGGGCCGCGTCGACAGTAAGCCAAAGCCTCGTTGCTGGCCTAACAAAGACGCCTTCGCGAGCTTGCTCTGGGGTCTGGCCTGGCTCCACTAATGATTGGCCCAGCCGCTCGAGGTTTGACGCTTATGGTGGGTCCGGTCGCCGGCGGAATTCCGCCATCCACCCTGGCAGCCCCTGAGAATCTGGACCGCCGGAAACGGACGCCGGTCCTGCCACCCGTAGCTTCGGACTGCCCGAGCCATGCTCAGCTCGTGACCGAATCGAAACAAGTCCGTCTTTCACGACGCAGATTCAGGCACAAATAGCGGGCTCTCAACCCATCATTGCCCAGGCCACCTTGAGTTTCCAGCCTAGCTACGCCGTGCTCGTCGGTGATCAGACCAGCCCCGCCAGAAAGTCGGCGAGCGCCAAGCGGCGAGTGATACCTTGGACATGTGGGAAGTATCGGGTATAGGCTGGCCGGCATGGCAGCATCGTAAAATGTATTCCACGGCAATGGCTTCGTCGGACGGGCCGTATATACAGTGACCGACGTCAAACCCGGAGGCTTCTGTCCTCTCCCTCCATACCCTCCAGCAGAATCAGTTGCTCCTTGCACCGCCCTTGGCCGCCCGCAGCTCGTCCATCTTGGCCACCCGCAGCTTGAACTCGTCGTACTGGCACTTCTCGTAGCTGTGCCTCTCGTCCTGCAGCGCGCCGTGTCAGTAGCTCCCTGTGGAAACAAATACGTCGAGGCTCTTCGAGACAAGGTCGGAGGCGGCGGGGCGTTTCGACAGCCGTACCTCGCACTTCCACGGCAGGTAGTAGGTCGCCGATCGGCAGCGGTTGAGGGGGATCAAGAGGTGTGCGCAAGTGTCTCGGTACTGGATCGGGAGGTTGGCATCGCGCATCTCATCGCGCGTCGCCTCTGTTCAAGCACCGGGGGTCAACGCCCTTGTGGTCAGCCACGTCCTTTCGTCGTCGTCGTCCTCTGTCGGGTGGTCGGCTGGGAGCTCCGCTGGAGGATCGGACCAGGCAGCGCGAGGGAAGTGTGTAAGGCAGACTTACTGCGCGGCGCTTCTTGTGCCCCGTGAGCCATCTTGAAAGTGCAATTGAGCGGCGCTGCGTGGTCAATTGCGATTGCTTGATGCTCCGTCGTTGAAGCCTCGAACCGCCCTCTCAAAGAAGCTCCACACCAGCAAGGCGAGAGCTGCTCGGCTGCAACCGGATCACGTGCGACTTCAGCCCCGCTCCTGCAGATCCACCACAGGACGCTGAAGGGTATCAGGATGCCCGGGTCGTCTTACATATAACGAATCGCCACCTCCTCACACTAATCGCCGACCCTTTCTTTTTTCGCATTTATGGCGTACAAACAACGGCGCCCATATGGGGCGAATCGTGAAAAGACTTGGTAGTACCTTCAAGATCCCCTCGAGTTGCTGCAGCCCGACACGACCAGGCCGTGAGGCTTGGCGACGGCAATGGCAGCATCTGCTCCCTGCCTGTGCTGCTCTTGATCGCGCGTGTTGTTGTGTAGTAGTCTAGTTGACGTTATTCATCGCCAAAATCACCTTCTCCGAAGGTTATCTCGAAAAGCTGGAGCCGGAAACATGAACGATTGTCCTGCAGGCTCTGTGGCGATTCTGGTGCTTGTGCGTGCGCACAACCCATCTGTTTGTATGGCTAGCTTTGGAGGCCATCTAGAACTTCTGGCATTATCGACGTGCCCGTCCAGAAAGGAAAACTCGAGCTCTACGCCCGGAGGACGGGACGAACACGATAGCGAGGGCAGGAGGCGAAGAGGGAGGGAGAAAAGAGTGACGGTGTCGGAGATAAGCATTTGTAAGTGTGGCGACTTGTGTCTTGATTGGTAAACATTGAGGACGAGAGCTAAACGACGGGAAAGACACGTGACATTGACACTCTTTTCGTCAGCATCCAGATCTGGTGTGCGCCTGATGATTCACGGCGGCCATTGTGCGGTACAGGATTTTGTCGGGGATATCTAAGCACAGCTTGAAGACGCCAACCCAGATGCCGCTGCTCAAGGCTGGGAGAGATATCGCCTCGCCTGGCGGGCGGCCGCACTCAGCGAGGGCGCTGATTCGATATGGTGCGAAATTGACTGGAATTCTGTGGTGCTGGCGCTGGTGATTGAATCGAGTCATACTTGCCGCTGTCCCCACATCCCACTAGCCAAAAAATAAGACCCCGCCTTTCAACAGGGCGGTCGCTTTGTCCCTCGACCTGCAGCCGTCGGAGACACCTGTGCCCTCCATCCGAATAAATTGCCGTCTCGCACTTCTCCTTCGAGATCTTCAATATTTTTCGAGAGTACCAGAACCGCCTACGCGAAGCCTCTTCCTAGATCTCGCTATTTTAATCCGCCACGATGCCCAAGAACAAGGGAAAGGTGAGAGAGTCTTTGTCTTTCATTATTTACCCCACCGTGCAATGGATCACCAAGCGCTGCCCAACATGCACGCCGGGGAGACCACTGTAGCCGGCCGAACTGGAATGGAAGAGCTGACACGGATGGCGCACTGCAGGGAGGTAAAAACCGACGGAGAGGAAAGAACGAGAACGACAAGGAGAAGCGCGAGCTAGACACGATAGACCTTGAGGATGCGGAGCAGGAGGATCTTGGTACGTTTCGTTATCGTTTGTCTGGAGCATGCGCTCCCGGTCTACCACTGGTGGGCAGTGTACACTGCGCACACAAATGAACCGCCCGCTGACACGTGTTTGGGGAACCTTTGCAGAATACGCGCAGATCATCACCGCCTACGGTGGCTGCAAGTTCGATGCCGTCTGCTACCGGCCCACGAGCGAGGCCAAGACCGACTGGGGTTCCGAGAAGAGGGTGCTCCACGTTCGTGGAAAGCTGCGGAAGAAGCAGTGGTACGTGACCGCTCATCCTTGGCCTGGTTTGTGCTGCGTCCGCGAATATGACTGACTGATCGCTTGTCCGTGATCTGTAGGGTCAATGTCGGCGACATCGTCATCTGCTCCAAGCGCGAGTTCGAGCCTGCCAAGGGCGACATCATCCAGAAGTACACTAGTGACCAGGCTCGTGAGCTGAAGGCCGAGCGTAGGTTTGCCATCCCGCGTCGGCTGTCGGGTCGGCGACAAGCCTTGGCTATCAAACACTAACCATGGTTCTTTCATCCCTCCCCAGGCCATATCCCCCCCTACGTGCAAATCAACACTGCCGACACGGGTGGTGACGAGCATAGAGATGACCCAGGAATCGAGTTCGGCGCCGACGACGACTCCAGCGAGGAAGACGAGGGCCCGACCAGCAAGCGGGAGATTGACATCGACGACATTTGAGATGGCCAAATACAGACCAGACTTCATTTCGGCATGGCTTCCCTCAGTGGAATCCGCCCCGAGTGCACAAGGGATTCACGGAGATATGTTCTCTCTATGAATCATGCCCAAGCCAGCGGCCGAGACAAGGCCGTCGGGCACTCCCAGCGTGCTCGCTCGTTTCGTGTCAATCTGGCCTTGCTTGGTGCGCCTCTGGTGAACAGCAGTCGATGGCTTTGGTGCCTGGGATCGATGTTCGAGGGCGGAAAGTGTGCATAGGTTGAGGTCGAAATGGAGTTATGAACCAACACCGCATCATCTCAGCGTATCATGGTCCCCAACAATGCGAGTCGTGCTGAATTTTTGCGACGTGCCATTTGTTTGATGGTATAAATAATAATGCATCTCGCCCGTCCGCCAGCCCATATGTCAGGTCGGCGGCCCCGTAGCCAATGCTCGCTCGGAAATTTGACCCTGTTCTACTGGATCCTCAAGGGCCGGGCTAACCGGATCGCGGCAGTAATGATAAAAAAACAGATGGCTGGGAGACCAGAGTGCGGTCGGAAAATAAAAGAAGAGAACGAACGGGGCAAAAAAGGGGGAACAACAGGGAAGGCAAAGAGGAGTGGAAAAGGAAAAGGAGGCAGGGCAGAAGTAAACCAGTAGTACAAAAAAAAAAGAAAGAAAAAAAGCAAAGAAGCAAAATCGAAGCAAGAATAAAGTGGAACAGAAGCCGATGTACGAAACGCAAAGGCAATACGCGTGAAAACGACATTGGCACTCGTAAGAATCATGCAGCTGGTGCGGAATGAAGTTACATGAAATGAACGACTCAAATGGGCGTAATTTGCACGGCCGAAATGGAGCCATTGACGCCATTCGCGGCGCGGTGGAGCCATCCGGAACCAAGAACCACGAGCGACCCCACATGCTGCCGCCAAATCAGCTCCCCGCCAGGCTCTCGCAGGGTGACGGCCAACCCGCGCCCAAGGCGGATATTTCGAGGCCTGGCCTTGGGTGTGCTTGCTTCTGCTCGTCAGCTAGCCGCATCGGCTTGCTTTCCTCAAACACCCAGGCAAGGCTCCAGAGGCGAGGGTTGCCTTGCGGGCGGGCACTACCAAAAAACGGAAGCCAGCGCTGCAACGGCATCATCTAGTATTTAGCGCCCTTCCTCCCTCAGCGCCAGGCCAAACGGTTACGCTAACAGGCCGTTGGAAGATAGGAACCAAAGTCCCACGAGCCGGATGTCTAGGCTTCCACGTCGATTTGCACACCATACCAAGCCAAGTGTCTCGTCTGCCGGCCGGCCCTACCGCCTACCTGCCTAGGTACCAACCAACCTACCTACCCGACCACCCTACCCTGCCTGCATAGGAAAGGACCGATCGTGGCAACGAGGCGATAACACACTCGAGTCTCCCCCGCGAGCGGTTGAACACCTCACCTCGTGCAGAACCGGGACTGGCCTACCTCGACGCATCCAACACCCGCACCACACACACCACACCACACACCCACCCACCCCATCCGCGCGGTATGGGGCGGGCCGACAGCTGGTCCTCGCGGGCCGGTTCGCGGGTCCCGGTGCGTCCGTCTTCGACGAGCGCCCAGCAGCAGCAGCAGCAGCAACAGCAGCAGCAGCAAGGGGCCATACCACCGCAGTCGCCGGGGCTGCCGAGCCAGACCGTGTCGGTGCTGTTCTGCTGCCTCGGCAACATCTGCCGCTCGACCATGGCCGAGGGCGTCTTCCAGTCCCTGACAAGGACGCCGCAGTACAAAGACCTCGTCGGCAGGATCGACTCGTGCGGTACCGCAGCCTACCACACGGGCGAGCCACCCGACTCGCGGACCATGGCGACTCTGAGGGCAAATGGAATCGTTGATTATTTCCATTCCGCGAGGAAGGTTGGTGTTTTTTTCTTCTTCTTTTTCTTCTTTTCTTACCCTCTTTTTTTTTTTTTTTTTTTTTTTTTTTTTTTTTTTTTTTTTTTTTTTCCCCCTTTTTTTTTTTTTTTTTTTTTTTTTTTTGTTTCATCTGTTCCTTGTACCCAGCTCTTGGGTTTGTCATCCGGCAGCTTTCCTTTTGTTTCCAGACATATAACTGATACTGGAAGTGCCTTGATACACAGGTGAACAACAAGGACTTTGACACGTTCGACTACATCTTCGCCATGGACCGGTCGAACCTCAAGGACCTCCTGCAGATGAAGGCAAGCCTCAAGCGGCTCAAGGGCCAGGACAGCAGGGCCAAGGTGATGCTCTTTGGCGAGTTCTCGGGTACGGGAAGGATCGAGGTGGTGACGGACCCGTACTACGGCGGCGACGACGGGTTCACGCTCACGTACCAGCAGGCCGTCCGCTTCTCGGAGAACTTTCTCAAGGAGACGTTCCCGGACGCGGCGGCGGCTGCTTCGGCGGCTCCATCGGCGGGAAGGCCCGAGGTAGTAGATACGGGCGACAATGCGGCAAACGGCGGCGGCGACGGCGGCGGCGGCGGCGGGAGCAGCAGCAGTAGCTGAAGACCGATGGCGGCGGATGGACAGGATCTGGGATGGTGAGAGGGGCGGGATGGATATATGACTGCTACATGGTGCTACCTACATACTAGTATACTTAAGGTTCAGAGGATCACCGGAAATCGGGGTGTGGAGTAAAATAATAATTCAAAGGAGGCATGCATGCACAGCGGCCCGGCCGCGTCGAGACCGGGGGTTGAGACACGCGAGGAGGGGCGGGCGGCAGGGGAAGGCAGTGGGATGAATGCAATGGCCGGGAACGGGAGGCTTGTGCGCAAACTCGGCTCCGCCTTCCCGGCGCAGGGAGCACAGCTGCCGAGGCGGGAGCTTCTTATTTATTTTTATTCTTGTCCATTCTGCCTTTTCTAGGCCGTTAGCTTGCGGGTACGTACCCGTGCTGGCGTCCTGTCTGTCCATCAACCTTGTATTCAACCTACCTAGCGCTGACCATTTTCGCCGGCGGGTTCTGCTCAACCTGCACCGCGATAAATCCCTTGGGAAAAATCACTTTTTTTTTTTTTTTTGCATCGGCTTTGCAGTAATTGGACACAGGTGCAGACACCAGTCCAAGAAACCGACCATGGATATCGATCGAATGCACCTTTGCGGCTGGCCGCAGCACCAAAATTCTGTGTTTTTGGATCCCTTTTAGGGAAAGGGTTGCTTATTTGCCAAAGCCAGACTGCCGCCATGGATGGTGGATGGCGTGGTTCATCCTGCGGGAAATCAGTCGAGAGAAAAAAAGACCAACCATTTGAGGACGACGCCACCGCGTTCACGCTTGTCCACAAATGGCGCCTGGGCAGGCAGCCCAAGTGGGCAGCCCGCTTCAGCCGCACGCGTGCCGTCCAGGCCAGCGCCTTTTCTGGTCAGATCCTGGGAGCGTGTTTTCTCTCGTCTCGTGAGGTCCCCTGGTCACAGGGCGTTAATCCTGCGCTCTCTATCGTCTTTGCTACTGAGTTGTTTCTGGGCGCGAAACAACGTCGTTTTCGGCCTCCTGTCCTTGATACCCTTTCCCTTTCTGACTCCCTGCCTGCCGAGGGGCTTGTGCAGCCTGATATATCCTTCTCCAAAGAGCTTGTTCGAGCTAGTACCTCGCAGCTAGCAAATCACCACTGCTTCTCCTATCCAGCCCCTCACTACTCGCCACCACCCCTCACCATCACGCCAACTCTGTCGGCCGTGAACTGCCAGTCAAAGCCGGCGACGGATAACATGCCAGCCCCTTTGTGTGGGTGAAGGCTTGGCGTACACACACACACACACCGAATCCCTGACAACCGTTGTCTCGCGAGCTGCGACTGCGATCTGCACAGCGACGCCGGCCGCCATAGTCTGCGCTTTCCCGAGGAGAACCCAGCCACCCCAGCACCGACCATTACCTGGCTACCTAGGCAACGGGCCCCCAACACGCACAACAATGTCGGGCCTCCCGGAGGGCTGGGAGTCCGACTACGACGGGGCCCGATGGTTCTACCGCTACAAGCCGACGGGCCTGACCCAGTTCCAGTTCCCGCAGCCCGGCGACGAGTTCTCCGAGTACTTTGGCTCCTTCGCCGGCCCCGTCAGCCTCGCGCCCGAGGAGAAGCTCGAGAGCGACCGGCAGATCAAGCGGAGGTCCACCACCGGCGGGCGCGACAAGAGCCTCGACATCGCCGCGCGCCAGGCTGCCCGGCTGAACGCCACGACCACCTTCACTGCGGACGTCATCCCCGAGTCGGCTGGCGAGCCCGGTAGCGCTGGCGCGGCGGGATGGGACAACCTGATGTACCTTGGCCCAGGCGGCGGCGGTGCCGGGACGTCGTCGTCGAGCGAGGGGCGGAAGTCGCCGGCGACGGCGGGCTCGGCGTCGCTTTCGCCAAACCCGGATCCGCTTGGCGACAGGGCGCACGTCTCGCCCCTCACTAGCGCCGGCGGGACTCCGCGCGTCTCCTCAACCGAGGTCATGACGGGCGAGAATGTGATATCTCCGCCTAGCGAGGCGGCAGGAGGAGGAGGAGGAGGAGGAGGAGGAGGAGAGAGTCGAGTCCCGAAGCAGGAGCCGCCGGCTTCGGCGGATGGGTTCGTCATGGTGTCGCCTCCTGTGCTCAACGTTTCGGGACCTGGCCCTGGCCCTGTGGCCAGCGGGCCGAAACGCCCACAGCCAGCGGCTCCTCCGCCAGGCCATGTTTCGGGGGTGACTGGCGCTCAGCCTCATCCTCTTAGCTTGCCGCCGATCGCCCACACGGCCGGTTTTGCTCCTGGCGCGCAAGGCGTTCGCATGTCCCTTCCCGCTGCGCAAGATCCCCGAAATGTGCCTATCCTAGACGGGTGGCAGCGTCCGTTCGAGCTGCCGGGCAATGCGACTACTTGGTCGCCGCTGGGCTCTCTTGCCGAGCTTGCCAGCGAGTCGACCGGAAAATGCCACGAGGAAGTCTTCCCGACGCCTGTCGAGCTACCAGGGAACGATGCCGACAACAGCGGTGCTGTTCAGGCACAGCAGCAGCAGCAGCAGCGGCAGACAACACCACCAAACGTCCAGGCCGCCCCCACGGAGCTCCCAGTGGTGTCTCCCGAGTCTGCCGCGGCCGACCCTTCGGCTGAGGCGTCGGTGGCGCCAACTAGTGATGCATCTGGCCAGCAACCAGTGACCGGCATGAGCAGCGGTCCGTTGGGGAGTAGTCAGCAACCTCCCCAGCCGCAAGCTCAATTGGTTCCTGGACTGCCCACAGACGCCAGTGGCCATCCCCGCCAAGACCCTTCAGCCGCAACGCCGCCCTTGTTGGCTGGCCAGGTATTTATAACCAGTGGCGTCTCGCCAAGAGACGAGCTGAACTCTGCAAAGGGATGCACTGTCGCGGGACTGCCAATAGTCCCGCCTGCCGGGGCTGAAGGCCCTGCGTCTGGACAAAATCCCCCCTGGTCGCAGCAGCAACCACCACAAATACCCCCAACGCAGCACCATCCTCCCCATCCCCAGGGCCTGGTGCACCACCCCACACTGCCGCAGGGCACCGACGTGCTACCAGGTACAAATGCTCGGCATGAGAACGTCCGGAGGCCAAATCAAAGCATCCTGCACACTCAGTCCTTTCCCAGCCGTCCATTCCCAACCACTCAGCTCGCCCAACCGGGCGACGTGCTGTCCACGCCTTCGGTCCTCAGGCCAGCTCTCGGTCGGCCGATGCAGCCTGGCCCTCCGCACCCCAGACCGGAAATGGCTGAACCAAGACAGTCGTTCCAGATGCCTCCGAAGCCGTACATGGTCTTTGTCAATAGCGGCGTCGGGCCTGCCGGTGCTAGGTATCAGCAGGAGCCGACGTCCTCTGGCTTTATCAATCAGCAGCAGTATTGCGCGCCTGCTAGCCAGGAACAACCATCTTATCAGCAGTCGGGTCTTCCTCCTGGGATGATGCACGGGGCAACAACGGCACCTGTGCTTCTCCCCCCGGATCCTATGATGCAAGCGTCTGCTCCTGCCCCCGTCCATCCGATTATCGACACGCAGAACAAGTACCGGGGAGTTTCACATATCATGCCTGGTATGCCGTCGTCTCTGGCGGCGACGAGTCCTCCGCCGCCGACTCAAGCAGCCGAGCTCGAGATCAGCAGAGCCGGCACCCCCGTTTCCAGCGAGAAGCCGGCGCAGGAGCCTGCTATCCAGAACGGAGCTTCGGCGGCGATGGACGTTCTTCGGACAACATCGCCGAGCACCGAGGACTCCTTCGTGGTGGTCACTGCCGTTGCCGAACCGGAGGGCGTGAAGCAGCCTACCAAGGGCCCTGAAACTGCTTCGATGGGGCCGCCAAAGCCGGCAGATGTTCCGTCGGTGACGGCCAATTTTGCCGTCGTCGACGCCCCAGGACCTGAGAATGGGAATGGGCTGGCACAGTCCGAGCCATCCGTTCCTGTGAACAGAGTGGAATCGTCCGATGCCGCCGAACGGTCTGGCGCGGGTGGAGGGAGGGTCCCGCCAGAGAAGTACAACGAGATCATAGAAAGCGCCGTTGTCGAGGCTGCACCCGTATCGGCGGCGATCGAGACTCCGCCGGTGGAGGCATCTGCTCCTGAGGACCTGGCAGCAGCACAAGAGGCTGTGATATCAAGGGCGCCGGCCGCTGCCTCCGAAGCCAGCGATCTGGCCGCGCCAGCCCAGCCAAACCCACAGACCGAAGACCCGACAGCCGCACATTTTGAGGTCGCCGATGTTGCCCCCCTTTCGTTCGCCGTGGTCCACGCAGTCGAGTCGGAATCTCGCGGTGGCTCCCCTGCCCCTGTGCCCCAGCCGGACAACCAGGGGCAGACACCAGAGCCAGGGCGGTTCGCCATTGTTTCCGCATCTGAAGCCGCCATCCAGCCGCAAGAGCCCATCGAGACGCAAAACGTGGCGGCGACGGCAGGGGAAGCAAGCCAGCCTTACTCGGCATCTCGACAAAGCACCTCACCGGGCCAAGAGTTTCACGTCGAGGCAGTCGTGGCATCAAACGAGATGCCGACCCAGGAACCGCAAAGCTTCCACGCCGGAAGCACTAGCAGCCCGCCATATGGATCTCCCCCGAGTGTGCATCGCATTCCGATGGCTTCCGCTGACAGGCCGCAGTCGCCGCCTGGACCCATCGCACCCGTGGCCAGCCGGCCAACCCCTCCCCCCGGCCAAGGCGGTCCGTATGGTATCCTGCAGCAGCAGCCTTGGGGTGCACCGTCTGGAACACCGCCACCTGCCGGCCATGGTTCGCCGGCCCAACGTTCTATCAGCTCTGTGCATAGAGCTTCCGTGTCGTCTCAGCATGGATATCTCCCCCAAAGCTCTCCAGGGCCTCAGTATCCCGGCGGCCCGACGCAATCTCCACTTGCCGCTGCGGTGGCCCCTCAGAACGGCGCGGCTCCCGGCGTACGAGGCGGGTGGCGGTCTGCTGTGGGTGCACCGGTTCCTCCGTCGGTGTCCTCGCCACCTGCCAACCAGATGCCAAGCTCGCCTCAGCAACCATCGCCGGTCTCTCTGGTTGGTGTTCCGGCTGCCGCTCCAGCGCTTGCGGCAGCACATGCCTCGGGCCTTGTCCTGCAGCAGGGCCAACAGCAGTCGATGCCAGCCCAGGCTTCTGCACCGCAACAGCAACAGCAACAGCAGACGCCGCAGCTACAGACGGCTCAGCCAGTTGTGAACGCACCCGGCGCAGGTCCCGCTGTCGTACCCCAACAGCCTCAGTATGTGTTGTACACGCACAACGGTGTACAGTATGCTGTCTTGGCGCAACCGGGCGTCCCTGCGGCGACTCCGCCACAAGCTCAACAGCCACAAATGATGCAGCCAACCGGAGCTTTCCCGCAGGTTCAACCTGGACAGATCCCGCCGATGCACTCGCCAGCTCCCTCGGTCGCCGTGCCATACACACAACCCATATCCACAGCCGCTGCGCAAAGCCCAGTCTCCAGCACTGTCGCCCCGTTTCAGACAGCGACTCCTGCGGCGGGTGGCAGCCCTCATACAATCCACTCCACCGCCTCTCATTCTGCAAACCCGTCCTTGAGTGGCATAGGCCCAACATCGAGGATGAGCGCTCAGCCACAGATCCAGAGTGGTAGTCCTCAGCTCCCGCAAGCAGGATCCTTTGTGAACCAAGGGTCCGCCGCACATAGCCCTCACGCGAGCATATCTGCGCAAAGTCCAACCATGAACGCGGCTGCCATGGCGTCCGGCCGTGCAAGCGCCCATGGAAGCCCCATCGGGACGCCGCAGAGCCAGATGGCACAGACTGCGCCAATGTCCGCAGTGCAGTCGCTACACCGTACTGCGTCGCAGCAGGTCAGGCCGGCTCCAGCATCCGCGTCCCCGCCGCAACCTCCAGGCCCCTCAACCGTCTCGCCCATGTCGCTCCAGGGCGTAGGGCCAAGCCAGCTGCCGCAGTGGCAGCAGGGTCTGGCGGGGTCTGGCGGGCAGCAGGTGTCGGCAGCCCTGCAGCAGGGACACCACCTATTGCAACAGCGTGCCGTGCAGGCCGCTTATTCGCCGTCAGGCGCGGCCGTCCACATCCCAACGACGCAGCAGCCCGCAGCTCTGCAGCAGGGGCATCAGCTCTTGCAGCAGCGTGCCCATCAGGCTGCTCAGACTGCTCAGATGCAGATGGCTCAGGGGGTGCCAGCTGCTGGGCAGTTCCCTCCTACTACCACAGGGGCTGGTGTTCCGGGCCGACAGGTGCTTGGTGGACCACAAGGTGGGCATCTGCAGAACCAGAACGGCCCTCTTGGCCTTCAGCAAGGGCAATCGTCGCAGACCCCGCAGCTTACGCCTGGGCAGGGCTTTAGTGCTCAACCGCAGGCGCAGCTGGCCGGCCAGCCGCAACAAATGCAGCAAGCCATGTTGCAGCAACAGCAGCCCATGGCTATGCAGGGCCCTCAGCAGGTTGCCCGTCCTCTCCAGCCGGGGCTGCCAGTGGCTCAGCAGCAGCCCGGAGCATACTTCCAACAAGGCCAGATCCTCCAGCAGCAACCAATGGTGGCCCAAGGTCAGCAGCCCATGATAGTCCAGGGGCAAAAACCAATGATGGTACAGGGGCAACAGCCCATGATCCAAGGACAGCAGACAGCCGTGGCGTACCGTCCCGGACCTGCGCCCGTCCAGGGACAACCTCAGGGCAGCAGCGGCAGCTCTGGCAAAAGCAAGAGCTGGTTTTCGAGGCTGTTCGAAACCCCCACGCCGCCTCAGAACAAAGGCCCCAAGCCTCTTAAGCAACATCCAGCTTTTGCTCAGCAGCAGCAGCAAGCAAGGCCTCCGCAGCAGCAGGTGGTTCAACAACAGCCGGGAGTGGTATACCAACAACAAACAGCGCAGCAGCAACGGCCTCCGCAACAGGTGCAACAGATGCCTCAGCAGCAGCAGATGCTTGGGCAGCAGAGACCTCCGCAGCAGCAAATGTCCCCGCAACAGGCTATGCAACAGCAACAGCAACAGCAACAGCAGATGCAGCAGCAGCAAATGCTCCAGCAGCAACTGCTTCAGCAACAGATGGCCCAGCAAAATAAACTGTCACAGCAGTTGCATCAATCTCAACAACACCAACAACACCAACAACACCAACAACACCAACAACAACAACAACAACAGCAGCAGCAACAGCAGCAACAGCAGCAACAGCAGCAGCATCCGGTTGCACAAACAGTCGAGCATCTTGGGAATGTATTGCAGGCGGTGCAAGATCAACAACAGGGCCAACAGCAACAGCAACCACAGCAGGTCATGTCCCCGCAGGGCGTTCCGCAACCGGTACTACAGACCTCACCTGGGCAGGCACAATATGCATCTCAGGGCTTCCAGCAGCAGCAGCAACAAGCTCTAGTCTACCAGTACCTGCAGCAGCAACAACAGCAACAGCAACAACAACAGCAGCAATTACAACAGCAACTGCAACAAATGCAGCAGCAGCAAGCAGCGCCCGTGAGCCCCGTGAGCGCGTCGCAGTCTCCGTTCCAGCCGCAGCAGCCCGCCGTGCCCTTGTCACCTCAAGACGGCGAGTGGCAGCCCCAGGCCGGCGTGTCGGGCATCCAGATGATCGACGTGGCCAAGATGGCAAGGGCGCTTGAGAGGGCCCTAGGGACCCAGCAGCAACAGCAACAGCAGCAACAGCAACAGCAGCAGCAGCGGCAGGAGGAGGCCGCCGGCGCGACGGCGGACGGCGGCGACGCCACGGCCCAGGAGGCCGCCGTGCTCGGCGTCCCCGAGGCGACGCCCATGGTCGACACGCAGTACATGGTCCCGCCGCTCTTCTCGGGTGCCGGCGCCCAGGGCCAGATTCCTACCATGGCGGCGGACGACTCAGCGGTGGGCGGAGAGGCTGGAGGACTGGGTGGCATCTCGTCCGAGATTGGGGTAGGGACGGGAGAAGAGGCGGCGATGACTTCGGACTATTCTGCGCTCCTGACCGTCCCAGCCGTGGAGGATATGAATGCGGACGTGGTGAGCGTCGATGTGGACTATGACGGGTCGGGCTGGGGGGATGTTGAGTTTTGATGTTAGGATATAGTATGGTATATGATGTCAACAAAGGAATGTGTCGATATGGTGGATTTACGGGCAGGGCAGCTGCGCGCCGGCCGAGACCGGCAAGGCTCGGTATTCCTGCAACGCATCTGTGTATATGGAGCTGGAGGGTCTCTTACACTTAACTTCTGCTACTAGTTTCCCAGAAATAAGAGATTGGGCAATTCGGTTTAGTGCATGCGTCTCCGACATACAGGTCCTGTTCGTTTCACGCCGTTTATGATTAACCGTTAACGCAGGCATTATGCAGGAGGTATAAACAGGTACGAAGCAAGCACCTCGCGGGCTTGGGTATACTTCCAACAGACCATGGGCGCCTATTTTGGTGTTATTTCGTTTGGATTACGGTGTTCCTGGAAACTTGCTGGCTGGTTTGGTGATGTTTGTATGGATTGAGGATCTGAAACTAACAGGGCCACGGAAAATGGAAGGTCAATAGCAGGAAGGTCGGGATGGGAAAAGTTTGGGGTATAGGGGTACGGGGAAGGATATCGGAAAGGATATAGGAAAAGAAAACACAGGAAAAAAATCCATGAAAGGGTGCAGGAAAGATACAGGAAACAATATAGAAAACCGCTCCATACCCCTCTTGAAGAAGGCGGGTCTACAGCTGTCCACCACCCCGGGCACCTCGGCCGCGGCGCCAATCGAGGTGGACGTCCCCGGGTCGCCTTCAATGTCAGCGTCGGTGAGACGCCGCCTGTCGGCAGCCCGGCACGGCACTCAGAGTGCGCTCTCCCACTCGCCAGCACTGATTGGCCCCTTGCGGGCCACCCTGCTCCAATCACACAAATATGACGCTCAGGACAAGTTTGGCAAAATACTGCAAGGAATACAGGAAAGGATACAGGAAAGAACACAGGAAATGGTACAGGAAATGATGTAGGAAAGGTGTAGGATAGGACATAAAGAAGAAAAAGGAAACGAAAAGGGCAGGAGATAGGAAAAGGTACAGGAAAGGAAATAGAAAAGGAAAGAGGAAAGGAAAGGAAAAAGGAAACGAAATAGGAAAAAACACAGGAGAGAATCCACAAAGGATACATGCTCAGCCTTCCCTGGGAAGCGTCGACAGAAGTATTTCTTCCCCCCCTTTTCATACACCAAACCACCCCCAGGCGCATTCTGCCAGTCCTGCTCTCTCGTCTTCACCGTTTTGCCATTCTCGGTCGTGAACTCGAACTGGCGGTGCCGTTAACCCCTGGTCCGACCTTGGAACCGGATGGCGGCCGTGACGTCAATATACTGGCTCGCAACCCCCGAGGAGCCGCCGGCAGCCACGCTACCTGCGGGCCGGCCGCGCTTGGCCGTTGCGAAGCCGGAAGTGTTGTGGACGTGGGCGTCCCCGTCCTCCCTCCAGCTGTCCAGGGCCGGGTACTCGGTCTGGATGCTGCCGTCACCCATGCTCATCACGGACAGGCACCAGAGGGCGAGGTTCACCGTGAGCTTTCCCGGGCCGTGGGCGGTCCAGGGGACGATAGCGCACTCCAGCCGGTATTCCCGGTGATCGAGGTCCGCCCGGTGGTCGTGATCTTCGGTCTGGCGGCTGGCGATTGTCATGTCCGCCGTCATGGTCGAGAGATCGGCAACCGACGAGTCATAGTCGTCGTCCTCGGCGCCGGTCGGGAGGGCGGTCCCCCGGGCCGCAGGGCGGGCTCGCAGGGCGACGGCTGCGGCGTCGGGGATGGGCAGAAGCCTGATTCGGAATACGTACAGCTCCTGGTCTGTGATGGCGAATCCGTAGCGGCATCGGGACTTGATCATGTAGCCCACGACTTGGTCGACAGGCTTCAGCCATTCCGTGAGTGAGATTGCGCGTAGCCCCATGTTCCATTTGCTGTAGAGCTTGCTGTCTCCGGGAAGAAGGCATCGGTATTTAGCGACATCGATTCCTGGGTGCTGGGGGCTGGCGAGGCACCAATCCGTCTTCTGGTCTTGGGTTGGGCACCGTGACCCACGGCTAAGGTGGGCTTGCAAGCCCTGTTGAAGGTTGCCTTCCCTGCCGGCCCTTTCAAGCGCAACGGCAAGAGCGTGGTTTATGATTGGCGTGTTGAAGCGCGAGACGAAGTGCTCCAGATTGTCCTCGCTGAGGATTTCGCGGTCAAAGTCGGACGGAGACGGCTGCGGCATGCCAGAGCCGCCGCACGGGAGGTTGAGCGAAGGCCCGTAGATGGAGAGCAGGGTTTGGAGGTTGAACTCGCTCCACTCCCCCCAACGCCTTCCCCAGGAGGGTGTCCAAGGCGGTAGCGAGTTTGGCCCCTTGCCAGTCAGGGAGATTCGCTCCAGGTTGAGGGGCTGTAAGGATATCGAGGAGGGTAGTCGACATTTTGGAAGCGGGGGAAAGGGAAGAATGGAGAAGAAGGGATACAGGATATAGGATAAAGGATGCAGGGAGAAGGGCACAGGAAAAAGGATATAAGGAGGATGATATAGGAAAAAGTAAAAAGGAAAAAGGGAAGGATGTCGGAAAAAGGAATAATAAGGCGGAAATGACACTGGAGAATGGAAGGGGTATAAGACCAGTAAAGGACGTAGAAAAAAGCGGGAAGATGGATAAAAGGGGGATAGGTACGGAAAGATAGAAACGTTACAGGAAAAGGAATAAAACCTAGGGGAAAAACCCCGGGGAAGACACGGGAGGAACGGAACGGCTACAGGAAAACGGAAGGCAGGTGAGAAAATATAACGGACACGACCAAACGAAAACCGATATAGGAAAATGGAAAGAAGATCTAAAACGGAGCCGATATGGGTGAAAGGAGGAGAAGGCTTGCAGACAGAGGTTCTTATCGGAAGCGAGCAACTTGCACGGGGATGCCAATGGCTTGGCCCTGCCGGCGTGGGGGCTGCCGGCCTGCATTTATACAGGGATGCAAAGCAGAGCGGCAAACAGGTCGCCTCGTCCTTGTTCCCGGTGGGTGGAGGGCGTGAGGCTGTAGGCGCTGTGCATCCCGACGGTCTATCAGCCGTCTCTGTTGGGAGGCCCGAGAAGGGTGGGCGAGATTGAGAGATTCCGAGAGTTTGGTTGGCCACAAGTGAATGGCCCATCTACCCGGTTTTGCGTGTGTGTAGCCAAAGCGCAGGTCGTTGGTTGTGTTTTTGGGCCGCAGGATCAGGCGGGTGCCCGGCTTGAAGCCCTCATCAACTCGGGGACATACTTCAATTGACTGGGCTGCAATCACCATGCCCAACGGTTCTGGTCTGGTCGGGCAAACGAGACTCCATTGTTAGTGTTGCACAAGGGGAGTCGCTCGGGTACGCCACTAGACAGATGGGTGTGGCTTCATTCCGGCCTTGTTGGTTCGTCAGCGCCCGACCGGCGTGATGTGACAATTGCAGGTATACTGTACTGTATGCAGAGCGGGCATGTGATGGTCCACGAGAGAGACTTGTGGTAGAGGGCACTGAGGTGTTCTGGGGTGGTATCATCTCAGTTCTTTCCCGGGCTCTGGCACGTCGGTGCCTGCCTCTGCAGCCACTTGGCGTTTCCCTTCCTGCGGTGACCAGTCAAGTGTCTCCCGACTCCGTATGGATAGGCGATATCGCAAGGGTCTATCAGCATGCCGTTTTTCCAATTATCCAGGATGGACGAGTGTGAAACTCGAACCCGGCCCGTCACAGGAAGTCGATCGTCACGTCTGTCCTGCGGCGGTTCGCCTCCTTTTGCTCCACCGAGTTCTCCTCCTCCTTGTCGAGCTCGTTCTCCTCGGTGTACTCATACACGATGGCGAAGTACTCATGGCCCGGATGCGGGGAGTCGCGACGCCCACTTGCCGATCTGGACGGGCCGTGGCTTGTTTTTCCAGTGGCCAAAGCTGTCACTGTTCAGCTTCAGCCAGCCAAAGCACTTCCTTGTCATGCACACGCCCTGACGGACAGTTCCGTCCATGCCGGCCGCGATGCGTGGCTCCTGGCGTCCCTCCTCGGAGAAGGCATAGAGGTTCTCGATGGCCTCCACGCCGTTTTCGGGTTCATCAAACACCCAGGCCTCGCCGTGGTCGCTCACCGACGCTTCTATCATCTGAAGGACGGCAGCGTTCCGGAACTCGCGCTCGCGGCCCAGTAGAGGAAGCCGCCTGGGTCTTTATCTTCCCAAAACTGTCGAGGTGGTTCATGTCAAGGCTAGCAACGAAAATGGGAGCAAAAAAAAAAAAGGAAAAAAAGGGCAAATGTACCATTTTCACCACATAGGGACCTTGGTCACCGAAGGCGACTTTCCAGCAGTAGCCGTCGATACCACCGCCGAGGTGTCGGAGCCAACGTATGTCCTCGACGTCAAACAGAGATTTGCGAAGTTGTGGCCTCCGCAGGCTGTTGAAGGAGTAGTTGGGTGGACCGACCATGGGCTCGTCCGAGTGAAACGGACGCTTCGTACCCATTTGTGGCGAGCAAAAGGGTTGGGATGGGGCGACTCAAACAAGCCAGTTTCTCTGGCTGCTGCTTTATACTGCGGGTGATGTGCTGGTGACGACAGGGCAGGCAGGTTTCTCTGAAGAACGGGTGGGGTGGCTGTCAAATGTTGTTACCTGTCTGTTGTTTTGGGTCCGTGCGTAGCACCCTGACAACCAAAACACCGTCCAACGACCATCGTTTTCCCCACGCCATTTCAGGCTACCCAGCAGCGGCTCTCGAAACGGGCGTTGGCTGAAATGGAAGGCCAATTTGAGTCCATCGCGAGACGCCGAAATCCGTTCACACTTGTTTTGTCGCTACTGATCGGGCAGCCTTCAACAGATTTTTAGGGCAGGCTGGGTGGTAGTAGGCGGGCAGGTACTGGCAGGTACTGGACAGGCACTATCAACGTCTTTACTGTTCCATGCCTTAGCCCCTTCCTCCTTACACGCTTACACGTACTCCAGCGCCTCCCGTATCACAACATGCATCAGCCGACCATAAACGCCAAGTAATGTGAGCCCAGGACCGCCTGCAGGCACAGCGCAAGAAGGCTCAGCAGCTGGTTGGCCTTCGTTTGCATGCCCGATTATGATGACGAAGCAGCGAGTGATGCCGCCCGGGTGCGAATGCGGGGCTGTGTGACGCCACCACCTGTTGCTGACCTATCGGTTCCAGGCAGGCCCAGCCTGCAGAGTCCTTTGTGAAGCAAGCAGCCGTCCGGGCGGCTGGGCGATACGACGGCACGTCGAGCAGACGGGCTGGGCTGGGCTGGTCCTGTTGCATGACGTTGAGCACAGGCCACCCTCCCTTCTTATAGGCAACCGCGGGGTCTCCGCGGGCGCCCACCGACGGCGGACCTTCCATGATGGATCCCCCATGGTCGAGGCGACAAGCGCCGTTGCCGCCATGGATGGAGATGCCTTCGTCGCCGAGCACGACTCGCGCCGTCGCGCCATGTTGGCCAGAATTGTGCAGCCGAACAACGTCGACTTCTACGACTTCCACGGCGCCGCCAAGGAGGGCGACCTGCCCGGGCTCCTGGCCGTGCTGGCGCGAGACGTCGACATCGACCCCAACGGCATGACCTCGGATCACGAGGCCCCGCTCGCCGCCGCCATCTCGTCCGGCAACCTGGACGTCGTGCGCCTCCTGCTCACCCTCGGCGCCGACCCCAACGCAGACCACGACGTATTGCCACGGGGCAATGCTTGCGCCACGGCCTTGCACACGGTAGCCCGCTCCTCCCCGCCTTGCCCACCCACAGCCTTCTCACCCAAGCCACGCGGCCACTAACCACGCAAGCCGGGACAGGCCGTCGAGACGGTGTACCCTCCCAGCCTTGACCTTCTCCGCCTTCTGCTCGAGTCCGGCGCCGACGTCAATGCGAGGTACATCGGCTTCGACCCGGGCGGCCGCGCCTTTCACGGACCCATCTGCAGCCTGCTGGTCTTCGATGCCCTGCAAGGGCCCCCTGCGACCTTCCACCCCAACCAGTTCGCAGCACTGGACTTGCTTCTCGGCTACGGACTGGATCTCAATATGCCCCAGCTCTGCCAGTCGTTTGTATGCCTCCGTCTCCCCATACCTTTACCTGCTCCATACCTCCATACGCTGGCCCTCTGGTGGGGCCGGCTGACCCATCTGATCGTCTCAAGGTTTTCCGCGTTGCTGATTCTTCCGGCCCTCTCTCAGGCGATGTGGGCAGCCCAGTCCCAGAACGCCCAAATGCTGAAATGGGCACTCGATCACGGCGCCAGGTTCGCTGACGGGGAGGACCCCTTCTTTTGGTTTAACGGAGACGACCAAATCTTCCAGTGCCTGATCAACAGCGGCCAGCCCCACGTGAACCTCAGCGCCCTCTCTTTCGTCACCTACGGCCCCGAGCGGGGAGTCACGAAAGCTCTGGCCCAGGAGAGGATCCAGTTCCTCATCTCCAGCCTGCCCAGTCCCCCCGAGCCCCAGGACATGATCAGGGTCCTCTGCAATGCTGTGCGTCGGGGCGACTACCTGATGACCAAACTCTGGATCGAGCGGGGAGTTGACGTCAACGGTATAGACGGGGATCAAACTCCTCTGCTGGTCGCCATCTCCCATCTCGACCAGATCTGCCCGGATCTTTTTCTGGTCGTGCTGCTGATCGAAAACGGTGCCGACGTGAACTGTCAGAAGGCTCACCGAGCGCGGCTGAGATACGGAAATAGCCCCTGTAAGGGATATCTGGTGCAAACCCCGCTTCTCCCGGCTTGCCAAGTACCTAATTACTGATCATGTTGCCCCAACGCGACTTGGCACGCGCCAGTGCACGAGGCTGCCTTGCAACACTATCCCCGGCTGCTCCAGATACTGCTCGCAGCCGGAGCCGATACCGAAGCACGCAACGGCTCCGACCAGATACCTTTACACTGCGTGGCACACAACCTCGTCGACTACTCCTTCTACAGCCCCGAGCAGAGGCCGTACCACGAAAGGGTGCTGGCAACCGCACATGTGCTAGCAAGCGCCACCAGGGGCATCAACGCCGTCGACGTCGCCGGCTATACGGTGTTGCACTACCTCGTCCTCTGGCTCGGGAAGCCAACCCGCGGCGAGATCGTCGCCATCCTTCTCGAGAGAGGCGTCTCTGTGGATACCAGAAACAAAGATGGCCTTACGGTCTCGGAACTCTGCCAGCAGAGACACGGCGTCCCGATGGACACCTGGATGCTGGTGGGAGAGGGCCCCCGCACCTGGGAAGTAATATTCACCATGCCAGGCAACAACCCGTGATGGTTAGGGGGAAGAGTTGAACCATTAAGGGTTGAGATGTTATTTAAAGCGTTTTACTTTTCTCCCAAAGGCGCTGTAAACACTCTCGAATGGTCTAAACACTGCCTGCCTAGGTAGCTACTTCGCCATGATATGCACCGGGAAATTAATATGTCGAGCACGTCAGTCTTGCATTTTTGCTTTGGCTTCTGTTGTCACGAAGCTGGGTGTTGATGCCGTAATTACCATTTGAGATGCGCTGTCGCGCCTAGGCTTATAAAGCCCTGGACCTGCTTTGCAAAGATTGCCGTCTGGTTGACAACTGTAAACACTGATCAGCTGCCAAGATGAGGTTTTGTTCGCCACGTCGACCTGGCATTGGCAAGTGTTAAAGCCAACCGTCTTTCTAGAGAGCTCATGCTTTGGCTGCTTGTAAAGTAGATCCATGAAAATCCCCCGCCGGTTTAGCGGCACTTCCGTTTTCGGTCACTTCTCTTTTGGGTATAGCGCTTCCCGATTGAGCTTTCTGATTCGAGCAATCAATCACCTGGATATCCACTTTAGAATTCCCACCCCCTCCTCCTCTTGCAGCCAGCCAGCCAATCTCGTTGGCTACCCACTTATGTGCGCGCCCGAGGAGCTGCACCCGACGATGAAGCCTGCCTCTTCTAACTTAAGCTCCGCTCCCGGTCTCGTCTCCCCTGACTCCAATAGACGCTGTTGCTTTGGTCGGGACCCGTCATCATCTCCACGGCGTGTTGCCGCGCCCTCGAGCGTGTCCAAGCCCCGCTTCGTCCCGGTGCGACCCTCGAGGCCAAGGACTGTGGTCTCTGGCAGCAGCATGGCTCCTTCGTGCTTGCGGATCAGCATTGGGTTGATCACTTGCGTCTGCTGCTCGGGAAAGTACCACGGCTTGCCGGAGAGGTTGATGGTGATGTCAAGATGGTTCTCTCGGACGGTCGACTGGTTGACCGACGCACGAACGGTGTCGCCAGTTCGGCGCCAATAATCCGGAAGAGACAGGATATGCTGGCTGGTGCTGGTGCTGTCCCCGGACCGTACTGCTTCGAGCGTTTGCAAGTTGCCGGATGAGAAAGCAAGACTGTACGTGCTCGAACCGATGCAGAATGGTTTGCCCAGTTCCATTCCCGCACGGTCACCGAGCGCGAGCGCCCCTCCTCTCTCTGGCTGGATTAATTCCATCGAGGGCTTGGCCTGCGCCGCGTCTGGGTTCGACATGGAACGAGCTTCAGCTCCCAGCTGCGCTCTCTGATACACGGGTTCCATCTCCAGGGGGTAAACATCTTGTCGCGCATGTCCCGCACGCTTCACAATGATATTCTTCCCACACGCGGAAAAGTGGATGGTCTCGATCCTTGATAGTGGGTATGGAGTCGAAATGGTAGCCAGCGATCCGCCCTGAATCCCCACGCCGGGGTCGAAGCTCCAGAGCCTCAGAAGCTGGGGACCCGTGAAAGTGTTGGCACGAAACAGAACCAAGGGGAGATAGGGATGGAAGCTGCAGTTCTCCAGTTGCTCCATTTGGTCCGGGGAGCCGACCTGCCCGAGGAGGATGTAGCGTTTTCCGGCCTGATCTGGGCCTGCGGGACCAAACACCGAGAGTGCAAACACAACCGGCTTTGTCACCTTGACCATGGTGAGAGACTTCATCTCTTCCCGCAGCACATATTGCCCATCATCGCTGATTTGGTAAGTCTGGTTGAACGACATCCCTCCAACCGTCCGCCAGGGGTGCGCTGGCAAATCCCAAGACTGTATACGAGGGACTTCCGCTGCAGAGTCGAGCGTTTTCGGATCCAGGGAGTATACCCTGCCAAGGGCAATGAACATGTCCAATCCAGGGGCGATTGCCATAGGAAGTGCAAGAGAAAATGCGTGAGATACGGTGAGTTCGTTCCTTGCTTTCCTGGATCCGAACTGCCTTCGGCGGACCAGCGATTGGATCAAATGCTTCCTCACGGCCGCGGGCTCCAGCGTCACCTCAACCTCGTAGACCGGCATGGGTGGATCGCGTTGTTTGTCGTACCGCTTGAATTGAACCACCCAACTCTTGGACTGGGCTTCGCATGGCACTTCATGATCTGCCGACCGCATCCACGCCTCTTCGAACTCCCTAAGAAAAGGTATAATTAGGTCGATAGCCACTTGAGAAGCCTGGACGCGAGTTAAGTACATGAATAGCTTACCGTGTTGACCAGATAGTAAGAACGGCGTTGAAGTGCTTGTTGGTCGATTCCCTCGAGATCATCGCCAGCGGTTCCGAACTTAACATCCTCGAGTGCTCGGGGGCAGACGGTCCCATGGGGTAAGCGTCAACAGCACCCGTTTTCTGCAAGAAGCGAGAGGGGAACTGAGCTGTAACGTCGACCCAAATGTAGTGAGGTTTCTTTTTCAGCGTTTCACCCCACGTCAAGTGAAGGTCCTTGAGATCGTTGCACAGGCATTCCATCGTGTCGAGGGTGTCCTGGTGCCCCCGAGAGGGATTTTGGATCACGCGGCTGGTCGAGGCAGACCATTCCCCGGTCGCGTCCGGATGCAGGACACTGTCGGAAACCGTGTAGTAGAGTTCAATCCAAGCCATGATAGCCAGTTTGTTCGCAGTGAAAGTTTGCAGCATTTCGAAGAGCCGGGAGAAAGACACCAACATTTGGGGAGGTCGCGAGTGTGATGCGTTGCTCGTAGCCTCGATGCCGCTTTTGAGATGGTACGGCCATGAGAGCGCCGCATACGCCGCAAACGGCAAGCAGGCTTGGATTTTTTCCCGGGTTATCCCGAGCCGATGGTCCCCGGACAACGGCGCGCTCGGAAATCTGGTGGAAAGGTAGACAAGGCAATCAATGGTGATTTGGTTGTGTCCTTCGACTGCGTCTGTGAGGAACTGGGCGATGTCGGGACCCCTGCACTGGGTTTCATAAGTGCTCAAGGCAGCCCAAAAGAATTCGAGAGCGGACTGGTGAACAAGCCCGTAACCGGAACCGCGCCTCTCGACGAGGCTTCCACAGCGCATGAGAATGGCGGAATGGAACCATTCCAGGTCCTTAACTGTGGGCGACTCGCTGCTCTGCCCGCCGGGTGAGGCTGATGGTCTGTTCCAGTTCAACGCCGCCTCCCAAAGCGCCCTATCGCTGAGGTGGCGTTGTGAATAGCACAGGTACAGAAATACTCGCTTTGCCATGCCTCGTTCCACGGAAGACTTTTTCGAAATGAGTCGTAGGATGCGAATGTACACGTCGATCAACTCTTCGTGGTGCGTCACCGTCATAAGTGCCTCGAGCCTGGCATCTGCGTCGGGAAGCTGGCCCAGGTAGTCCACCATCAACCTGGCCCACAGTATCATGCCGTTTGCGCGATCGGCCAGGTGAGAAACGACCCAAGACGGAGCAAGAGGCCGGGAAGTCCTCGGGCTTGAACCTCCCGAGGTGGCTTTGCAGAACGCAGCGCACGTCTGCGTCGACCTTGTCGTGGGTGAGGTCGATGTGCTGGAGCGAGAGCCGGGTATGGCCTTGGAGTGTTCGGAGATTCGGTCGACTGAACAGGATGGCTTTTGCTTGCGTATTCCGCAGCAACGAAGCCACTGAAGCAGCCAGGCCTTCGGGGTCGTCACTTTCGTCGAGGCCGTCGAGGATCAAAACCAGCCGCGGTAGGCGATATGCGACCATTTGGAAGAGCCCGACAAGTTCGGATGTGAGGGCATAGTGATTGCCCGCTCCGTTCACGGCAAACGAGAAAGCATTGAAAACGTCCTCGCTGCCTCCGAACTTGTCCAGGATGTACGAGAGCATGAGGCTCCAGGCGGTGCGTGGATTTCTAGTCGTGTTGTATCTGTACAAGAAGAAGTAGGAAACCGGAATAGTTGGCTCCTCTCCGGGATTTTGAGGCTCTTGGAGTGAACTCAGGACTGACGATGCAAGGAGCGTCTTGCCTGTGCCAGGGTTTCCTGTCGCGCATTTTATTAGCCGAGATTCAGGTGAAACCAGATCGGGGTCAATGATCCCGGCCATCGAGCCTCCGTCATGAACTCAACTAACCCGTGACCCAGAGGACATTCTCAAAGCCATCTCCATCCGCAGTGACGATTTGGGATTTCCAAGACGAGAACTGTGAATCATTCAAGATCCATTTCGCCGTGCCTTCCAATCGATCTCGGTTGGACTTTTCAAGGGCTTCATTGATATACTGGTCTTGAGGTGGGTTCAGCCACCCTTTGATACGGTCCTTCTCAGTATCTATTTTTACAAATACGAGTTATTAGCTGTAACCTTTGTATCTTAAAACTAACCGAGCACTTACCAATTTTATCATTTCGCTCCTTGTCTGTCAGCCGTCGGGAGAGATCACTCCATTTCTTTCCCGATTCCTCTCGTTGACTTTTCTCTTCTCCATACGCCGCAAGCTGCTGATCGTGTGTCTGTACCAACAGCTTCGTTTGAATCAGGGCATGTTCGTTGTTGAAGACTTGCTCATGATACGAAATCTTCTCCACGAAGTAGTTGTATTGGGTTTGAAAAGGTCGAAATGTGAGATCCAAAACAACGAAGGCGGCGCGTTTCAGCTCTACGTCAAGAATGACCGGCATTAGCCTGGATCAAGGCTGGGTTTGCCTGGGATATGTTCAACGTCCCCCAAAACCTACCCCCATTCTTCCGACGGAAGACGTTTGCGATGGCCGTGAAGAACTTGAACAAGTCTCGGTAAAAGTCCTTGAGAGATTTGCGGAAAGTTTGGGTGACGTTCTGCGGCGAAAGTTCCAAGATCTCCTTGTAGCGAGGAACTTGACGCCCCAATTTCGCAAGGATTGTCACGGGCAGTAGGGGGGGTCACCCCCACCGCACGTGCAGAGGCACGTGCACCCTAGATAGAGCAGACCGGACCCCACGCGCACCCTTATCTGATATCTTATCAGATAAGGGGCACGTGCACAGAGGACATATTCTGTGCACGCGAGGCCCTCCGCCTCCGGCGGGGACCCGTCCTGCGACACCTGTATCGAGACTTTACCTTACCACTACGTGATACCCTATCTGGCTCTCACAAGGATGTCGAGGAGCTTATCGAAGAACGAGCCGAAATTACTCGCCAACTGTGCAATGTCCTGATTAGCATCGGGTTACGGGGTGTGCTGGGGTTGTGTAAATCCGGGTACTTAAGGCACATGTACATGAAGAAACGAAGGTAATACTCGAATAAATACCAGGTATCTAAGTGGGATTTGCTGAAAGATGGAATGGTAGTTACCTGCAAGATGAGACGGATGGCGCCCCAAGCAATAGCTGAGTACTCTGGGTTGGGTTGGACAAATGTGTCGACAACTTTGAAGTAGCACTCTAGCCGGGAACTTAGTTCCTTCACCCGTTCGAGAGCCTTCGACCACGCGCGGTGTTTCAGTCGAAATTGGCGTATTTGGCAACGTCGTCGAAGAGGTCCTTGGCAGACTGGCAGGCTCCGAAGCGAGATTGCTCGGCCTTTGACAAAGAGGCCAAAAAGTCATCTCGTGCTTCCAAAAAGACCTGGTCGGATTGAAGCCGCGCCATGGCGGAGCCTGGTTTTCGTTGAGCTCCAGACCCCGACAGACGCACAAGGAAGCAGAATCTTTCGAAGGTACTATGCCCAGAGGGGTCCCCCATATAGGCCACGGAGTGGCCCGTGCGAGGTACATAGCTACCTGGCACATGCGGCCCTCGGCCTTCGGTGGTAGGTCTCAAGCGCCTTCGGGTTCCCTACCGCCTCTGTTCAGCAAGGCAGACTCGCTCACCAGTAGCCGCCCGGCCTTGTACGCCAATCCGGCCACTTCCTGTTGGCCCAACACTCCCCGATGCTACCTTGGGACGCCACAGGCGCAGCACAACCCCATGCTAAATTCACGTCAAAGTGTTCTGATTGCGCCCAGTGCGCCTCGCCGCCAGGTGTCGGGTTGGGCGGAGGCTGTGAACTTGGACCGATGTGCTCGGCAATCGCGAGCCCAAAACAGACTTTGCTGTTTCAGCTAGCGGACCTAGCATCATGACGTTGTTACGTCCCTTTTTTTCGTACGTATGTCACGGCCGACCGCATGAGGCGGCCAAGGGAACTGCAGCCAGAATGCACCGCCGAAAGACTGGGAACCAAAGGTGCCCCGCGATTTCCAGAGTGGCATACCTGCTATGTGACGAGCCTACATGACGCCTGGCCATCACACCGCCAGTTGACGGTGAGGCTGTGCCATGCTCTCGTGCATATCCACGGCTTGGTACAGCGTCCTTTTGGCTGCACACGTGTGGCATTGGTTTTGCCGGTTCGGAATTGGGAAGGCTTGCATCTCCCCGTCGGAACTCGGTTCCAAATCCGAAGTGCCAAGTCTTCGGATCAGTGTCCGGCCTTGCCCACATTATTAAGATTGGATCGGCCTGATCGCCAAGTCTGCCCCCGCGTCTCCGCTCTCCGCAATGGAAGGACCTTTCGACCGTGCTACGTCTTAGTTTGACTATCTAACCATTGGCTGAGGACATTCTAGCTAAGACCTTGGCGCAAAACCACCTCGGTGTCCACAGAGTAAACCGTGGTTCGACTATACCCGGTCTCATGCAGGTTCGTTATAGGAAATGCAATGCCAACATTTCGATGTAAATAGGGAGCCACGTACTAAAGAAGTCGGCTGGTTTATGCTGTTTAATTTCCGTAAAAAAAAAAACGAAAAAAGCGTAGAAGGACAGTATCAACAGCTGTGCTCCTTCCGGCGGGAATAGAGGCGTTGAAGGGAGGCTTGGATCTCGCAAGGCGAGCTGTCTTGAACCATAGTCCTTTAGCTAGCTGTCTGGTATGTGGAGTTGCCGAGATGCCGACAAGCCCCATAACTTGTGGATATGGCGGCAACAACAAGCGGTATGTCATGATATCATACGTATCCCCTACCTCACCTGTATGCTCGCCACTTGCTCCACACGAAACCTCGAATCCGAGCTCCAGAGGAGCATGCGACGCGATGCGAGAGATGGATGAGCCGAGACGACGATTGTCGCCGGTTTCACCGTGTCTGTCCGAAGCAACTCGGGGCCAAGACGCAGCAGGCAGGCCAAGCTGCATGGTGTCCCGCCGTGTAATTATATAAAGGGCAGCACCATGTCCCAAACTCTCAACTCATTCCCCCTCCTCATCCCTCTCACAGATCACAGAGCAATCACACTCTCAGAGGCAGCTCATCCACCTTCACTGATCTCTTCTCTTACCAAGCCCACGGCAACAAAATCACCCAACCGCAAAAACGTAGTTCTTCAACATCCTCTCCATCCTCGCCGCCAACCCGATCGAGGCCCGCGCCGACTGCAGCCGGGGCATGCCCTCCTGCTTCGGCGGCCACATCGTGGGCCAGGTCGCCTGCCCTTGCAACTACCAGAAGGGCCCTTGCGACCGCTGGACCTGCCCCGACGAGAAGCGCTGGGTAAGATGGGCTCTCTTCCCTTCCCCTTGTTTCAGCCAACTATAGGCGAAAGGAGGAAGGAGACTAACCTTTGTTTTTTCGTCACAGATAGCTTGCGGCCAGGAGCGCACTGCCTGCGTCTAGATCTAAGAAGTTGGATGAGAGCTTCGAGCTTAGCTCTTTACCAGAGATATCAATGGTAAGTAAAATATCTCCCAGTGTCTCAGACAGAGTTTGGCTAACAGTCGTGCTGCAGCTTGTAACGTGGGGTGAGAGGTGATTGGGGGTTATAGTTCTTTTCTCCCTTCAGCTGCTGAAAGATCACGCTCGCTTTTACTTCCTTTCACACGGCAGTCAAGCCTGAGATCCGAGTTTGTATGCATTAGATACTCGATCAGTTCAAACCGAACTTGGTTCCAGCGAATTCATTACATTTTATCCAGTCGAATGCTTTTCAGTGCTGAACATTGGATAATTCTGCGTTTCAGTGGCATTGCCGCAAATTTGGGCTATGGTGTAGTTTTAAAGACAAGAGTAGCTGTTTTTTTTTCAGTTCATTGGCCCCATGTTCTAAACGATTCTAAACTGTATAACGATGACCAAAGCCCGCCTAAAGTTGGCGCGATCCTCGCAGGTCGCACAGATGGGAAAACACGCATACATCACTTGCCAGACACCTGCACAGGCCAATGCGTCTTCTGCAAGAGGTAGTCGCCCCCCTCCAGCGCCTTGTACACTCCGTAAAGCCCGCGGACCGGCCACACCCTGAACAGGCGGCGCTTCAGCCGCGCGGCGCGCGTCGCCCGCGCAGCAGCCTCCTCGGCCTCGACGTCCACCTTCACCTTGTCGTAGACGCTCGGCAGGTACGCGGCGCCATACCTAGCCCTCAGCGCGTCGTACGACGCCCTGTCGTAGTGCGCCCAGAACTCGTCCTCGGTGTAGAAGGCCTGCGCGTACAGCCACTTCTTGCCGCCCAACTCGGCGACTTTCGCCTCGAGCGCGCGGTTCCGGCGCACGACGTCTTTGCGCCCGTCGCGCGACGACGGCAGCGGGCCCCAGACGCCGAAGTTGAGCAGGTCCGGGCAGGCGTCCGGGTCGGCGAAGCGCGAGTGCAGGCCGTGCGCCGCGTCCGCCCCGCCGTCGCGGCGCAGGCGCAGCGGGCACAGCCAGAGCGGCATGATGCCGGGCATCTCGGCGGCCAGCCAGGCCGCGAGGGTGGGCGCCTTGTCCAGCGGCACGCCGACATCCTGCGTCATGTAGAAGTCGGACAGGCCCGACTTGTGCAGCGCGCGGTACATGACGCGCGTGTGCATCAGCGGGTCCAGCGCGAAGCGCGTGGCCCTGTTGAAGGGCGTGCGGAAGTACTGGAACGCCCAGCGGGCGGCCCAGAAGCCGCCGCGGTCGTAGCGGAAGAGGTAGTCCGTCAGCGGGATGTAGTCCTTCACCGCCGCTCGGTCGAGTCCGGGCTTCTTCAGCCGCGGCAGGATGCGCTTCTCCACGTGGAGGTAGAACCACGGGTCTCTGGCCCGCGTGAAGCGGCGCTGCGACGCGCCATCGGGGAGGGCGTCGACCATGCGGCCCGCGCAGATGACGACCGCGTCCGGCGAGTAGACGATGGCGTCGACAAAGTCATTGTCGTCCCGGCCTGTCTCCTCTCGGATCTGCTCAACGGAATCCGCCACGCTACGGGACAGGCGGTACTCGAGCTCCACGAAGGGCTTCGCCGCGATGAGCCGGACCTCCAGCAAAGTGACCACGCCGAGCGTCCCGAACGCAGAGGCAGCGCCCCAGAACAGATCCGGGCGTTCGGTGCGGGACGCGTGCGCCACCTCTCCGGTGGGCAGGACGATCTCTATGCGCGCGACGGTGGCGTCGAAGGCGCCGTGGCGGAAGGAGCTGCTCTCGCCGGATGTGCCGGAGAAGCCGCCGCCGACGGTGATGCCGGGGAACTCCATGACGACGGGCGGGACGAGACCACGGGGCAGCGTGGCGGCCACCAGGGCATCCATGGGGACGTTCGGCTCGGCCACGACGGTGCCGGAGCCGTCGACGTCGACGAACAGCACGTGGTCCAGCCGGCTGGTGTCGACCGTGTTGTCGGGCCGCTTGTCGGAGCGCCGCGTGCTGTTGGTGGAGCCATGGTAGATGCGGAACGGCTGCTGGCGCTCCGAGAATTGGCGCACGCGCGAGGCGATGGCCGCGACGGCCTGGTCGTGGGCCTCCATTTTTGCACCTGGTGTGATGCCTGTCTGACGGAGCGGCTGGAGGATCGACCGCCTTCAGGTAAGCCGGACAGCATGGAGCACAGTAAGGCCTCGTCATCCCTGTCCCGTGCGGGACCGACCTTGATGTCACGGCTTGGCGCCACCCAGCATCGGACGGACCAGAAGATCTGTAGGTAGAGGTAGGCACCTAAGAAGATCAGGACAAGAATGGTATCGGACCCGGCTACATTTGCTCGCCGTGCGCGCTTGCGTAATTCTGGCTGGCATTCGGAAATGCGGCACAATTTCGTATACGCTGTATAAACGTATCGGTAAAAGGTATGGATTCCAAAGATAAAAAGAAGCGATTTTTACGGAGTCGGTATAGGAAGGCTATACAGACCGATAGAACAGTCGGCAATGGGTGTTCCAATTGTCAGCGTTGTCAGAGTGCATCTTTTATTTGGCCCCTGTGGCTGCTTTCCGTGCAGCCAAATTCTGTTTATCTCGAGGCTCTTCCAGATCCCAGCGCTTTTGCCTTTTGGCGCCTTTAACCTTTGGCGCGCCTTTTTTTTTTCTTTTGTGCACGACGCATCGATTGCCTGCAATCTGTTTTGAAACCAGCGCAGCCCCAGTGTGCCAGCGATCCATCGTCAGAGCAACTCGATTTCGGCGTCGTTTCCAGGGCTTTGCAGCCAGGGGCACAATGGCACGGCAGCTTCAGGACATTCGGCGAATGCTCGATACACCGCAACAAGACATGGCAGGATTTTCAAGGAGCGACTTGAAACGCGCATGATCGCCAAGTACGTATCTACTGGGCACCTGGTACCTACCTCTAGGCACTCGGCCACGGTCGCAGATTTTAGGTACCTGAGTAACCAATTGGAGGTGGTAGTGAATCGAATGCGATCGCGCGTGGACGGAACAGGTCAGCCATGACCCCGGAGTGCCCACTGTATCCTCTCCGGGCGCTGGCAACGGACGAGGAAATTCCCGACTTTCCCGGATTGGTGCAAGACATTAATGAGATGAACGGTAAGACCAGCAATTGAGTCGATTGATATTGTGCGTGCAGGGGGCTAATGGCAAAAAAAATTGTATGGGCAGGACACACACTCGGGAGAGTTCTGCGTGCTTTGGAGCAGCCTACTGGGGGAGGATTACTTGAAGAAAGGAAACGGCTTAAACTCGCAATCGGGATCGTCTCGGAGGTAATCACGTCCGAAGACAGCGAGTGAACGGAGTGGCCATAAGCCTGCGAGTGGATAAGGGCATCCGCCACGGAATCGTAATCGTGTGCGAGGGGCCCCATTTGTTTCCCGTCGTTTGGTGCATCATCGATGGAAAAGATAACGTAGATAAGACTGAGAGTACCTAACTGCCTACGGCGAGAATTGTTTTTGGATTGTGACAAGCACAAAAGAACGAAAAACCCAGGCCTTTTCAAAAGCGGCGCCTGGCCAAAGATGAAGCCTTGACAGCAAAGTTGAGGATGTGGGGGCAGATTGCAGGGGGTCAGCTTGACGTCAGGTGTGGTTGCGATGATCGGAGCCCGGGGACATTTATCCAACCGGCGTATCCGTTTCTTTTCAGGGAGCCACATACGTAGGGCCCACGCATCGTGGCTGCGACCCGCGTTTCGAGTTGAAGGGACTGCTGTGGTTTTTTCGCTTTTCATTGGAAATGTCGACGCCAACGCATGGCGGACTGCCGGACCCATGGTACTCGTGATGAGCGATGGATAAATTTGGAACTCTCACCATGCCCGGTTGGGCGCCTTAGCTACGGCCTAGGTCGAGATCAATCGATCAACGGGTGGTTGAGCTTGTCTTTTGCACGTGGGCTGGTGGGGAAGCGCCCCACTCGTACCACCTGTTGGGGGATGGCTTGCGCTGGCAATTCTAAGAATACCGCGGGCTAAAATTTCGGGGGCTTCCTGTTCCGGCCAACGCCAGCGTGCTGTTCTCTAATTGGAAAAGAAAAACAAACTTGGCTCCAGTCCCAGCCTCGCCATTCGCATCCTTGCAAGTCGAAAAGGCCCCCATTTCGTGACGTTTTTCGTCGGCTAGCACGGCGGCCACGTTTGGCGACCATAGTGCTGATTCTCGGCAGGAAGCCGCCGCCTTGGCCAGGCCAGGGACTCAGCCCCGCGGCCCGACGATGCCTTCCGACCTTGATTGGATGGCATCCTCCCGGCGCACGAGGTAGCCGAGCTTCGCCTCGCTCACACCCAGCAGCCGGTCTCCGCGCCGGCCAACGTCCGCCACACGTTAGCGCAGTCAGTGGTACAACGGCAATCGGGCAGTCATGGCCGTTCCCACGCCACATCGCCCCGCAGCCGACTCCGCCGCCATCGGCAGCCAGCACCTGATAGGAGACGCCAGCATCGAAGGGCGCCATCTAGCAGTTAAACCCGCATCCGTTTAGCAAAATGTATCGTGTAAGACGCCCTTCCTCTTATCTATACCCTTTGCAGCTTCCTAGCAGCATGGATCTTTTTCCTCTGTGTCCTGCGTTTTTTATAGCTTCCAAAAAATACACCATAGGGGTCATCAGACCCGCAGCTTGGAGCGCGGCCCCTTGCGTGTTGCATCACCCAGTCATCTCGTCCAGCGTAGCATTCGACAGCTGCCTCTCATCCTCCCCCCACTTCCCGCTCCCACCACCCACCTGACATTCACACCCTCCTAATAAACATGCATATGCTTTATCAAAGATCGCGCCACATCTCCCGATGCGATGGCCCCGGATCCCCATAGCACGGGACGGATATGAGGAAAACTGTGCCGCTTTGTTTCTGATCTTTTTTGGGTTGCAAGCCGCCCCCATCATATTACTGCCCGGTATTGGTTAAGCTGGCCCGAACGTCCATCGCAACGTGTCCGGCTAGTGAACCGATATTTCTGGCTGATATGCAGGTCGTCGGTGACAGGTCGAGGCTCAACGAAAAAAAAAAAAAAGACCACCCCCTCGTTCCCTTCCTGGCTGGCCGCCACCCACACCCCTGGCTCATACACAGCCTTCGATTGGGTACCAAGTTGTGCCAGTTCGTCATGGCTGTGTCAAAAATATCCGGTATCTGGCCTGGATATCAGAGTACACCCGGCAAAGCTCCGAACAGGGCCGATGTCCCATTGGCCCCCGCGTCGGAGCACCCCGGCCTGACGATTTAGACGCCTGCCTCAGCTACCACAAGCGCACGCACCATATTCCAAGTGGGAGGCGCGGGAGATCGCCCAAGGCATACAGGGCTCGCATTATGTTGCAACCTGTGCCGTTCAGCGTCGCACTCGGAGCCATTGAAAGGAACAGACCAGATCCTGTCAGGTCTGCAGCCTGCAGGAGTCATCGTCCTTCTGGTCATCAGGCTCTTGTTGCTGGTCTTTTCTTTCTTTCTTTTTTTTTCGCATGGTGTTGTGTCACAGCCGTGGACCCTGTCAACATGCCAGCACCCCTAACCCCTCCCTAGCCGCGCCTCGCTAGAGTCGGGATCATGTGCTTCCACGACCGCATTCTGCCGCGCGCTTGTCGTTTCTATCTCCAGCCCCGGCCCCGGTCCCATGGAGGTCCTCTAGCGCGCCCGCCGGACCCAAGAGCCCTACCTACCTACCAGCCACAATACCGGTCAAAACATGGCTAAAATTTCGGGTTCGCTGGCGGAAACTCCTCCTGCCCCCGCGGCACCAAAGATTGACGTTTGCACGTCTCGTCGCCCGTGTCGTGTCGGAACTCCTCTTTGAGGCTGTGCTATTTTCGGACCGCACCGAACTGGGCTCCGGCTTTTCCTGCTGTGGCGCGGTCAAGGATAGCAGGCGGCAAACTCCATCGTGCCTATTGCACAGCCAACACTTCTCGCGCCGTGAGGGCGCGGGTTGGTGTTCACCCCTGCGTTCTGCCTCGGCGTCATCTCACGACCCACGCCGTCTAGGCTGGCCAATCTTGGGAGACGAACAAGCCTCCAGGGCCATGTGTGCGAGTGCCACGTACGGCCGCTCGTGGTGGCCTCCACGTCTCGCTTGCCTGGCATGTGGCCGTCGTATCGAGTATATATCCCCTCCTCATCCACCATGATCCTTCCTCCAAGATTGCTGACATCAACATCTAGACACCCTCTTTTCTTTCCTATCGTCGTCACAGAGTTTTGGGTGGTCATCTAATTTTTCTGTTTTCTATTTTCTTTGCTGCCTCCTATATCCTTTCCTATATCATCCGCGTCCCTCCACCGTCTCTACCGCAGCTTCTTCATCCAGCACCTTAGAGCCACCTCTCGCATCTCCATGTGCTCCCTTCTATCCTTCTTGGATCGAACCCCCTATTCGTAAACTTTCTTGCTTCCCCACCGAGATACCTCCATCCTCTATACACATCACATCATGGCCTATCCAGGCACCACATCGCCACAGATGCACGACCAGAGGTTCTGGCCCGCGCCCATGCGCGAAGAACCTGATAGGCAAAGCGTCTTCAGCAACTCCAGTTCCACCATCTCCCGGCCAACAAGAGCGTTCTTCCTGGGATGCCGAGAGAGTCAGATTCTCGACATCCGCGCTCTGGAAGAGGGTCAGGGGCCTCTGGCCGGCACATCCCCCATCGCACCCACACCCGCCCCTGGATCCCCTCCTCCCCCTCCTCCTCCTCCTCCTCCACGATCTCCGCCTGGGGACGAGGAGGACCTTCTGCCGCTGCCGCCCAAGAGGGGATCGCGCGTCTACCGCTATCTTCGGTGGAACTTCGGCTCAGTCTACCGGCGCATCTTCACGCTGGCCTTCCTCGTCAACTTTTTGGTCTTGTTCATCCTCATTGGCCGCAGCGCAGCTGGAGGTTCGCGCCTCACGCACAAGGACGCCTCCATCGCCGTGTCGGCCAACCTTTTCGTGGCGCTCCTCATCCGCAATGAGCACGTGGTAAACATCATGTTTATCGTCTTCGGAACCTGGCCCAAGAACCTGCCCCTCCGTTTCCGGCGCCTCTTCGCCAAGGTCTACTCCTACGGAGGCATCCATAGCGGCTGCGGCGTTGCCGCCACGGTCTGGTACATGGCCTTTGTCGCTCTCATCACCATCGACTACCAGCAAAGAGATCGGGACCAGGTGCTCTCTGCTCTCAGGGGCTACGTGTACCTGGTCACCTACACCATCTTCGTCATGCTCGCTCTGATCCTCGTCTTCGCCCACCCGCGGCTCCGCGTGGTCATGCACAACTGGTTCGAGGGCATCCACCGGTTTATGGGGTGGTCCGTCGTGCTGCTGTTCTGGGCGCAGACGCTGCTCATCGCCTTTGACGACGCTGCCGCCGCGGGCCTGCCGGGTGGGCAGGCCCTGGTGGCGAGCGCGTCGTTCTGGCTCCTGGTCCTCATCACGCTGCTCGTCATCTACCCCTGGACCCGCCTCCGCCGCCGCGAGGTGCAGGTCGAGGCGCTCTCCAAGCACTGCGTCAAGCTCAACTTCAACTACGCCGACGGCCACTACGGCCAGGCGATCCGGCTGTCCGACGCGCCGCTGCGGGAGACGCACGCCTTTGCCGTGATCCCGAACCCCAAGGCCGCGGGGGCGTCGTTCCTGCAGACCGACTCGACCGTAGCTCTGCTCGCGCCCGCTTCCCCGGCGCCGTCTGGCTACTCGTCGTCGCCGCCGTCGCTGCTGGCCGACGACGGCAGCAACGCCACCGACCTCGCCTCCATCAAGGCGGCGGCGCAGGCCAAGGCCGCCGCGCGCAGGCATCACCAGCAGCAGCTCGCGGCGCTGTCCGGGCTCGGGCTCTCAAACGCGGGCCAGACGGGCTTCTCGGTCGTCATCTCGGACGCGGGCGACTGGACGCGCAAGATCATCGCGTCGCCGCCCAAGCAGATCTGGACGCGCGGCGTGCCGCAGTACGGCGTCATGCGCGTCGCCGGCATGTTCGAGCCCGTCATCATCATGGCGACCGGGTCCGGCATCGCGCCCTGCCTGGCCCTGTTCGCCGAGATGCCTGACCACCCCGTCCGCGTCATCTGGTCGGCCCCGTCGCCGCTCGAGACCTTCGGCAAGGGCGTCGTCGACACGGTGCTGCGCGCGGACCCGGACGCCATCATCCACGACACGCGCACTCAGGGCCGGCCGGACCTCGTGGCCATGGCGTACCGCATGTACGAGGCCAGCGGGAGGACTAACGCCGCGGGGGTTGCGCCGGGCGACGGCAGGAGGAGGAAGGACGGGCGGCCGCTGGGCAAGTGCGAGGCCGTCGTCATCATCTCGAACCAGCGCGTCACGCGCAAGGTTGTCTATGGGCTTGAGACGCGGGGCGTCCCCGCCTACGGTGCTATTTTCGATTCCTGAGTTTCCGCTATGGTGCTTTTGTATTCTCAGATGGACGTCTTTGAGATTTGGTACCCGTAATTTCCACGAAGTATGTTAATGTCAATTTTTGTATGATGAACCGACGCAGTTGGAAGCTCGCAGAAAAGGCTGCGACAGATCTAAAAATGTGTGGCCAAACAAGAGCATAACGCCCTTCATCCTGCAGAAGGCCTGCTCTTATCATCCTAACAAACATGAGCTCCTGCCAACCAAGGCGCGGCCAAAATCCTCGATAGCCGCAGAACCCGCTGTTATCATTACAATGGCACGAACGAGTCACTTTATGGCATCCTTATCGTGGATGTTGAAGTTGTGTTCGTGCGGGTGGGCAAGAATCAACTTCAAGGTGTCTTTCCTGGCGTGCAAACCCAGGTGAGGCAGTCTGGCTGGGCAGGCCGAGCCAATCGTCACAAAGTCGGTGACGTCCACATCCCTGCACAGAGCCTCAAGCGAGGCGGGAACGTCGGTAGATCGCGGCTTGGGGCTGAAGTGCCGAAACGACGTCCTCCTTCTCACCATCTTACCACTGGTTGTTGAAGCCCAGAACGATAATGTCAGGCGCTTGATCCTGGCGCACCGAGTCATGGCTCGGCCTCTGGAATCCATGCCATTTGATCGAAAGACAGGCTCACGAGGCCTGCCTTGTTGCGTGCATTGCATCGACGAATTGACAGCGACAGCGACAGCGACGATGACCAATTGGCTTTAGCGTGTGCCTGTGGCGTGCGGCGCCCGCGCTGAAACGCACGTCAAAGTGCACTCAGCCGAGTGGGGTAGGACCCCACACCTGCAGGAGCGACCAGGTTTGAAGGAAGATGGAGAGGTGGGCCTGTGCCTGCCGTCAGTGTAAACAAACGCGACCATAACAATCGCGACTGCGACAACCAAAAGCGCTGCGAATCACACTCATCCCGCCGCAACCTGCCCGCACTTTGCTTTCTCTGTTTCTCTCGCGCTGACTCACCTCCACCACGAGCTGCGGTCCAGGTCATAACCTTTCCTCTGGGCAATTAGAATATCGCAGCATCAACAGCTCGCCCGTGTCTGTCGCGCTGATTGAAACATTCTTGGCCACCACGAAGCCTCCTCCAACGAACCCCTCGCGATAATCTCGATTCCCCCCAGATCCACCACACCAGATACCCCAATCAACCGCCTGTCTCTGGACAGACAGCCTACTGTCGCCATGGACGACCGGTACCTTATCTACGAGAACCGCCTCTCGTCTTTTCTGGGACCGCAGGCCGTGACGAAGCAGCGACGCGCCTCCAACTCCAGCTCGAGGACCCCAAAGACGCTGTCATGGCCACACAAGTTTCTGCCGCCGTTTGAGGTTCGTGCCCACATACGCCATCTTGCTGGAAGCCGTCGTCTGGTGCAGCATTGCTAACTGGCCCTTTCTGCCCCCATTTGCGCAGCTTGCCAAGGCTGGTTTCTACTTCGATCCCCACCCGGGCAACCCCGACAACGTCGTCTGTTTTCTCTGCAACAAGAATATGGATGGCTGGGAGGCCGACGACAGCCCTGTCGAGGAGCATCTGAAGCACTCTCCCGACTGCGGCTGGGCCGTCACAGCCGCCGTCGAGGCCGAGTGCCAGGGCCTGGAGCAGGTGGACCCCAGGGATCCTCGCATGGTCGAGGCGCGCAAGGCCACGTTTGCCGGGAGGTGGCCCTACGAGAGCAAGAAGGGCTGGAAGTGCAAGACGAAGCAGGTGAGTTGACGTCAGCTGCGAACACCTACACACCTCCTGCCCTGCCAGCCCCTCGCAGACCTCAGACATGCTGACGGGGCCAAACGCGCCTTCCAGATGGCCGAAGCCGGGTGGATATACACACCAACAAACGAATCAGACGACAATACGACCTGTGCGTACTGCCAACTCTCGCTGGATGGCTGGGAGGCCGCAGACAAGCCTATGTGAGTTCCGCTCGTTCGCGCGCACCGCCCTATGGACTGCTCTCTGACCAGTACAACAGGGACGAGCACTTTAAGAGAGCGTCGGGCTGCCCGTTCTTCGAACTCATCAACAAGAAGCCAGCACCCCCGAAGAGGGTACCCAAGTCGAAGCTTCCGCGGGGCTCCAAGATCTCGCGCGTGTCGACACAGTCAGCTGTCACGGCAGCTTCCGACGCCACCTCCGTTGCCGATATTGCAGCCGACCACGAAGACAGCGTCATGACGATGTCCTCAGTAGTCACAACCGCCAGCAAGAAGACGACAAGAGCCAGGAAGGCCCCCGCCTCGAAGGGCAGGAAGACCAAGGCGAAGAAGGACGAGCCTGTCGAGATTCACGAGGATGCCGACGCGCAAGATGTCGAGATGCCGCCCCCGCCTCCACCCAAGCCTGCACGAGGGCGGAAGAGGGCAAGCGATGCTGTGGAGGACTCGGTTCTTACAAACGCCGAGGCGCCCGCGCCAAAAAAGCGCGCCACGAGGACCCGCGGAAGTCAGAACCCCGACGCGTCGGTCGTGACCATAGCATCACAGGCCGAGGTCGAGATGGTGGATGCTGATGTACGGCCAAAGGCAACTGCCACAAAGAAGCGGGCCGGAACAACAGCCAAGACAAAATCTCGCAAGGCCTCTGCGACCTCCATTGTGTCCACCACGTCTGCCGCTTCTCTCCACGACGACGAAATGGTCGATGCCGAGATCGACCGTCAACTACAGGCCGACCTGGACCGCCCAATGACGGACGAGGAGGAGCTTGCCGGAGACTCGGGATTGGAAAGCAAGAAGGCTCCCGCAGCAGCACCCAAGGCAAAGGGAAAGAAGGCTACGGTGAAGAAGGCGCCGGTTCGGGAGTCCCAGGACGAAGCCAACGCTGACTACGCAATGTTCGATCCGACTCCTGCGGAGCCCAACGACGAATCAGTCGATGCAGAACTTGAGGCGCTCGAGGCCGAGGTGTCTGCCGCGCCCCAATCCCAGGAGCTCGCCGTTCCCAAGAAGGGCCGGAAGCCCGCGGTGCGCAAGGTGTCCAAACAGGTGAAGAAGGCAAAAGAGCCGGAGCCCAAACCTGAGCCCGAGCCAGAAATGGAGATTGAGCCCGAAGTCAAGCAGCCAGAAGCTGCGAGGGAGCCTAGCGTTGCAGCGGACCAGCACGAAGACGATGCTGAGGTCGAGGTGTTCCACGACGCCTCGGAAGTGCACGAGTCGAGCACTGCTACTGTGGTTCAGCAGGAAGCGCCCCCACCAAAGAGAGGCCGGGGACGGCCGAAAAAGTCAACGGCGTCACGAGCCTCAACGTCCAGCCAGCAGTCGCGCCTGTCAACCGCCCCTGTGCCTGAGCCGAAGAGATCATCCCTGGCTACGGCCGAGCCAAGTCGCACTCCAGAGCCGGAGCCAGCAAAGGTCTCCGCTGCTGCGGCCGCAAGCAAGCCCCGTGCCGCCAAGGCGCCAGTCGCTGTGTCACCCCCTCCAGCACAAAAGTCCACGCCGGTTCCACCGTTATCAGCATCCCGCCAACTCCCGCCCCCGCCCGCCACACCATCGGCAAAGCAGGCGGCGCTGTCCCCGTCCCAGTCGCCACAGTCTTCAGACGCCGAGAACCAGCCTCCCTCGTCGAGACCAGCGCCGGGCACTGTGATGAAGAAGGTTGTATTGGCACCCAGCAGCGCCCAGCAGCACCACCGCTACGATGTCACTTCCACGCCCGTGCGCGGCGGCACGCCGTCGCCCTCGAAGCGTCTTCAGGGCAACCCCAGGACCATTGGCGGGCTTCAGAGCACAACTCCGTGGACCGAGGTGGATCTGGACCTCGTCTTTGCGGAGCATGGGCTCGACGGAGATGAGCGCGGCGCCAACAAGGAGAACGGCGTTGGCGGCTTCGACTCGGCGGCCGCCCGTTTCGTGGCCAAGGGCAGTGACCTGACATCACCCGAGAAGCGTATGACGGTCGAGGAGTGGATCTACTACAACGCTGGCCAGGCAGAGAAGAGACTCAGGCAAGAGTGCGAAGCGCTGGTGAGCTCGTTCGAGAGGGAGGGTTCGAGGGCCATGCGCGTTCTCGAGGAGATAGTTGTGGAACCCTGAGCTGTGTGTGAGGGACAGCCTGTGGTTGTTTTAATATCCCTAGTTCCTTGTTATACTGTCTTTTGTTTTTTGCTCTTGTCACGTCATGGTGGTTGGCATGGGGCACAGTCGAAGTGGATACGACGATTATGTATTGGAAAACTAAGGGTACTGGTGTGTGGTGTTTGCGAGGCGTTTTTTTTTTCTGTCTCCTTTTTTTTTTTTTTTTTCCCTTTCTGGTTTATCATGTCAGCTTTGGTTGCGGCGCAAAGTGTCTGGGCGGATGGGATAGCGTGGCCTTCGGCGTGGATACTACATCCTGCAGATCAGCTTGTTCCTGCCCCTTTGGTCGCGAGTTGCGCCGCGGTTGCACTGTGGTCAAGCCTGGCCGCGTATCGCTTCTCTCGATACAGTTCCGTCACTCTAACTGTCGAGATTATTGTGGGTAATAGGGCCAATGAATCGACATGGCTGGAGACCCCCTTTGATGGCACTCTGACGTCCGTCCCAGTCGATTTCTTGATTTGATTTCTGGTCCCCGCAAATCCAGTCCGTTTTTTTCGTGGATCGCCCATGCGGTCATAAATCATGACGCTTTGCCGTGCTGTACAGTACCTAGATGTTGATTACGGACCTGATCTTCGTTGACACACCGGAGGAATGTCAGGGGTTAAGTACGATGCGACCCAAACTCTTCGTCTGACAGCGCCGGGGACTGATTTTCCAGCAATAACTACGGTACACCCTTCCAGGATCATGAACGTTAGATCTCCCGCTTTCACCCGAACACTTCCCATACTGCGATAATGTTTTTTTTTTTTTTTTTCCTTACAATGCCAGATTTCAGGTTCGCCCGAATCTAACATTTATGGTTCTGGAAAGGTGTATGTCCCTCGGCTGACGCCCAGCGAGACGACAGCATGCTCAATTTTCTCGACCTAGCCCCAATCGTTATCATCTAATCGAAGAATATGGGAACTATGCATAACAGAGAACCCAGCATACCGTCCGGCCCGGCAAATGAACGGTGGATACCCTACCCTTGCTACCTCATCGTGTTACCCTCCCGCTGGGCCGCCCCTTGTGATCCGCTTCACGGCGTCTTTCCACATAGAGTATGTAAACGACGAGCCTAAGCGAAGGGGCGCCCGAGCGCAACAAACGTGGACACCAATGATGAGCGGGAAGCCTGTCCCCCCACGCCGAGCAAAATGAAGGTCTAGTCTCCGAGACGGCGGACCAGGCAGCGACACGGGCGGGCCGTTTGATAGCCGGAGGGGCTAGTTGCCTCCTGGAGTACTCTTTAGGGGTTGGCTAATACGTACCGGGCGAGATGTGCAAGTGCAGCAGCGGAGGGGTTATACAAGGGAGGACGGAGGAGGAATCTGTGCCACAGCAACACAGCGTAACACAACGCAACGCGAGCTCCAGAAAAAGAAACTCCGAGAGTGGTCCCAGGTAATCTTCGGGCTGCTGGCCTCAACCAGACTTTCGGGCTCGGTACCTTGGATAAAGGCGGTGGCCCCTCCCACACCGGCGGGACGACCGGCCGTCACGTCTCGCTCGCTCCTCCATCCATACCCAACAACAGCCAGCAGCAAGTATCAGCAGCAGGCCCGAGAGGAACAATGGATCTCCAGATCTGCGCCATCCTGTCGGTGCTCGAGACCGTAGGGCTGCTGGGGACTTTCCAGATATCGCCATCACCGTCTCTGGCTGTAGGCTCTAGCAGAAATGAGCTCCTCAAGATCTTTGCGGTCCTGTTCCTGGGGCAGTACACGCTGCTCAAGATCTTTCGCATTTTCGTCCAGCCCATCTTCTTCTCCCCGCTCCGACACCTGCCGACTCCAGAGGTACGTACGGTTCTCTCTCCTTCTCATCATCCTCTTCTTCGTCTCCTTCGCATGCACGGCAGCTACTGGACGAAAGCCCTCGCTGACGATCGCTGCAGGGCGGCCACTTCATGCTCGGCCAGCTGCTGAACCAGTACCGCGCCTCACGCCCGGATGCGCTCTGGCTCGAGTGGGCGGCCCGCTGGCCCGACAGCCCGTTCGTGCGGTACTTTGGCTTCGCCAACGCGGAGCTGCTGCTCGTCAACGGCGTCGAGGCGCACCGCGAGGTGCTGCAAACGCACTGCTACGACTTCAAGAAGCCGGCGTCGTTTGAGCGCCTCGTGGGCGACATCGCCGGTGCCGGGCTGCTGTTTACCGAGGGGGAGGAGCACAGGAAGCAGCGGAAGATGATTATGAGTATGTTGTGTTGTTGTGTTGTGTGGTGTTGGGCACCGCTCTCATCGTCGTTGACACGAACAAATGGAACTGTGATGCTGACAAGAGTGTCCCAAAAGATGTCTTTTCTTTGGCAAATCTGAAGAGGACGCTACCCGTCTTTATGGAGAAGGCGGACGACCTGGCCGCTTTCCTCTGTAGGGAGATTGCTGAGAATCCGGCGGGGACCATCGAAAGTGAGCGTCCGATTTTCGACTTCCCCCACTAGCTCACCTCCAGGGCCGGGGCTACCCAGGTGCCTAACTGAATACTGACAAAAACAGTGTATGACGCCTACTCCAAAGCAACCATCGACACCGTCGGCGTGAGCTCGCTGGGCATCGAGCTGTGCAACCTGCGTTCCAGCTCGCTCGACCTCGACTTCCTCCAGCTCTACGAGAAGCTGCTGGCCCCGTCGTACGCCTCGGCCCTCATCTCCTTCATCAACGTGGCCGTCCCCGTGCGGCGGCTGCTCTGGTTCGTGCCGGCCAACCGGGAGTGGGTCGAGGCCACGCGCGAGCTCCGGGCCATGCTGCGCCGGTGCGTCCAGGACCGCATACGCGACGTCGGGGAGAAGCGGCGGGGCGGCGGCGGAAAGGACGAGCCCGAGAGGCGCGATCTCCTGACGTACATGGTGGAGGAGATGCTGGCTGGGGGGCAGCCTTTGACGGTGGATTTGATGATGGAGCACGTATGTTTTCCGACACCGACCCCCGGCCGTGTCCTCAAGCAACAGATTTTCTCTGACGGCTGGCTTTCGCGTGGTCTCTAGCTTCTCAACTTCCTGGCCGCCGGCCACGAGACGGTCGCCGGCACCATGGTCTGGGCCAGCTACGTGCTCGCCACCAAGCCCGAGATCCAGGACCGGCTGCGCGCCGACATCATGGACGCGCTGAAGGAGAACCCGACGCCGGGCTACGCCGAGATCGAACGCATGCCCTACATGACCAACTTTGTCAAGGAGGTCATTCGGGTCTACGGCACAGGTGCGTTTCTTGTTTTCCTCTCTTGCCCCAGGTCCCCAAAACCAAGCCGGCAGCTAACATAACGCACCGCTTCCCTCAACCACAGCCCTCATGACGCAGCGCGAAGCAGCCCGCGACGTCGTCATCTGCGGCACGCGCATCCCCAAGGGCGCCACGCTGATGCTGTCGCCGCACACCATCAACACGTCGACGCGCGTCTGGGGCGCCGACGCGGCCGAGTTCGTCCCCGAGCGCTGGGACCGCAGCGACAATGTCTCGGCGTACTCGGTCATGACGTTCCTGGGCGGGCCGCGCGTGTGCATCGGCCGGCAGTACGCGCTGCTCGAGCTCAAGGTGCTGCTGCTGCGCCTCGTGCCCGAGTTCCGCTTCGTGCCGGCCGACGGGCTGGGACACCGGGGGTTGCCGCTGCTGAACCCGTGTGTTGTGATGAGGCCCAGGGGTGGGCTGCGGTTGCGGCTGGAGAGGATTCAGAGGAGCATTTGATGCAGCCTCTATCTGCGTTCCCCAAACAAAAGCCTGCCCACTCTTCGAAACTGCACGAGTCCAGCCTGGCCGCTCCCCGGTCTGATCTGATAATGGAAGCATTCGGCCCGGTGCCGGCAGCAACAGCCGCTCATCAAATATTTGGTGGGAAGGCACACTATATCTATATACCTACTATCACGCGGCGGGAGGGAGCCGGGCGTTGCCGTCTCCGTGGCTCGGCAATGACGGGAAAGTCTAGGTTGCCTGAAAAATGGCTAATCGACTACATTAGTAATCAACCGTGACCTCGATGCGCTATGCCGCGTACATACTGTGGCCTGGATAGCATTGGTTAACGTTGACATATCCCAGTATGGTTAGGTAGGTGGCACTCAAAGTTCACGCTGGGAGGCATCCGCTTCCTAATCAGGAAATCTGGGTGCCGCTGCCGCCAATCGGATCGGGTCCATCGTAGAGGCCGAGTCCGTCGGCAACGCCGGTTCTCCGACAGTGCATAAGGATTTCGGGCGTACCAGCGCATGTTACAGGCCGAGGAAACTGGATGAACAGTCCGGAGAAAAGGTCTTTAAGGATACCATTCGGATATGGCGAATCGGACGCAATTTGGCTCACACACAGACAGACACCTCAACCTTCCTTACCATGGACAGCAAGCCCAACACCACCCCCTATGACCTCCCAAACGACGCGGTCTGGTTTAGTAGGCAACCCGGCTACCTCCCCGCCACGGGGCAAAAAAAGCCATAATAAAGCTAGCTCCCTCTCGGCCCTGGCACTAACCACCCTCGCCATCATCGCCAGTCACCGGCTGCACGTCGGGGATAGGCAGGTGCCTGGCCGAGCAGGTCCTCGCCCACCCCACACAGAGGCTGGTCGCCACCGCGCTCGACGTTTCCACCATCGACGGGCTCGCAGCGGGCGGTGACGGCGACCGGCTGCTCCGGCTGGAGCTGGACGTGACGTCGCAGGCGGCCATCGACGCCGCGGTGGCGGCCGCGGTGGCGCGGTTCGGGCGCATCGACGTGCTCGTCAACAACGCGGGCGTGGTGGTCATAGGCGAGGCCGAGGCCTTCACGCGCGACAAGGAGCGCGCGCAGCTTGAGACCAACTTCTGGGGCGCCGTGGCGCTGTGCAAGCACGCGGTGCGCGTCATGCGCGACGAGAACCCCAAGACGGGCGGCGTCGGCGGCGTCGTGCTCAACGTCGCCAGCGTGGTCGGGTTCGTGGGCATGCCCACGTTCAGCATGTACAGCGCCTCCAAATTCGCGCTCGAGGGGTACACCGAGAGCATCTCCAAGGAGATGATGCCGGCCTGGAACAGTAAGTGTGGGGACAATCGGGGAACCTCCCGTTTTTCCTGTCCGTTCCTCTCTTTTTCACTAAACAAAAAAAAAAAAAGTCCACTTCTGCCTCATCGAGCCTGGCGCCGTCAAGACCGATATTCAAGCCAATGCCCAACGTACGGCGCAGCACCCGGCCTACGCGAGGCCCGACCCGCCGTCGCGCAAGGTGGAGCCCGCCGTGGCGAACCCGGCCCTCATCGAGGAGGAGCTTTCCCAGCCTGAGGACGTGGCGCGGGCCATGTTCAAAAGTCGTCGCCGACGCCGGCAGCAGCGGCCCCTACCGGCGCATCCCCATCAGGCTGCCCCTCGGCGCCGACTCCTACAACACCATAAAGGGCTCGCTCGAAAAGGTGGGGCAGGACCTGGAGGACTTCAAGGAGCTGTCGCACAGCGCGCTGAAGAAGTCGACCGGGGTGTTGGGGATTTTGTCTTAGAGCGGGATACGCTGCCGTCCAAAGGCGGCCAAATAATCCCTCGCGGGCTGAACAGCGTGGGGGATGGGATCTCGCCGCCCGTTGTCTCCATCATTTGTCATTTGTATCTCGTTATTACATGGAACATCTTCGGCCGTCTACCCGGCCGAGTTCCTAGGTACATAGCGTTGAAGATTCGAGTTTTTTTTTTTTTTTTTTTTTTTTTTTCTCGCCCGCTGCAACCCCGAATCAGTCAAACCGAAATTGCGTGATTATGCAGCAAACTTGGGCCCTGTAAATTCCGTGTCGTCCCGTTATGCCTGCATAGTTCCCCGGCCTGGCCCGCCCCTCCCGCCAACGTTGGAGCATGCCATTGGGCCCAAAAACATCACTTCGTATCAGGCCCCAGCGAGCGGGGCAAGACAGGGGATACGAGCACCCAAGGCCCGATACAGTGGGCCCGGCCCGCCGCGGTGAGGGGGAAGGGACAGCGATAAGAGAGGGGATGGAGGAAAGGGGACGACGATGGGCATGCTAAAAAGTGTATCCCGCAAGCGCCATTAGGGTGTATGCTCGTAGAGCGTATTTCCGCACACTCGTTACTTGAGAGCTTCTCTCCCACACTCGTTTATCAGAGAGCTGCCCCCACATTCGCTACGACTTGGAAATACCCTCAGAGAGACAGACGGGCACGATGACACGACAGTCGGCAAGAATACCCAAGCTGGCCCTTCTGGCCCTGACCGGCGCCGTGGGCTACGCCCGAGGCGCCTACGTCTGGCCCTCGCAGTTCGACATACTCGAGGACATGCTCGCCATGCAAAATGGCATCATTCATGCCGGCTTCACAGATGGTAAGTACTTGCACCTCCCTACCAAGGCTAAAAACGAAAAAAAAAAAAAAAGAATCCCGCGCTAACCTTGCCTCCCTGCCAGTCATCGTGCCCTGCGGCAACGCGGGCGGACGGCCCGGCACCCAGCACTCTGCCGAGTGGGTGCGGACGGCGTTCCACGACATGGCCACGCACGACGCCGCGGCCGGCACGGGCGGCCTCGACGCCTCCATCATGTACGAGGTCTCGCGGCCCGAGAACGAGGGCGCGGCCTTTGACAACACGCTCGCGGACCTGGCCGAGTTCGTGACCCCGGACGTGTCCGCCTCGGACCTCATCGCCCTGGGCGTCGTGGCCTCGGTCGCGTCGTGCGGCGGGCCCCGGATCCCCTACCGCGCCGGGCGCGTCGACGCCACCGCCGCGGGCCCGCCCGGCGTGCCCATGCACACCGACGCGCTCGACAAGACGGTCGCGGCCTTCGACCGCATGGGCTTCACGCGCTCCGAGATGATCGGGCTGGTGGCGTGCGGCCACTCGCTCGGCCAGGTGCACAGCGTCGACTTCCCGGACCTGGTCGACGGCGCGCCCTCCCCCGCCAACGTGGCGCGCTTCGACCGCACGCCGGCCCGCTTCGACACGGCCGTCGTGGACGAGTACCTGAGCGGCGACGGCGTCAACCCGCTCGTCTTCGGCGCCAACGAGACCACCAACTCGGACAAGCGCGTCTTCGGCGCCGACGGCACCAACGCCACCATGCGCGCCCTCGCCGACGCGGCCGGCTTCGCCAGCACCTGCGGCGCCCTGCTCGGCCGCATGATCGACACCGTGCCCCGGGGCGTGCGCCTCACCGACCCCATCGAGCTGCAGGAGGTGAAGCCCTACATCGAGAAGCTGCAGCTGGACGCCAGCTCGCCCGCCAACACCACGGCCACCATCGCCTTCGAGGGCCGCGTGCGCGTCCGCACCACCGGCCGCGACGCCGAGCCGCTCTCGGTGTCGCTCGACCTGGCCGGCCGGGACGGTAAACGACTCCCCTCCGCCGCCGTGCCCGCGACGCGCATCCGCCTGCGCGGCGGGCAGTCGCTCGGCTTCTTCGGCGAGGTGTTCACGTGGTACGAGTTTGCCACGCGCGTCGACGCCGACGCCGGCCTCGGCTCCTTCGTCGTCAAGGTGCACAACGCCACCAGCAACAGCACCGCGACCTTCGACAACAACGGCAACAGCAACGCCTACCCGGCGCAGAGCGACCTGCTGTTCCTGCACGACAGCTCGTGCCTCGACACGCGCAGGGTCGACGGCGGCAACCTGACGGTGCGCGTGACGGCCGCGGTGCGCCAGCAGCAGGACGAGGCCGTGGCGGCCGCCGCCGCGCCGCCCGTGCTCAACCTGGCCCACCGCGTCCAGCAGCCCAACGTGACGCTGCCCCGGCTCGCCGTCGAGGGCGTGCAGATGAGGCCGCTGGGCACCACGCGGGGCCCCTATGAGCTGTACTCGGCCGAGGTGCCCATCGAGCCCGAGGGCTGGAGCACGAGCTTCAACCTTGTGCTGCCGAGGGTTGGCGGGGACGTCGTGTCGGCTCGCTACAGGACCTCGGGCTTGTCGCAGAACTGCTAGTTGGGGCGTGTCTGATATCGGTGTCGATGTTGGACGGTCCGTTTCTGTATAAACGACATGAAGGCAACTGCATGAAGTTGTCGGTAAATATAGGCTACGGACTTGGTCCCGTAATTCTTAATAGCATTGGTGTCATCGTTGGAGGAATCTCATGAAGCTCCGTCCGCCAACATGTGTTGCCCAATTATGCTTTCTTTGCTGCTCTGGAACCATCAGATCACGCCTGAATCCTCTGGTGCCAACACGTGGGTCGATGCTTTGTACCGAAAAGCAGTTGCTCGACTGTCCCGATCAAAATGTCCCGCAGGCGGATCTACAATTCTTGCATATCCCTCGTCGCCCGCCGCGGCATTTTCCAGTATTTATGGGCACTTTTGCGGTGCAAACGGCGTGATCGCCACCCCACAAGCACGACTGTCTATTTTTGCGTTCTGTTTGTTTGCGAGGATGCTCGGTCTGCAAAACAGAAAACAAACAGCCCTGGTGATAACCGTCAATGCATCCCGTCGCATCATCCGCTCTCCTTATACCCAATTCCAGCATATCTCCACTGGTGTCAAACCCGCCTATCTAGGGGATCTCATCCGCCAACGCTCCCCGCAAGCTTACAACCAATCTAGGCGAGTGTCACCCTTAAAAATGCCCCCGAGTCAGTGTGTCTGGTGTCACCCCACGGCGAAACGCCTGGGCGTCTTGATGGCCCAAACAGCACAGCCAACCCGACAGGCCATGTCCCAGCAGCGTCACCGCATACTAGATCGATGCGGCCATCCAGGGGGTCTCGATCTTGTCCGTTTATGGGGCTTCTGTGGAGCGGTTCCTGGATATCGCTACTCAGTCGTCAACGATGCGGTTGGATATAAAATGTCTCCATGTCGCGCCGCAGAGCCGACAATCGAGATACCATCATCATCATTATCACCACCACTCCCTCAGGCATCTTTCTCTCCTCTCCCTGTCCGGCCGTGCCGACTTCCTTGTACACTTATTTTGAAGCTGGTCTCAACGTAGTCAATATCGGCTAAGAAACAAAGGAAAACATCGCTCCTTAAACCGACAAACACCATAATCTCCAACCTACAAACCCATCTTCCAACCCAACCCAACCCATCTCACCCATCATGAGGTTCCATGTGACCTTCCTCCTCGGCCTCGCCGCCTACGCGGCCGCCCTGCCCCTTGCCCCGCAGACCGGCACCGGCATCGAGGCCCGCGCGCCCCAGAACCGCGGTTCCGGGAAAAACGTGCCGCCGGGGACGCCGGTCAGCGACACGCAGGGCGTCAAGCTCCGCAAGGGCGAGAGCTGCACCACGACGTCGACAGCGGGCGTCCTCGCCTGCCAGGATGGCACCGGCGGTGTCTTCAACATCGTCAGGGGCAGGCGGCAGAAGCGCGACGTGTCGGCGGCGGCTGCGGCAGTCCCCGGGACCCCCGTCACCGACACGCAGGGCGTCCGGCTCCGCGAAGGCGAGGTGTGCAAGGCCACCTCGACCAAGGGCGTGCTAGCGTGCAACGACCCTTCGGGTGCCAGCTTCAACATCGTTAACGGCAAGCGTCGCAACCTCAAGCGCGACGAGGCCGAGGCCGAGGCGGTCGCCGAGGATGAGGAGGAGGAGGAGGAGTAGGGGTTAGACGAACAGCAGATGACGCTTAGCTGGCTGTGAGTACCAGGGCCTCCATGTTTCTTCTTCAAAGACGCGGAGAAAGAAAGCACGGCACGAACAGTGGGAGGTTTACAGTGGGCGATAACCTTTAACGGGGACAAGGATGTAAAACCAGTGTGTTGCGAAACGGGATGGAGGCCAGAACGAGGGACAAGCATAGCGACGCCAGCAGTGGCAGCGGCAGCGAGCCGCCGATAATAAAACAGGAGATGCCACCCCGATATCCACCTCGAGTCGCCTGGCTTTGCCAACTTTTAGTTTCAGCAAGGTACATAACCCAGCATTGCAGCGCCGGTGCAAGAGTTACAGGCGTTATTTCAACCTGCGTGCACCGCGGGATCGACGGTCGCTCTCCCTGGTCGTGGCCAATTGGGTCGTGGCGTTGGTGCCCTCATTGGAAGAACCGAATTCGCCGGCTTCATTGAGGATTTCTCCCAACACTAAGTGCCTGGGTTGATGCGACCGACATCATGGCCCGTTAAAAACGGCCGGGTTTAAATCGCGCCCGACGTTTCATCGTAATCCAGGGGTTAATAATTCCTAGTCTTTGTGGCTCACAAATGAGTTGCTATGGCGGCAAAGTTATAAAGCACTTTTCTAAAAAAAAAAAAAAACCGCCCGACCACTTCCTTCCGGGAGCCACTACACATCGCTAATGCCTTCGCGAGCGCACAATGCCTTTATCAAATGCTCCGGCTCAGGCGTGAAGGATTGTGTACACTGCGGGCAGTGCACCTGGCGGATGCTGTCCTTGGAATCGATGAGGGGTGCATTGGTGTTGCAGTGGGGGCAGCGCGCTTTGAGCTCACGGATGCTCGGATACTGGGCGGCGTGGCAGCGCACCTCCTCGTCCACGTTATCGTTGTGTGCTTGGCGCTCCTTCACGCTTAACTACCTCTCCAACCAGTACACGTCGTAAAAGTTTACGGGATACTTCCCGGATACGCCATCCAGCTCCAACGCGGTGTGGCGCTCGACGCTGAAGCTGCCCTCGTTGCCCCATTCCTTACCCCCACGAGTTGAGGAAAGTAAGTGAGCTGGGACTGCAAGAGGTTAGCACAACAGCGTGGCCGCCGCCGCTAGGCAGTGAACGGTGCGCTGCCATTTGAGCGCATTTGAGTATGGGTATTGGCTCTTCAAGAGGATCAGATCGCTCTTTGAAGTGCTCCCGAAACGCATTCCAGCCCGGCTTTGAAAGGTGGAACGTTGTAAGCACCGGACGCCGGCGTAGCACCTCCTGACGAGCAGCACGTTCATTTACTCTACGGAATCGGAGGGGCGGGTACCAGGCAGCAGCCGCCGTCAATACCTCCTCAACATCGTGCCCACCTGGCCGAGACGGGAATTTGACTTCAATCCGTCTCCGGACGTTTTCGATGCTGGAGTAGCCACCCTCACGGCCGACGATGCGGAGGAGTGCCATGTAGATTACGGCGGCGGCGGCATGTGCGTAGCAGTGGCCGAGACAAGCCACACGGGGCGCTAACCTGGACGCCGAACTGAACGTCCTGCTTCTGGCCCGCGTCCACCCACGCGCCCGTCAGCGTGCGCAGCCCGCTGACGAGGTACACGCGGCCCAGCCGCCCGCGGGGGTGTCTCCCGAGCCAGGTGCGCACAGGCGGCTCGCCGCACACGTCGCGGAAGTAGCCTGGTGCGTCGGCGAGCTCCTGGGAGACGAGCACGGGGGCGGAGAGGGCTGTCGAGATGGAGGACGAGGCCGAAGGGTTCAGCAAGACGGTGTCGGCGAGGGCGAAACTGAGGCGCGCGCTGCGTGTGTGGTCGAGAGTTTGTTTGAAGTCGGTGAAGGTGCTGGTGATAACGTGGGCCGATGGCGGCCGCGGCTCCCCGGGTGCAGTAGCGGGAGCCTTTGATTACGAAACGCCCTGACCTTTGCCGAATCCTGGTTCCAGATTATTCAAATCGGCGATTCGGAGTGGGATCGCTTGCCACCACTCCTTTCCCAGCTGGGCTATCACTTTGAACGATCAACAAACCCCAAGCTCCCCGCCATCGTCCTCAACACACCGGGATCTGCGGAGGCCTTTGAGGATTTGAGTTTGAAACTGACCGAAAAGGTGCCTAATATGCGAGTCGCCCCGCTGCGATGTATCCAGGACGAGCTGCTCGCCATGTTCATAGGCGGTATTAAGAAGGAATGTGGAAACAAGGAAATCGACGGAGGCTGGGATGGAGCCCCGTTGCGAAGGCTCGTCTCGCGCCTGACGGCCAAGGGCAGCCTGGACCGAATTGCAGAGATGATCGGCATGGGAAATGTTAAGGAATCCGTCCGCGAATTCCTCGATCAAGCCGCGCTCAGCCAGCGGCTGGAAATGGAGGGCCGAGGCTCGAGACCTGGTCCAACCCCGCCGCTGTTTCATCGGGCCCTGGCACGGGCAAGACCACCGCCGCCAACCTCTACGCGCGGATCCTCAAAAAGCTCGACCTGCTAGAGAATAATGTCATTTTGGAGAAGCGTGCTTCGGATCTCATCGGCCGCCATGTCAGTTGGTCCGAGGAGGAAACCAAAAAGGCCATCAACGAAGCCTGCGGATGCGTGCTTATCATTGACGATTTCCACCTCCTCCTCCCCGAAACCGTGCACAATACAGATAATACGGATGAGTTCCGGGCTGCCGTTATCGACACTATCGTGGCCAATATCGATCCAAACAGCAAGCGCAAGGAGGCCGTCATCCTGATCGGTTACCCCGAATCCATGGACGAAGCTTTCGGAAAGTGCAACCCGGGCCTGGCACGCCGGTTCCCCTTGAAGCAATCTTTCCGCTTCGAACCCTACGACGACGCAGAGCTGGGGCGATACCTGCGGCTCAAGGTGGCCAAGGGTAAAATCGCCGCCTCGGACAAGGCAGTCATCGAAACCGAAAAGGTGCTCTCTATCGCGCGCTACCGCCCCAACTTTGGCAACGGCGGCCCTGTCGATAACCTGTTGCACGCGGCGCAGGCGGCGCGCAACTCCCGGTATGCTAAAGTGCCCGTGGATATGGACCTTGATATCAGGCTGCTTCCGGAGGATTTTAATACCGACTACCAGCGTACGCTGTACGCAGCCCGGCGTTGTAAGGACCTCTTTGACGAAATGCAGGGGATGGACGACATCATTCGCCAGTTCCAGTGCTACCAGGCCACGGCGACCCGCTTACGGGATCGGGGGCACGACCCCCGACCCTATATCCCTTTGGCATTAGTGTTCCGTGGACCGCCGGGGACCGGCAAAACCACAGGGGCGCGCAAGCCGGCCAATATTTACTACAATATGGAGGCGGTTGACGCCTCGCGCTTTTTCGGTAAGCTCGTAATCATCCTCGCGGGCTACGCGGAGGACATGGACAACCTGATGCGGTGGAATCGCGGGTTGCGGAGTCGCTTCGTCACCAACGCCGACTTCAGGCCCATGGATGCGGAGGACGCTCTGAAGCTGCTGCAGACGCATCTCGGAAAAGCCGATGTCGTGCTGGGGGGCATCGACAAAGGTCCGGACGCCTGGTCTCGCGAGATGGTCCTCGGAGTGCTGACCGACCTGAGCCGGACGAGGTCGTGGGCTAACGGCCGCGATGTGATTACCCTGGCCCACACCATCACCGAGAAGGTCTACACTGTTGCTGACGGGCAGTACGTAGCACAAACGCGAGGAGGGGAAAATGGCGATCACGGCGGGACAATCGTAAGCCAAGGGGAAGCGAAAAAGATCGTGTTCCACGCCGACGATCTCGTCTCGGTGCTCAAGGGACGGCTGAGATGCGCGACCAAGGAGGACGGCGAGATGTCGAGACCTGATACTCCAGAGCAGCCGGGGAAGCAGAATGGGCAGAGAAACACACGCGCAAGCGCGACGCCAGGAAGGGCGATCTCGGACACCGACTCGTAGGGAACCCCCTAAAATAGCATCGATGGAGAGCTGCCAGCTGAGCAAGATGGCGTCCTAGGGACTCCGATGACGAAAGACTGAACACGTCACTCGACGAGGCACGCAACCCTGACGAGGTCGTCCTTCCCAACCATTTCTCCTTCACGGACCTCGAGTCGGAAGGCACTATCAAGCGAGCGCTCTTCAAGGTTTCCCGGCACCAGCCTGTAGACGAAAAGGACGCGGAAAATATGATGAAGTGGGTGCAAGATGTGGCGAAGCTCTCTGAGGCCACACGCAACCATGAGATTTTTCCGGGCGACTCGTGTCTACAGGCTATGGTGTGCCTGACCCGGTTCTTCTTGGGCATAACCAGAGGCGACGAGGAGGGGGTAAGAAAATACCTGGGACAAGCTTTCCAGCTGGCGCAGCAGGCCATCGACGCCTCACCTCCCAACTCGGCCGACCGGGCGCGTGCCCGTGATGTGCTGTCCGAGGCCATGTTTTATGTGTGCGTGGCCGGGGAGGAGGCTGACGACGACCAGGCCGACGCTCGAATCGAAGCTGCCGTCAAGGCCACACAGGAGGCGCAGAACGCAGCCACTGCGCTGCCGCTGGACTCGGAGCGGCGCGGCATCACGGTTCGCCCGGCTAAGTTGCTCGAGATGAAGTTTGAGAGAGCAAAAACGTTGAGGAACCTCACAATAGCCATCGCATGCGCTAGGTCGCTGTTGGGCATGCCTGGGCGGACAATGACGACATATCCGACACGCTGCAAACACTTTCCCAGCTGCACACTGAGAGAGTCCTCCACTTCGGCAAGGCCACCAAAGACGACATTAATTTGGCAGTAGGATACCTTATGAGCTGGCTGGATCGGGTCCACGACGGGTCGACCCAGCGCATGCGGAACCTGATCCTCGCGGGTCGCCTCGTCGGGTGCCGTTACTTCAGAAGCCAGGACCGCAACGCGGACGAGCTCAACCGGGCCATTGAGTTTCAGAGGGAGGGGCTCGCCCTCGCGGGCCAGGACAAGACGGGTCATGGTTGGCCAACCCACAGGAGGGAGCTCCTCGGCGACATGGCCAGCATGCCTGTGGCGCGGTTCCGGGCCGAGGGATCGAGAGCGGATCTCGTGGAGGCCATGCGGCTCGCCACCGAGGGTCGTGACATGACCAACTGTAAGGGCGCGGAGTGGAAGTGCACGCTGGCGCTCCTCAGAGCACTCGACGCCATGCACGACTTGACGGTCGACCCGGCCGAGCTCGCCACGGTTATAAAGGAAGCCGAGGCCGCCGTCCAGTCGGAGGGCCCCGACAAGGCCGCCAAGGCCTCGATGCTCGAGGTCTTATGTGGAGCCTACATCAACCGGTACCGTGTGAGCTCCAACGAGGAGGGCATCCGCAAAGCTATCGAGTATGGGATGCAGTCTGCCCAACTGTATCCCCGCTGGCTCCCCAACCTAGGGGTCGCCATTGCCTTGAGCTACGAGAGGACGGGGAAGAGTTCTGAGTTCCGCAAAGCGATCGCGCGCGTGGACAAGATAGCACAGGCGGGAGATGGCTCCCTGCGCAACATGGCCAACATCCTCCGAACCTACCGGCGCAGCAAGAAGACCGAGCACCTCGACCACGCCGTCAACAAGGTGCAGACGTTGGTGCGCAAGGCGCCCACGCACGAACCGCAGTATGAGAGCAGCGTGGCGTGCCTGACCGAGTACCTGCTGCTGAGATGCGACTCGGACAAGAACAGGTACGCCAGCGACCTGGACCACGCGATCCGCGTGTCAGAGGAGCCGCTCAAGCTTCGCGTCACCAACGCCTATTACCAGTCGGCCACCTTGGAGAACCTGGGCCGTTTGTACCACCGCAAGTACGAGGCGGCAGCGCCGGGAGCTCGGGACGAAAGCATCTGCGGAGAGCCATCCACCACTACCGACAATGCTGGGACTATGGGAACGCCGACGCGGCGGCGCGTATCAGGTGCGGGCGTGCGGCTGCCCAGCTGCACGGGGTACTCGGTGAGTGGCGCCACGCGGCCTACATCTTGACGGCGTGTGTGCGGATGTTGCTGCGTGTGACCGGGCTGGCCTCAGGCGATGCCAACCAGCAGCACGTCATGAAGCGCTACGGCGGGCTTGCGGCGTCGTGCGCCGAGGCGTTGATGAACGCCGCTGCCACGACCGCCAAGAAGGACAGCCATGGAGGTGGAGATGGAGAGCCAGCGTCGTATGGCGCACTCGCCGCCCTGAGATATTTGGAACTCGGCCGTTCCATCATCTCGCGTCTCTCACTCGAGCAGACCACCGGGGTCGAGCTTCTCCGGCAAGACGACAACAAGCTCGCCGATGCGTACCCTTGAGGCTCGCAAAAAGCTCCACACGTTTGCCGGCTCGCCTGGCGACCGTCAGGGAGAAAGCTCGACCAGTATTTCCCCCATCTCTGCCGCCAAGCACGAGCGGCAGGTGCGGATCGAGCAAGAGTTTAACGACGTCTGCACGCGCATCCGAGCCAAGTCCAAATTTAAACACTTCCTGCTCCCGCCGCAGATGGCCGACATGCAGGCAGCGGCTGGGGATGGCACGATCGTCGTGATCAACGTCGGCAAGCAGCGGAGCGACGCCTTCCTCGTCTCCAAGGCTGGATTTAAACAGAAGCAGCTGGATGGTGTGGACGAGGAGTCCGTGGCGAGGGAGAAGGGGCAGAGGATGCCGGCCTGGATGGACTGGTTGTGGCGGCACGTGGCATCTCCGATCCTGTCGGCGGCGGCGCTTCCCAAAGCCGCAGACGGCCGCTGGCCGCGCATATGGTGGGTCATGACGGCTGTGCTCACGGGTGTCCCAATCCATGCGGCCGGCACGAACAAGGACTCGGTGCTCAACCGCGTCATGTCGTCGTACGCAACCTCGATGATATCGCTCCTACGCGCGCGGCGAACCACCAAGCCGATTCAAACAGGGCTACCCACCACCGCGGACGACACTGCGGGTGTGCAGCGGCATTACCAGGCCCTCCTGGTCTCGATGGGAGCGACACCGGGTGACAAGTACGGCGACCCGCCGCTCGCGGACAACGAGGTGCGCGCGGTGGAGGCACAGCTGCGCCACCACAGCAACCAGCGCAGCTTCCAGCCTGTCGTCCTCCTGACCGACGACAAGACGCGCGTGGCTTGCCTCGCCGCGCTTCGGAGCAGCAGCATCTTCCACTTCGCCGGCCACGCCAAGGTCGACCAGCGCGTCCCGTCTCGCAGCGCCCTGCTCCTGAGCGATCACGAGTCGCAGCCTCTGACGATGGAGGCCGTGCGCGACGACAGCGGTGGGCAGAGGGCTCAAAAGCACGACGACGGTGAAGACGGCATCTTGGAGCCCCCGCCGCGGTTCCCGGCGTACCTCTCGGCGTGCTCGACCGGGGCCGTGGGCGACCCGAGTCTTGCCGACGAGGCGATTCACCTCATCGCGGGCATGCAGCTTGCGCGGTTCCGCCACGTCGTCGGCACCCTGTGGGAGGTAAAGCTTTCCCCGACCCAGGGCCCGATCGATTCGGGGTGGGAGTTGATCCTTTCGGGATGATTTCCGATTCAAATTCAGGGCAGTGGAATGCGGATTGTGTAACGCGATGGGCACCATATGCACACCATGGCGTTTAACCTCTACCAGAGCCTGTGTCGGAATACTACTCCCTAAAAACTTCACCGTAGAAATGCGAGAGGCAACATGAGCCTGGCGATTGAGGAGACGGAGCGCTTTATTCATCTGTCTGCTAGAACTGAAGCCCGTCTGTAAAGCACGGGCACCGAACCAACGCTTGCAGTGCTCCGTCAGGCCAAAGAGCCCAGGAGCGTTGACTATGAAGCCAATGTTGGACTATGTACCCCTGAACCCCCTTCCCCTCGGTGTCCTCGTTTTTGCGCCCCCGCCGTTTACTCTTCCATCAATCCAAACATCCAGTCAACTGTGACGCTACCGGGGCCCTTGCTCTCCAATTTCCGAATATTAGCCCACCAGCAAAGGTGCATTCCAGCTTTAAAGTTGTATGAAATCTCGTAGGTATCCTCAGACCCGGTGATGCTTTGGCCGATCATCTCGGGTGCACTATTTCCGTGCTTGACATAGTATGTGACCTCCACAGTATTGTCTTGCACGGTCCGATCGGACACTTTCCCAAAGAGCTTGTTGGACCTCGAGCCCGTGGTGGTGCAGACCCTATCGGTATTTGTGCCTTCTTCGTTGATCGAAAGGGTGCCCCGCCCCTTAACGGGGGTGCAGATCACCGTGTTGGCCTGTCTGTTGACGTTGTTCTTGCCGTCGACATCCATGCAGAAGGAGGGCGCCGTGCACGAGGCGAGATGAGCCTGCTCGACAGTGCCACTGATGACGCAGCTGTACTGGAAGTATCCATCGCGACCTGGGAGACAGAACGGTGGGGTGTTTCCGGGCAACTGGCCATATGGCAGGCAGAGTTTGAGGAAGTCGGGGTTGTGCGAGGGCAGTGTGAGGTTTCCAAGACCGGTGCCGTTGGTGGTCCCGTCGTCAGGGAGCTTGAGGCCGCTGGGAGCTTTGACGATGATGCCGGAGCCAGAGTCTGCCACGCTAATGGGGAAGGTGGCATTCAGCGACTCCTCTTGTCGGGGGAGCACGGATGATAGTGCCCCATGCAGGAGCGACGCCACGATAAGTCCGGCGAAACGCATCGTTGAAGAAGGGGTGGAATGCTGGTGGCGATGAATCGATAAGTGTTGACGAGAGTCGGGTCGATTGATGACTTGATGATTGAAAACACTGGTGAGCTGTGCCGGTTCTTCAAGCTGCAAGAATTGTGAGGTGGTAGAACTACTTATAGGCGTAGCATTGTGGGGGAAAAGAGGAGAAAAAGAAACAAACTAGACCGCCTCCCTGTAAAAGTGCCGCATGAAGCTCCCAGCTAGGGCACGGTCAATACCGCTCCCAAAACATGCTGTTTAAGGTGCGCTTCTAACAACAAGACGCTAAGTCAGTCCTTTGCAGCTGAAAGGCGCGTCGTGTTAATTTTCCGAAGCCCGCATAACGTCAATTATTTGTTTGTTATAGGCGGAAAAACTTCAGGCGTGTAAATCGTTAAATTAAAAGCTTAATTAATAACTCGAAGTGTTATGCCGGTTAATCGTTAACGCTTAGCAAAGCTATTTTAAAACAGTTTCGATTTATTCCGTCCATGGAAATTTTCGTGCCTGTTGATAAAGAAGATGACGGCGGATAAAAAGTGGGTAAAAACCAAAAAGGCTGGTCGGTGTGCCACTTGTCAGTTAAGAGACTGATTCATCTCCCTTTCCCGTTTTACCTTTCGCGTCTTTTTACTTTTGCTGCCACCCGTTTAACCCCTGGCCGGAGCCGCACGCATCGGCCGTTCCGTCATCTTAGCCTAAATAGGAGTGAATGGTTAATGCTAATATCACTTGCCAGCCGGCTTATACCAACCCCGATATTATCATGTTCGCCGGAAATAACCGCACTTGCCGCCCTACGTTACCTCCAAAAGAATGTCGAATATGTCTTCTTTTAAGCCGCTCACTTAGGCATATACGAGCAGCGGCCTTTGGAAGCTTCACCGCTCCAACGTGAGCATTAATCTGCCTTTGCCGCTCTTTTGTAACTTTTCCCCTCCAGTGGCCAATATAAAACCTCTTCCGATTCAAAATCTGGCTCAAACCCTACCCTTTTCACTTGCCCTGGATCCACTTAACAGCCTTATCCTTTAAGTTACGGCCCCTATCCCTTGCATTCCTTCACCGTCCAGCCCGTTCACCACATCAGCGGCCGGCCGGCGACAATTTGAAGCCGAAGCCGCCTAAGGGCTGTGGGGCGGCTACAGCGTATAATCATACACATATATAACGGTATTCACGCGCGGGAGGTCCCGGGGGCGGGACGCGTGGACAGGGAGACTTGTTGGCTTTTAAAAATCTCGTGATATCAAGTTTGGCCCCATTATTATCGGCCGCCACGGCAACATCTTTGCAGCTTCCGGCAAGTCACGGCGCGACAGGGCTTCCCTGGCGACCCCTAGATAGTTGACCAGGCCCTTACAGACTTGTCAATTCAACCTTTTCTTTCACGGGAGGTGGCCTCATCAGCTTACACGCGCTGAACAGCACCGGCGCCGCCGACGACCGACATCTTCCCTAAAGACCTCGCCCACATCATCTACCCATCTGACAGCACTGGCGGGCCTCTAATATGGTCTGATAAAGGCGCTGCTATCCGGCGTATCGCCTGGGATACGGCCTATTGATTATTGGGGCTGCTGCAAAGGATCATATTGTATCGTGGTTTAATTTTTTTGGGCTTCGTGCCGTATGATTTTATTTACACCTCCCTGTTCCTTTCGCTTCAGGGTCAAAGATTGCATCCAACTCTTTCTTTGTTACGCATTTACCTAGTCTTTTGCCTTAAACTCAGATGCATGGCTTTGTCGTGGCTTCTGGACACAGATGAGGAGATATTGGGAACGAGAGAGTAGAACCGGAAACGCGGCACGGTAGCAGATAGTATAAACGTGAGGATGAAGTATCGGCTACCGCCAGTTCGGGGGTGTGTATCTTGTCCGTTGTCTCCCTCAAGATCCCTCCACTTGTGCCACGTACTCTGCCGGTCAGTGTATCTCCACCGTCTTCCGCGGTCGGCAGGCACATTTAGGTGGCCCATAGCGCATCCTCCCTGTGATTCGCCCCTCTTTGTTCAAGACCACACCCACTCCGTCCTCCGTCCCATGAGCGTACGAAAGACCAGGAATCCTATACACCGTATCTCCTATCTCCGCATCCGTCCGCAGGTCGAGGCGGACGACAGTGACTGCTTGACAGACAGGCTCCACGCACCGCACTTCACAAATCGGCTCACCGCCAAGAGCCCCCCTTTGGCGCCGGTCGCGTGCGATGTGTATCGACTTGGTGAGTCTGGTGACTTGAACTGACACATTCCCCATGATGTTCGTATCGATTCTTAGGACCCTGGTCAGTTTCTGTGCTGCGTACTGTCTTTGAGGGTTCCCCAGGGGGGCGGCAAAGTATTCCGCGAGGCATTGCTGGACCTTGGCCTCAAGATTTCTGTCCCGACGCCGGAGCCCTTCCATGGTGTACTCCACACCTGCCATGAGCTGGGCGGTATCCGTGTGAACGATGTCGGAGGGAAATATGCGATTCAGACCGTCGACCAGCTCTGCGGCGGACAGCTCTCTGGGAGCACCACCGGCGAGTGAGTCTAGGATGCCAATAGCCCATTCCACGCCTTTCACCTCCCCTGACTCCTCCACGTCGAGGAAGTGTATATTTTCGATCCCGCCAACGACCTCCAGCTCTACCGTGATTCGGTCGCCTTCGACGCTGATGAAGGACCTGGCCGGCGCGCGTTGGTTTCCGAAATTCCACCCGGCGTGGTCCAAACCACTATAGCCGACCAACCAAGACGGCTTATCGGCAGCCGGATTGGACCCCGGGTTGGACTCGCAGGGTTGAAGCAGCAAGGGCGAGAAATCCTGCCTCGCCAACGCGGCTTTCCAGACATATTGACAGGCCTCTGTTGGGCCCCAGGGGATTGCGTCTGGGGTTGGCGGCGGGTCCCTGCGCGCAAGCATGTGAGCGGCAAAGAACCGGTCGCGGAAGACCTGACACTGAGTCCTCGCGATCAACTCGATGGCTTCTCCCAGACTGAGATCGGGCCGTCTCTCTTGGTTCTTTTCCTTGACTCCTGCGAGGAAATAGTCTTTGCGGTCGCTCGCGAAGGATTTGGCATACCGGAAAAGCCCGATTAAAGTGTGGTGGCCGTTTTGGACGAAGGTGGTGAATGTATCGCGTTCGGTTTCCATGACCTGATCCGGGTTTCTCCAGATGTAACCGGACCTGTCCATGACGCATGCGGCGCGACAGAAGGAATACTCCAGCAGCACCCACATCCTCTGCAACCACTGTGACGAACACAGGACATGCAACACATGTATGAAGCGGAGGGCGGTAAGAGGCGAGAACTCCGTGCGGCCATGGGCTAGCAGCATCATGATATGGGTCCCAGGTATGTCGGACATCTGAACGACAATTTCCCTGGCATCGTGGTATATCGAGGGGATCCGGAGGAGCAAGGACACCTTGGTGTGCTGTTCCCACTGCGGGACGCTGAAATAGTCGTGCCAAAACTCCACGTCGGGGGCGTAAGCATCCACAGATGCACCAAGCAGGGCGTCCAAGGTCCCGATCATTGTGGCAGCTGCTTCATCATCGTGGAGTCCGGAGTCGTTTGCCCTCCGGATGGAGTCGTGCCACACATGGGAAACCGGGACCCAGAGGGCGTCGCTTGCTTTGAGACAGGCGAAGTGACGGTTGATGACACGCACGTGGGCACCGGGGGCCGTGGCTAGGTTGGGTTTGACTGGCGCAATCGTCCGGGCCGGCGGCTCCTGTGCGATCGGCATCTGGCAGTCATGACAGACCGTATCAAGCCCAATATCAGGCTGTGTTCCCCAGAAAGTCGGCAGGACGTCGCGGAAGAACAGAGACAGCGTGGTGTCCCCGACATGGACAGTGACACATGGTTCGGGTGATCTTGCCAGAGCCAGATCATCTGCCGGTGGCGGAGGCTGCTCGAAATTAAACCACTGTCGTCTGGAGAGCCCTAGAAGGATGCTATCTAAATATACCACGAGCCTTTTGGCATTTTCTTCTACTTGGCCCAGCAAAATCGCAGCGGCCCGCTGTAGGAAGTCGTTGCTATGCCCAGCGTCTTCTTCCGCTGCAGCCTCACTGAGCCTCACAGCCGCTTGCAAAAGCTCTGCGGCAAGGACGTTGCCGTCTTCGCGGATGGCTTGGCTTGCAATTCGCGCGACAGAACGACATTTCTGCAGTGGCACGGGTTCGTCGGGAGGCGGGAACTGGCCCGTAGCGAGTACTTCTCCGAGATGCTCCTGGATCAGGGCAGGCATGAAATTTTGAATGTTGTCAGCTTGATCGTCGGCCATGATGTCGGGAAGCCAGTAGTAGAGACGCCGCCAGTGGTGGAAAAGAAGTCTTTTGCAATATGATGCGAACAGATTTACTGGGAACGGTGCTGCCACGAGGGCCTTCGCCCAGCGAAATTCAACAGGCAGACCATGCCTGTGCGAGGAGGAGGTAGGGCTAGGGCTGAAAAACGCCGTGGCTGGAACCAAGTCTCCCCGTTGGCTCGCTCAAGTGCACGCCTGCAACAACAAGGAAAATAAAAGACAGTGATGGCAAGTTACGTCTTATTGGTTAGAACACTGACCGCCTTTGCTGCTGGCCAGTCGGTACCTATCTCTACGACGCACCACCTTTGCGAGCCGCCATCCTCCTGAATATGCGCCCCCGGCTGGCCTGCTAGAACTCATCGATCACTTCCGGCTGCCCGAGCCCCCGCTGTTACCGCCAGAGCGGGTAACCTGTCCATTCGGCGCCGTGTAAGTCGACTTCCCGTTGCCGTCGTTGTGATACGTGCTGCCGTTGGGGTTGGAATAGTAGTAAGAGCTGTCCCTGCGACGAGACGAGATGGTCAATCAGCATCTGGCGCCCACGACAGAAACCCCGTTAAATACGATGCGATGCGGCGCGACGGGTAAACCGACTTGTTGGAATAGTGGTACGAGTTCTGGTTCGACGCCGAGGAGCCGTAGTCGCGGGCGCAATAGTGATTGCCCTGGTAATCGGAGGCCATTCGATGTCAATAATCTGCTGTCGTCTTGTTCCGTCGCTCTAAAGACGAGGGCAGCTGTCCAACTCACATCCCTGTTGACGCCGGAGCTCTTGTACGAGAAGTCGTTGCTGCCCGCCATGATGGATTTGGGTCCACGAGCGTTTGTTCCTGATTGTGCCAAAGAAAGGTTGAGAGCTGTTCTTGTGGTGTCGACCAAGAGTCTGGAAGCACGGAAGATGGGAGCTGTCAGATGGTTGTATGGAGAGGAGCTGTGGATGATCAGGCTAGGTTGGCGCACCCGCGTATTGTGGATGGAAGATGGTTCTAGCTTTGGGCCTGGGCGGGGTTTGAGCAGCGACGATGGACTTGCCCCTCCAAGGAAGCCACGTGAGAAGCTATGAGCTGGCACCTGCCTTCGCCCTAACCACCTGGTCCGCATGCTAGATAGGTACCTACAGGTACCTACCTACCTACCTCTAGCCATATTGATCCTCTCGCTATCCAGATACGGGAGCTCGTCCCGCCTAACTTGCATGGCTGCTGGTGCCTTATGGAATCAGATGGAATCCAAGTCCCACGGCAGCCCTTGCTGGCCAGGAAACTTTTTCAGACGGATGCCTTTACAACTTTGTTTTCCCTCGATAACTGCTGTAGAGCTTGCCTTTTCCCAAATTGGCGTGACATGGGCGATGCTTCCTGATCCCAAGTAGCAGGACGCCAGACGTGAAAGTCCGTTGTGGACGAATGGCCGAGCATTTAAACCACGTCACAGAACGGGAAGCATGGCTACCTAGGTGCTCCTCTTTGTAATTGCCACCTGTGGTGCCAAGGATGTTTGTTTGGCGCCCAGTCAAGAGCAGTAAGACTATAATCTACTAGCTTAAGACCAAGCGGGCCATACCGCGACGGCCCGCCATTAGGATATGAGCTAGTAGCTAGGAAGAACGCCGCGTGTGAAACAGAAACATACTATCGGGCAAGGACCTGGAGTATGTGGTAAGGCTTCAGTAATCGTCGTCGTAGCTGTCGTCCGAGTATCCATTGTCGTCGTCGTCATCATCGCCACTATCATCGTAGCCGCCATCGTCGCCATCATCGCCTCCATTGTCGTCGCTGCTATCGTCGTCGTCGCTATCGTCGCCGCCGATGCAGTCGAAGTAATAGTCGGTGGAGATGCCGGCACCGTCGCCGGCATCGTCTGCATCGTCGTGGGACTCGGCCGGGTGGGAGACGCCGCCGCCGGCCGATGGTCTACAAGTAGCCCTGGCGTCGGCGTCACTGTCCGAATCGTCGTAAACACCACCATAGGAATGGCCGTGGGCGGAGACGCTCGGGTTACCATATCCATAGGTGCTGCCACCTCCATAGGAGCCGCCGTCATAGTGGGCTCTGGTGCTGCCGCCGCCGTGGGCGCTGCCGCCGCCATAGGTGCCGCCACCATACGAGCTGGCGCGGCTGGAGGAGCCGGGCGTGTTGCTCATAACATTGGCACTGGAAGCCCTGTTTCCGCCATACGTGCTGCCGCTGTAGGTGCTGCCACCATAGACGCCATCGTTGTCTCTTCCACGGCCGTAGTCGCTCTCTCGGTCGTAGGCGCTACCGCTGTCGGCCCCACGAGCGTGGGCGCTGTCCCGGCTGTAAGTGTTGTTGCCGCGTCCGCCACCATAGTTCAGGTCATGCCGACGGCCAGCCGGGTCCGTGTAGACAGCCCTTCCCCGGCCGTCGTTATAGTACCTGCTGTCGTTGGGGTTCCTGTAGTACCACGATCCGTCTCTGGGAAGCGATAGCGGCCGGGCTGTCAAGTTAGCCATCTGCCTACCTATGTACCTACCTACTGAGAAGAGCCCCGATCTCCCAGCCGCAATTGGGAACGATGCCGGCTTGGCCTACCTGTTGGCGTAGCGGTACGTGTTCTGATTGGGAGCGTAGGGGCCGTAGTTGCGCGACTCCCGGGTGTTGCCCTGCGGATTCAGATATCCATGAGAACGACGAATCGAAGGCCGCAAGATTGAACGCAACGCCAGGTTCACTCACCCGGCTGTTGATCCCGGAGTTCCTGGTCGTAAACTCCCTGTACCGAGACATGGCGATAGCTGGCGGCGGTTTTGTCGGGCTTGCGTCAATGTTGCTCTTGATTCTGTGACGGGCCGCTGGACTCGGGACCAGGAAGGGTCCGGAATTGTGGTGAGGAAGTGAGGAGAAACCGGCATGGATGATATGGAATAGGTGGTGGCAAAAAAAAAAGGAAAAAAAAAAGACTCTCTCCTGCCTACCTAAGCTGTTAGTCTGCCTTCACTCCCCCTGTCTCGGTCGATCTATACCCCACACGGCATTTGCTCAGCTAGCCCCGTCGAACTAGCGAGACGGACTACCTACCTACGTACAGGCGCCCATTGAAGGCTATTTTAGCCGCTTCCCATCCGAACCCATTCCTCATCTGGGGTCTTGCTTTCCTTGCACAACCAGACAATGAGATCGGCTGATAATAAACTTCGTGATCTCCGAAGATACGTTGCCGTTATAATGCCGCCAACCCTGCTTCTCCTCGCGGAACAACAAAGTGTCAAGAGAATCGAAATGGGTGAAGTACGGAGATTCCTGCCGAAGTGACAAGACGATCGACAGCACCGACGTGGGATGCTTTCGCCCTATTTTAAAACCAACCCAACGCTCGGACTCGTCAGAAACTCTCTCGTACCCTAGCAAGGCCTCGATGTTTGCACAGGGACATCAATGCAGCTTGCAAGCCGATATGGTACGTCGGCCCATAACTGGGGAATAGATCGTGAGACCCAGACTTGGACCTTGGAAGAAGCGTCATATTGTTCGACCGAAGATCAAGCCCGATGATAGTTGGAAATTCGAGCGGTGCTGAAATGCCGTGCCTGACGTCTGCTACGGTGGCTCATGGGCGCGGGCCCAAGGATAAGCCGGGAGATACACGAAATCTGGAGAAGAAGCAAAAACAGAAGCTCAGAATCCGCAGCCACCGGGCAAACTGGCAGGCCGCAACAAGAACCATGACTATGAATTCACCCCCAAACTCCATTAATATGCAGTTGCCGCTTGTCTATTCCCATGTCCAAAGCAAAAATGACACCGTAAATATGAAATAGAGAATAAAAAAAAAGACCGATCATGGTGTTTTGGGTTTCTCGCCGCCGTCGTCCGTCTTCGCGTCGGTCTTGCGCTCAGTGCTCGACCACGTGTCTGTCTTGCGGCCGCCGGCTTCATCATCTGGATCGGCATCTCCGGAGTGCTCGGGGGGGCCTTGCTTCTTGCCCTCTCGATACTTGTCGATTTTTTCGCCGAGGTACCGCAGGGAGCGGGACACCCCCGACATGGCAACTCCCTTGATCGCCTGAACGGTGCTTGGCCACGAGGTCGTTCTTTCGATGGCCTCGCGCATGATTTCTCGGCGCTCGGCCGCATTCGCTTTGGCGATGCGCTGGTCGAACTCGCCACCCGTCCTGGCGCCGAAAGAGATGCCGCCCTCCTCTGTCTGTAGGTTCTCCGTCACACGGTCAAAGTCGGCCCGCGAGATCTTCCACTTCTTTTGGTACTCGAAGTACACCTGCGAACGGAACTGCCGCGGCAGGCGTCGTACCATGTTACCCCTCGTCGCATCTGACATGGTTTGGCGCAGAACCAGATCATGCTCCGCAGGCGCAGAGCTGGGGTCCTCGACTTCGGCAAAGTTCACGTTGGGTAGCACCTGGACGAGCGGGGCATAAAGGTTTCGAAAATGGATGGCGTTGTGGCCCACAATGTTGGCCACCTTGCGCGGGTTCTCGGTCGGGAAGCGCATGCGCGGGTCGCCCAGGTAGCTGAGCCCAGCAATAGTCGAGTAGAGCTCGCGCTCGGTGAACTCCTCTGGGAGCATCAGAAGGGCGGTGCGGATGGCGGCGAGCAGGTTCGTCTGGTTCGCAATGCGGACGCGCGCATTATCTCGGATGATCTTGACCGGCTTGTGTAGCCTGCCAGCAAGGTACAGCGTGTCCCACTCGAGCAAGTCACGGCACAGGGTGTCGATGTTGACAACGCCGTACTTAACGAGGACGCCCCTGACTTGAACGTAAGGGTTGAAATAGACGCCCGCGCCGTATCGATCCTGGATCCTGCTCACGAGGCCGGAGCCGAAGCTGGCAATACCGCTGTAGTGGTGGCGGTTTTGCCGTATGTTGAGGGAGTGCCAGTGCTGCGTATGCGACACCCCAAAGATGAAGTCGATCATCTTGGGTTTCTCCCCCTGCGCGCGCACGATGGCTGGGTCGGGATCGGGATGCACCGAGTGGACGAGCTCCTCGCTTGGCGCGCGACCGATGAGCTTGGACTGGGGGAAGACGCCCGAACCATAGGCGAACGCATAAATGACAGGCGCTTGAAAGGACTTCACAATATCTCCCAGAGCCTTTTTGAACTCGGCGTTGATGATCATATGTTGGTTGTACCCGAGGTGCCGGTAGGGCAAATCGCTGAACTTGTCGACATGCTGGTAGTCGACCTTGTCTTCCCAGTCTAGTGTTTGTTCGTTCACGAGTGAGCGTGTGGTGTCGGAAAGGCCGGCTTTGTCGTCGGTCTGCTTATTGTCGCTGGTCGAAGTAGAGGCGGGTCGAGATGCGGATGCGGGGAGTGGGCGCCAGCCATCGAGGAGGGGATGGATGCGGAAATGTGAGAGGCTCGAGAGTACGGAAGCGGATATTGGCGACGTTGTATTTGTGCGTGGAAGGGAGACGGCGCCCTGGTGGTTGCGGTCGGCAGGTCAGGTTGGCACTATGACGTCTTCACGATGTGGCTTAAGGGCAGGCTTACCTTCCGACGCAAGACTGATAGCATCTCGAGGCCTGGCCACGCCACCCTCAATGGTACGCGCACAAAAATCAGAGGCCTTGAGGAGACCAGGGCGGAAGCCAAGGACCGGTTTCCGGGCTCAGTGCTGGTGTCGCGAAGGTTGTCGGGTGTCGAGGCTATTCGTCGCAAAGGATGCAAGGGCGGGCGGGAAAACGAGCTCAATTGCGATTGAGCTCGGCTGAAACCAAGCTTGGCAGGATCGAGCTGGACTAGCGGACTACAGCGCGCAAGTGGAGCTGTGACGCGGGGTGCCAGGGGTCTGGGTGGATGTGCCCCTGACAAGCCCAACCGATCCGTTGCCGAACCATCAACGACGCTACGGACTGCAGAGGGCTTTAAGCGGGCGAGGCATTGATATTTTAAGGTAGAAAGATGGAGGACAGAGGGAAACTCCCAGACAAAGAAAGCTAAGGATGATATTTCGATTGGTGGCCTGGTACGCTTCATATGCATCTGTGGTAACCGCATTTGCGGGAAGGAGCACATGAACGGCACTTGCAGCTCAGAGGGGTATAAGGGGCCGGCGATGTGAGGTGGTGTGGTGGCCCAGGGAAAGCTTAAATCACTGGTCATTCTAACTCGGGCATACCTCCAGCCGGTTAGAACAATCAACCGACTTTTTCTATATGCAAAAGCAGTGAATAGCATCCATGTACGTAAAAGGCGCGGATACAGGTTGGTTTGAGGCCTGACGTAATGCCGTCTGTGCACCGTTCCATTCCGACGACAACCGCTTGCAGCCCGCAAACGCCGAAACGGACAAAGAACCAGCAACTCGCCGTATGTTTGGGGGACGTACAAATTATTCGTATTATCTGCAAAAATATGTGCTTTACAAGCATCCAACCGTATATGAACAGCCTCGACTGAGTGACGCAGACTTTGAGTTGAGTTGTTGTTGACCCGCGCCGTTGGAACTGCGCCATCTACACCTGCCGAACCAGGTACCAAACCGTTGCATGCCGCCCGTCACGTGCTGACGTACCGAGACCCACACCGCTGAAGACGGGTTCCGCCAGCTGCCAATTGAAGCATGGCGCGACGGTCCTGGACACCACGCGTCGTCTCATCGTCAACCACCACGATGAGGGCGCACACGCCCCAGAAGCAGGAACAGGACGGGTTGCCGGGGATAAGGTCGAATAATTCGAGCGCGAGGCGATTTCGAGCGAGCACTGGAATCGCTGGACATCCGCGTCCGCAAGTATGGCAGAGCAGCAGGGTAAGCCAAAAAGAAAACAGGATCCGCTTCTAAGTTCTCGGCATAAACAATCGCAAATGAAACCAGGCCAGGGTCCGCATTTGGCTGACTTTCCTCACATCCACGGTATCAGTTTGGATCCTCTGTAAGAGCCACATCCAGCCAGCAGCCAACGTACAATTTCTTGACTGGCGAGACGACCGTACCAAGCGAACCAGGCGCTGGCCTACCCCGACGGAGCGACAGTGGCGGAGGCGGTGGCGGCGGCGGCGGCTATCCCACCTCACAGCGCGTCGCATCCCGCGAGAGCAGCAAGGAAAACATGGCGCCTCCAGATGCTGAGGAGTATGAGACGCAGCGGCGTCGGATCGAGGAGCTCAAGGCCGAGGTCGGCGCGCTCAACTACCGCGTCTCGGCCTATGACCAGGAGAAGGAGATGCTGCGGCTGCAGCACGACTCGGAGCTGCGCGACGCCCGCCGCCGTGCCGAGGAGGACTTCAAGCTCAAACAGGCCGCAGAAGCGGAACGCAACACAGCGCAGAGGTCCGCCGAGGCTCTACAAGAGGAGCTCGACAAGCTGAGGTCCGATGGGGACGACAAGACTAGGGCGCTCGAGAAGCGCGCGCGCGAGGCCGAAGAGGAGGCTAGGTTACTGCGCGAGCAGCTGCAGGATCTAAGCACCGCGCGTGACGGGGAGGCACGCATGGCTGAGCGCAAGACGATGGAGCTGCGCAAGCAGGCCGAGAACGCACAAAGGATGGCGAGCGAGCAGGCCGAAGAGGCCGAGGAGCGCGAGGCGGCGCTGACCAAGGCCAGGACACAACTCGCCGAGAGGGACGCCACCATCGGGCAGCTCGAGGCCGACGTGCTCCGGCTCAAGGCGCAAACCGGAGACGCCGAGACCATGGCCGTCATCCGGCGCGAGCTGACAGAACAGGTCCAGCACATCCGGGCCCTCGAGGCCACGAACCGCGACCAGCTGACGGAGCTCAAGCGCCTGCGGCAGGCGCGCAAGGCCATCGAGGTCGTCGAGGAGGAGAAGCGGTCGTTGCAGCGCCGGCTCGAGCTCGCCGCCAACCTGGAGGCCGAGCTCGACGAAGCGAGGATACAGCGCCAGAGGCTCGAGGACGAACGGAGCGCCTGGACCGCCTTCCTGCAGAACGAGGCCATATCTGCCGATGACCAGTCTGAGCTCGACTCGCCCGAGGCCGTCGCCCGCGCATTGGTGCAGGCAAGGCTGAACTCGGCCTCTCTGATGGAGAGGCTGGGGTCCCTGGAGCCTGAGCTTGGGCAGAGGGAGGACATGATCAGGCAGCTCGAGGAGGAGAAGGCCGAGCTGAGCGCCGAGCTGGAGAAGGTCAAGTCCATGCCCCGCGCGGAACCGGCGGGCGCGGCAGACAAGGGCCGTCTGCGGCTGGAGCGCCAGCGCGCCCTCGCGGTCAAGGAGATCGAGTACCTGCGCGCCCAGCTCAAGACGTTCGACACCGAAGACATCGCCTTCCAGCCCGAAAACTTCGACCAAGCAAAGGCGGAGCGCGTCCAGCAGCTCGAAGACCTCGTCGACAAGTACAAGGCCGAGGTGCAAAGCCTGCACCAGGAGATGTCCTCTCTCGAGTCCTCGGCGTCTTCGGCGGCGGCGGCGGTGGCTGCTGGGACCAAGCGCCCGCGCGAGAGCGACGAAAACCACGTGTCGTCTGCCGTGCAGTCGGAGCAGCTCGGACAGCTGGCACGCAAGAACCGCAAGCTGCAGGAGGAGCTGGCGGCGCTGCAGAAGGCGCACCGGCTCGCCGAGAAGGAGCTCCGGGTGGCCAAGACGCAGGTGTCGACGGCCAAAGAGTCGTCGCGCGTGCGCGTGCTCTCGCTCCGGTCCAACCCGACGTCGGACCACGAGGCCGTCAAGGCGTCGCGGCTGCGGGCGCTCGAGCGCGAGAACGCCGAGCTGCTCGAGCACGTGGCGCGCAAGGGCGCCGCGTCGTCGTTCCGCACCGTCCCGCTCTCGGCCCTGGACGCGGCCCGGCGCGAGGTCGAGGACGCGAAGGCCGAGGCGGCGTCGGCCCACAAGACCAGCAAGCGCCTCAAGGAGGTCTGGGCGGCAAAGAGCGCCGAGTTCAAGGAGGCCATCTTCAGCACCCTCGGCTGGACCGTCACCTTCATCCCCAACGGCAAGATGCGCGTCGAGAGCGTCTACCACCCTTCGGCCTCGGACGAGCACGAGAACAGCATCGTGTTTGACGGCGAGAAGGGCACCATGAAGGTCGGTGGTGGCCCGCGGAGCGCGTTTGCGCAGCGCATCGACGACCAGATCCGCTTCTGGGTCCGCGAGAAGGGGTGCATCCCCGGGTTCCTGGCCGCTCTGACGCTAGAGTTTTACGAAGAGCACTCCAAGTCTTCGAGGCCGAGTTGAAGAGTTCCTTGTTTTTCTTTCTCTCTCTCTCTCTCTCTTTTCTCAACGAGGCCAAGATATTTGCCATCTGCATCTTCTAATGCATTTCACTTGCTGTTGTAAATAGCTTGATACCGATTATTGGCTGATTTCGTATCGGAAACACCTGTGAAGTTTTCATTTTATCCATAGTTCTGGTTGTTTCCCATCGGAGACATGCCTCTCTGGTTTGTGTTGGTTTTTAATACGCATATATACCTACACCTACCTACACACGCAGGTACAAGCAAACCTTGTGTAGGTAGTGGTGATCGGCGTTCTCTTGCGCAACATGTTATTACCACGGCTTATTGTTTACATCCATGATAGCTTGTTTAAAAAAAAAAAAAGAAAAACCTATAATACGCTATCCACCAACTAAGCACAAAGGAAACGACAAGCAAAAAGTCACACGCAAAGGTCATGCGGCCTTTTGTAATGCTGCCATGTGCTCGTCCCCAAACAAGACAGCCGAGCAGGCCTCCCGTTTTTTATGTTCGGCACACTCACACGTACACACACACACACACCTTAAATACACAGGAGATACAAGAAGCAACAAAAGGTCAAGGAAAAAAAAACGACATCAAACCGCTCTGGTGCTACCCCTCTCGCCTTTCGCAAATCTCCTCCTCCCGGGGGTATAGCGCAAAACCCGACATAAACCAAAGAGTTTGCCAGGGCCATAGATGAAGAAAAAGGGTGGAAGAGGACGTTACTGTACGACGCGGCCCAGAGAGAATCAGAGGGGGAAGAAGCGGGAGAAGAATTAGCAACAAAGGAGAATATGAACAAAGCAATGACAAGTTGTTAACCAAGTACAAGCAGGGTATGTCGCAAAAATACGTATCGTCTCCAAAGCTTTCGGGTAGAGAAAAAAAAAACGGGGGAGGTCGTGCGGCGAGCTGCCCCTTAGACCACCTTTAGCTCCCTTTCTGAGCACACACCAAACCTTCGCCCTTTGCTCATTTTGCCTCCTCCGAGACGGTCCCATCCACCTTCATGACGAGAGCCTGTATGACGTTAGCCGGCATGACGTCAGCCTTAACATCGTACCATCTGCTAACGACGAGTGGCACGTCCTCCCAGCGTCTGTCGTCGGGGCGGGGGCTGACGGGGTTGTCGTCCGAGAAGGGGTCGGCGTCGGCGTCGGCCTCAACGGCCTTGCCCTTGCCCTTGTCCTCCAGCAGCCGTGAGAGGGAGACGCAGGCGCCTACTATTTCACCCTGCTTGGTCTCGTACTCCCACTGTGCCTCGACGTGGCCGGGCTTCAAGTCTGCGTCCCCGTCGGGGAAGATTTGGCAGACGTACTTGGACCATTCGACCTTGCCGCCCCTCGCGGGGGCGGGGAGGGTCAAGTCGAGACGTTTAGTGAACGCCTGGCCCTTGTCATGGTCCAATTTGCTGTCAAGATGCCTGCTCACGACACGTTTGGCCTTGCCCTTGTAGGTAACGACGAAAGCTAGCTTGTGGAAAGTGACCGGCAGCGGTGCAACATCGGGTTTATCCGACGAGGCGGGAAGCGCAGCCGGGTTCAGGCGATAAAACAGGGCCAGTTTGAGCGACCCGACGTCAGTCGGCTTGCTCCGTGGAACCAGTGCAGGCAGAAGTATCAAGGGACATGGAGGGGTGAGAGTAGCGACGTCGTTCGAATTACTGTGTGGCTGGTATGTGAAAGCGGGAGAGGTTTTGGCGAGATGCGAGGTGTCGAGCATGAACTCGTCGCTGTGGCCCGTGTCGGACACAAAGATGCCCTTGGGCTCGATGGCGCGGAGGAGGGGGAAGTTGTTTATGCGGACGGTTTCAATATCTGCTCAGGCAAACGACATGTTAATGGGGCATCCATTACTTTGGAAACGTGGAGGAGTCAATCTTACGCCGTGAAGCAGACTCGGGAGCGTTGTTGTAACACATGGCGATCTCCCTCTCGCTCTCGACCTCGACGGACGTGATTTCTCCGGCCTTGCAAGTCGCCGACACCGTCTCGATAATGCAGGAGTTGAGGCCCTGCGCTTCCATTTTCGGATACCTGTTGTCGGCGTGACTTCCCTGGATCATGGAAGTGGCGGAGCGGAGCGACTGCGTGTCTGACGCCCCGCCGATGCTGAACTCGGTCGCCAGGGTGGCGGACGTTGACGGCTTGTTGGCGACGTGCGCAGGCAGGGGTGGCGAGCGCGGAATCGTGCTGTTCTCGGTGGGGCTCTGGATAGGCTCGAGCGGCGCCTGCGTCGGCATGGGCGCGTATGCCGTGTTGCGCCCCTCTCTCCGCCCGCGGACGGTGCCGCCTTTACGTAAAGGCATGGAGGCCGAGAGTGTGTTGGTCACGCTGGAGATGGCTGCTTCCTGGGCGTCGGCGTCCTCCTCCGCCACAGGCTCCTTCTGAATGTTGAGTCTAAAGAACTGGTCTGGCTCCTCCCCGCTTGCCGCGGCCTCCCTCTGAGCTTGGGAGATGGGATCATTCATGGCGGCCGGGACGGTATAGCCCTCCGAGTCCTTGCCCCCCTGGATCCCGCCCTCGTTACCCGCCGTCTGGGCAGTAGACGGCTGTGGAGCTGCGCCAAATATTTCGTCTACCTCGCCATTGGTAAGAGGAGCGGGCGCGTTTTCTGCGGGAGCCACGCCGTCTTCTATCGGCTTCTCGGAGGCGTCTGCCCCGGCGGCCGGACTCACGCCGTTTGCCTTGGTCTCTGGCAAAGGCGGCACAGCCGGGATGGTCGGGGAATTCGGCGACTCGACAAGTGAGGACAGACGATTGGTATCGGATAGGTTATGCATCGAGGCACGTGGCGACAGCCTCTGGCCGTGGCTGCTGCTTAGACCACGGCTGAATGGCCCGGAGTTCTTCTGCGGCGACAGCTGGCCAAACCCGCCGTGTATGCTCTGGCGACGCCGACCGAGCATGGTGCCGATGCGGCTGCGCAATTTCGATTCTGATGGGCATTCAGTCAGCACAACCAACAACTCACTGCAGCAGCCTCAAGAGTCTCTCGACCACAAACCTGTGTGCACGGTCTCGATCCTATCGCCCGAGTGCTCGCTAGGCGTATTCTCGTCGAGGCCAAAACCGGCGCTGCTCTGGGGCCTGATAATGGAGCCAGCGGCTGATGTCGACAGCCGAGCCGGGGCCGCCGTCCGCTTCTCAAGTTTGGGTTTTCCAGACGTCGTCCGGTGGGCGAAGCTCTCTATCTCGGCGGCTGTGCTGATCTCCAGGGTCAGGTTGAGGACCTCCTCGGCCGAGGCCTGGGTGCGGCTGGCTTGGTCGACTTCGTGGGTCTGCAGCTGGGTCAGGACATCGCGCAGGTGGTTGGTCCGCTGCTCGTCGAGGGCCTGGAGTGACTCGAAGATGAAGGGGGCCTGGGCCTCCCACTGCTGGGTCGCGGTCTCGAGCCTCGAGTTGGCAGCGTCGAGTTTTTGGGCGCTGATCTTGCCGGCCTTCTTGTTCTGCTTGTCGGCGGCATGCTGGGCCTCATCGAGTTCCTTGGCCATGCTCTGCAGGTTAGAGATGAAGGTCTGCATGCCCATCACCTCCTTCCGGGTATGGAAGCTGCGCAGCGGCTGCTCGACGTCCTTTGCGACGCGCATCGCGTACATCTGGTGGGAGGATGCTATCGACTCGACCGACTGGATGACCTTGTCCCACGGCGACTGGAAGACTCTGTTGGTTGGAGAACGGCAACGCCCGTTAGCTTCTCGGATCGCGGCCCGGCTGCGACAGAATAACAGGTTGCCTGATCGTACCCGAGCTCGGATGCGCTGTTGGGCACCTTGAAGGTCATGAGCTTGCGCAGACCGGCGACATATTGCTCTTCGATTCTGTGGCGTTCCTGCAGCAATCCGCAATGGTTTAGCCGTCGGGTCAGCTCCCGTCGCAGGGGCCATGTTGCCAGATGTCATTACCTGGAGCCAGTCGGCGACCTCGTTGTTGATCTTGTTGATCCGTTTTACTCGATCGACCAGGACTTGGGTTGCTTGCGACGGCTGCAGATGTGCCTGGGGGCGAGGGTAAACAACCGTTAGCTCGACGCGGGCAGCCGTGAGGCCAGGATGGAGCGTGGGGAGCGTACCAGCATGGCCGGGTACTCGGATCGGGAGAGGTCCTCCATGGCGACGGGGGGGCTCGGCGGCGCAAACACGCAGGCGGGAAACTCGGACGACGGTCGGGACAGGCGACCTATGGCATAATAGCACGGTGGCGGTGCCAGTCCAACGGGGCGACGGGCGAGGGTGCCAATTGCCGCATCGACCGAGCGTGGGCGACGAGGGCGATGATGATACTGTCGCCGTCACACAGCAGTCCGCGTTCTGGCGCGCGGGAAAGGTGTGTTATTATTATTTTTTAGTCTGGTCGGGCGGATATTGATGCGATGTCGATGCCACAGCTGGAAAAGGCTAGCTGAAGAAATCGGCAGCACAGCGCAACCAGGTCGCCCCCAGCAGCCGAAGCGATTACCTCACCTAACTCACTCCGCCAACCACCAACCCCAGTCCCAATGGCGGCTCGGCTCTGGTTGGTGGGCGCTGCCGCGTGTGCTGGGATGAGGCTCCACACAGACCTCTCCAAGTCCGAGCTGGGATGGATCCAAACACCAGACTCGATTTGAAGTTCTGTTCCCCGCCCGGGTCACCTGCACCCACTGAGCGTCGTCTCATATCTACCCATTCTTGATGTCATGTTTCTCTTCGGCCGGTGGAGCGCCAGATGTGCAGACGGCGCTCGATGGGGGCAGGCATCGACGGCTGACCGCCAACGTCGTTTTTATCAATGCTTACATTGCGTCCAAATCGCGGCCAAGACATAGGTCGACTTTTGCGTGGCGTTCTCGGCCGACCCTCGACATTGAAATCCCCACTTTTCGTCCAAGCGATGGGCCTGCCGTCCGTTCCACTCATACCTTCACCTCAAAGGTATTTACGCCAGCGCGGCTGAAGGGCAGCCATGTCGGCAGCGCCCGACTGGAGAGTCTCCTTGACGGCGACGGTCAGATACGACAACATCCAGAAAATGCATGATGACCCCTGAAGACCCTCACTCTCCAGCCAACAATTTTCCTAACTCAGACATCTCCTGCCAGACAACGGCTTCTGGATGACCAGGGCAACGGGCCACAGCAAATAGACGCTTTTACAGCCGAAAAGGAGGCATACACCGGCGCCTCATCTTTGGTAGATCCTCCCTTTTTGTTCGTAGATAGACATTTCTCGCGCTGGCGTACTTTTCTGAGCTGATCAGCACTCCACAGGCCGAGTATGAAAGCGCTTGCGAACGGCCCCCAGGCCTACAGGCAGACAAGCCTTGTAATGAGACGGAGGCCAAGGCTAGCCACGGAGGAGATGGTGACTATGCTAGAGCCCATGATGATGCCACGCCAGGAACCAGGATTGGCAAGTATCATGACTGCCACTATATCGGCAGCGGAGTCACTGCGGAAGTCTATCGCTCTGAGGCCATAGCCCTCAAGGTCATCGTTGAGACACACAACATCGCCCCTCACGACCCCGTGCGCGAGACCAAGATCCTCCAAGGCCTCCACGAGCCCTGCATCCCTCTCCTCGAGACCTTTCGCGACCAGGAGCAGCGTCTCGTCCTGGTCTTCCCTTACATGCCCCTTACCCTCGACGCCCTCCTGGAACGCGGCGGGCTCACTCCCGCCCAGGTCCGCTCGCATTTCCGCCATCTCTTCACGGCGCTGCGGGACATCCACGCCGAAGGCATCATTCACCGTGACATCAAGCCATCAGCCGTCCTGCTGGAGTCGCCCGACGGACCCGCCTACCTCTCCGACTTTGGTTCCTCGTGGCACCCGTGCCTGTCCCCGGCCGCCGCCATCGCCCCCGAGCCGGCCGATGCCAAGATTCTCGACATCGGCACGGGCCCCTACCGCGCGCCCGAGGTTCTCTTTGGCGACTGCGCCTATGGCCCCGCCGTCGATATGTGGGGCGCCGGCGCGCTGCTGGCAGAGTGCTGCCGCCGCCCACCGCGTCCCCTGTTCGAGTCGCGGCCGGCGCACGAGGACGGCAGCCAGCTCGGCTTGATCTTGAGTATCTTCAAGACCATAGGCAGCCCCACCAGGGAGTCCTGGCCCGAGGCGACGCGGTTCCGGACGCCGCCCTTCGACATGTACTGCGCCTTCGAGGGCAGGCCCTGGGCCGAGGTCCTGCAAGGCATTGAGCCGGGCTTTGCCGAGCTGATCAAATCGCTTGTCAGATACGACAGCAGCCGAGCCACGGCTGAGCAGGTGAGTATCTGCCGCGGCGAAGACCCACGTCACCGGCTGCGCTTGATTCTTCTCTTCGTCGCGCGACTAACCGCAAGCATATATACGACAAACTGTAGGCCCTCGCCTTCGACTGCCTTGCAGAGAGCTTCACCGAGGACGGCAGTTCTGTGTAGAAGTGAACCGCTTGGGCTTGATGGCTCAGGCAAGAAGTGATTTACCTGCTTTACCGATTGAGGTTATCGCCGTTACATACCCTGTATATAGTTGGTAGACTCCTTCTCCGGACAAACATTCCTACAGTGAGGGATATCCAGCACGACTAAAATCGTTATCATCTCGACCAAGACAGTTCCTGTAGGAGCAGGTACTTAAATGGACAGATATCTCTTAAGCCATCCATACATGACGCCTTCCTCGGAAGCACCAGCATTACATGCACACACAGCTTGCTCTCGCCCCCCTGATAGCCCACTTGTCGTCGCCCTCCAACGCGCCCGCGGCGCTCGTCTTGGGCACCAGCTCCGGCGCCATCGTGGCGCTCGACCTGCTGTCGCGCCACCCTGACGGCGTCGACCTGCTCGTTCGCACACGAGCCGCCCCTGACCACCATGACCGGCAACCTGGCCGGGAGCGTCGGGGTCGCTGTGGTTGAGGGGATGTCAGCGACACCTCGACTACGTCGCGCAGCCGGAGCGGTGGGCAGCGAGGCTCGTCGAGATCTTTGCGGAGCATGGAAAGCTTGTGTAGGCTGAATGCTGGTGGGTGGTTCCTCAATTGGGTGTGCCTAGGCATTTTTCGGGCGAGCTCTGAGTACGCCGGCTGTTCAACGGTATCCCTACATGTAGGGCTCGTCGGGGACATCGTCTAAGAGTTCAAACCCCCGTTTGATGAACAGATCGCGCCGTCCAGGCTCTCGGTAGATCCATTTGTAGAACCATAAGTTGCTCGAGCGGATACTATAGTCCTTATCTTTTCGCATTTTCTTCTCCAACTCGATCGGGCACAAGCCGGAGTAGTTAGTATCGAAACTCCAAGCCGAATAGCGGGTTCCGGCTACGGGGCGACCGGCCGCCTCTGGGTTTGCACCTGCGTCCAACAAGTGCCAAGCCAGTTCTAGATTGCCATCCCATATGGATGCTTGCAAAGGGGTCCACGGTACATTATCGGGATTTGGTGTTACGCGAAGCCTGAGTAGGCTAGAAAGAACCTCAATGAGCTCATCTTCCCGGATACTATTGCGGCGGGGCAGGAAGCAAAGTATCTTATCGCTAGGTTGTATGCCCAGGTCGGTTAACCGTTTGACAAGCTTGGACTGAACGATGCACTCGGGTTCGATACACCGGACGGCGACGTCGAGGAGCGAGCAGTTCGGGAACACATCGAGCTGGAGTTTGGTGGAAATCACGGCGGCGAGCTCGTCCGGAGGCAGGGCCTGCAAGTATCGCACAGCGGCCTCGGGGGCTCCTAGCACCATCATCCTCGCGCATGTCTCTGCCGGCCCGCAGGCTACGCTTCCTCGGACGGCAAGGAATTCTGCCCCGCGGCCGAACATATAGAAATGCTCCTCTAGATACGCCGGGGTGGTGCTTTCGGCTGAGCAGATTTTGACAAGCAGAGAGTCGACAGCTTCGGTTTCCGAGTGCGGCGGAATAGCGTCGTATTCACACGATGTGTAGACGAGGCTCTCCACTAACTGGCTGGGATAGCTAATGCCGGTTTCGGCAGGGTCCGGTGGGCTTTTCAAGGTGGAAATCGCAGCGAGATCCGCTTTGAACGAGGTCGCTAATGCCCGGTTCTCGGTCGTATGGAAGGCTTTGGCCGGGCCGTCCAGGATCCGGCTGGAAAAAAGAAACTCCTTGACGGTGTAGTGAGAAAATCGGACACCACCTTCGTTTATTGTGATCAGGCATGAACAAATCGCTTTCAAGTTGTCGAGAGTGAATAACCGGTTGTTTGGGTGTTTGCAGTTTGATGTGGTATCCAACAGTATTACTTCTAGGAAGCAGTCGGCATCTTCGGCGCTCTCTGGGGAGCATTGCCGGTGCGCAACGATCCTGCATAGGGCAACCTGGACTTTCTTCTGGTGTTGTGGCGGTACCTTTGCCAAGACAGCTTCGTAGGTTTTGTCCAGAGTTTCTGGGAGAGAGTCGAGCGCTTGGAGGATATCGATTTCTGTGTCGTGATACTGCGTGCTGAGGATCTCCAGCTGGCACGCTGCCCAGCGGAACATTCCCTTGGCCCCACTCCTCAGCTTCTGTTCCACCCTTTGGAGGAGAGGAGCAGGCCACCTGGCAAACACCGAATCCTCGCTCAGCTTGCTCCGGATAAATTTTCCGATATCCTCATCGACGACCCTGTTTGACATCGAAGTCATAGTCGCCACGGGCTGGAGTGCATCTCGGATGTCTTGCTCGTCTCTGCTGGTCACCAAAAGCCGGAGGTTCTCGAGCCCGCCGGTCGAGGTTATGCGTTTGAGACAACGGAGAAACTCGGGGCGTGAATGGGACTCGTCCAAGCCGTCGACAATGATGAAGACTCTGTTGAAGCCCTGGCATGTCTCCCGCAGCGACTCCAACATCTCCTTGGTTGTGGGCCGCACGCCGCGGGAATAGCTTCTTTCGACAACTGCGGGCACGAAGAGGCTCGCTTGGTAGCCGAGTCGAGATATTATCCATCCAAGGAAGGACTCGACATCGTTGCCTGTGGCCCTGGCGTGCGTGCAGTAGTAGTAGGCAACACCGCACAGCGGGTCGCTGCTCTGGAGAGACTCGAGATTGCTGATGACTGAAGATGCCAGTATGGTCTTCCCGGCCCCGGGAATGCCCCAAATCCACAAAAGCCGCTTTGTGTCCGATGTTATATTGGGTGACGACCAGCAATCCCATTCTGCCCAGCGAAAGACCCATTGGCAAGTATGGTCTTCTCGCAGGTCGAGGGATCTGCGGTGGATATCAGAGGGATCGACTGTCGCCAGCCATTCCAGCATCTGTCGTCTTTTCTCCTCTGGTCGGCGCGGAGTGGGATTAGCTATGACATGTATACTTCCGCGAGGGCAGGGACATCATGCCATGTATCTAGGTCACCGTCATATACCAAGTGGAACCTGGGCTGGGCTTACCTGGCGGGACGTCTCTCAGACCCCAAGAGAAACGGCGACGGACTGTTTCCCAGGGGTTTGTCTTCATCCTAGCCTCCAAGACCCCCTTGACTCTCTGATATTGGGAAGCATCGGCACGCGAGAATTTAACTAGCGTCCGGTGATCTCCCTCGATCTGCATCTTGTAGTCATTGCCGTTCTCCCAGTGTCTTCCAATAGTCGAAATCTGAGGCACAAGCATGCGCTCTTGCCCAGACTGTTGCGAATCGGGGAAAGTATTAGTAACCGCCAGCGTAATGGAGATGAGCTAAGCATGGAGCACTCACCATCGTGACCCCTTTCGTAGGGAGTGCCTCGTAGAACTGATAGACCATCGAGTCTTTATATGGGAAGGCTTGGTCGAACTGTGTGTTGAGGGTTTGCCTCATGCGATGAAGGTACTTTTCATTTAGAAGAGCGACCATGATGCGTGCCGGGAGCCCCTTGGCCATGACCTCCATATCCTCGGTGTCCATGCCTTGGCTCGGCACGGCGAAGAAGAAGACGTCGTGGATGCACTTGACGATATTCTCATCTTCGGGGAAGTTGGCGGAGTTGGCCATAGAGACTATGGCATGCTTGAACACCAAGCCTCCTAGGCTGTGGGCGATGAAGAGGATGGGCTTGAATCTCGCGTTTCCCTGTGGCCATCGCACTTATTAGCCACGGCAAAAAGCACAAATATGGACGGCTAGTAACAAACCTTGGTCCTGGAGCGGTATGCCCGCAAGTCGCTGCGGAGTGCCTCTGCCCACTCATGAATGTCCCCGGTCGAGCTTGGGTCGTTGAACTGTGTCCCATATCCGTAGGTAAAGACGTCGAGCTTCGGGAAGTCGTTCGGCAGCCAGTCTCTGATCCAGATGTCTGGGCTACCTCGGCCCTGAAACGCGCCCAGGGCGTGAGCGCCGAAGCCGTGAAGCACAATACAGCTGGTCCACGCAATTCCAATCAGCAAATATCCCGCCTGTCACCGGTATTCGACAAGATGGCGTACTCTATGCTTTTCCGATCCGGTGTTTGCTGGATCGCGAGCGGAGTGAGCGGCGTGAAGCCCAAGAGTTGCTGGTCGACCTCAAGAGGACCTTGATCGTGGTCGAAAAGCATGTCCAACAAGATGGATCGGCGCATCCGCCTTGCCTGCGGACACACGTTGGCATCCCAAAAGCCGGGTTTGCGAGAGAATGTGAGAGTGGCAGTGATGGGGGACTCTTGGCTGGCAGCATCGACCCTGGAGAACGAGTGGACGTGGATCTCGTCGGGCATCAAGACGCACGACGGCGAAAAGAAGGACGGGAACATGGCAAGGGAGACATCGTGCGGGATATTCTGGACCCGGAAGATGTTCTTTGTGTCGTACGCCTCTGGCGGCAGCGGTTGAGGGGCCATGGCGAATCCGCCGTCGCCAGAAAGAGGCGAGCGGAGGGCTGGAAGATACTGATGATTGGACTGCTTTTTGCGGGGGCCACAGATGTCGGGAAAGGGGTAAGATTTCTAGAGGGGGAAGGAGGAGGAGACAGAAAAGCTGGCGCGCAAATGAAAGCCTCTTCAAAACTGCCGACTACCCGCCAGCCGGCCAGCCTACCTACATATGCAGCTGGACGGCGAAATCCAGTTGTGCACGCATATGTTTCTTTTTCTGCTGCATTTCGTGGCTTGGGCTGCATCGAGCTGGTTGGGCGGCATTGCAGGCGCCATCCAGTGCATTCCTCCTCCTGATTCGAGGATCAGCAGGGATCAGCGGCGGCAAGGCGGTTCTCCATTCAGCTGCCCGCAAGGGTCTGGGACGCCCAGCTTCATTAGCGTCGGCACAAAAGGCCATGCGAATGGGCTGTGCTCGAGGGGTCGGGACAGACTGCAAGGATGCCTCTCGGAAGATATGTTGGCGTTCTGGGATTTGTGCTCTGGCGATTTGCCTTGCAGTCCGCCTGCAGGCTGCAGAGTGAGGCTCCGCACTGGAGACATGAGCGAGAAGTGAGCTCTCCTGCTCCGTACCTCCAGGCAGGGCCGACTTATGACAGAATGAATTAGAAATGAAACAAAGTAGCCCACGAGAAAAAGGGCTAACACGATGACTTTGGACGGCCTGGAGTTTCGGCAGGATGAAGACCCCATTTGAGCAGTCACACGAGCTTGTCTCCGACGCAGCAGAGTCTGGAACGTCCACGGGGTACCTACCCGGATACCCCGCCATCTCGCTGGCCGACGAAGATGGCCTCGCCGAGTTCCTCTCGCGGGAGTTCGTCTCGGTGCTGCAGGACAGGATGGCGCCGCGCTTCTGGTGGATGTCCAAGCAGGACAGCGGCAGCATATCGCCGCTGCACCGGCAGGCGGTGAAGCGCAGGACCATCGTGGTGACCGAGGACCCCAAGCTGCACCTCGTCTGGATCCGCGACCGCATCTTCATCAAGCCGCTCCCCGCGTACCTCGCCAACCACTCCTTTTGGGAGAACCAGCTCGGTTGCCGAGCGGCGACAGCAACCAAGCCGGAGACGGCGACGACGATGACTACGATGACGACGATAACGACGACGACGACGCAGCAGCAGCAGCAGAAGCCTGCCAACCCTTCTCCTCCGTCGCTGCAGCACATCCGAAGAGCCGCGCTCGGATACCTCCGCACCTACACCCACCTGGTGCGGCACGAGTCCGACATGCGCGTCGCCATGGACCCGCGCCTGCAGCTGCTGCCCGAGGGCACGACGTGGCCGGCCTTCTGCCGCTTCGCGGCCGACGTGCGCGCGGCCGTGTCGGACGCCGACGTGTCGGAGCGGTACCGGTACGGCGAGATCCGGCTGACGCGCCTCAACCTGTACGCGCGCCTCCTCGTCGGCGTTCACACCCGGTACCAGTCCGTCGAGGCGCAGTACTCGGAGTACTTCGCCCGCATCTACGGCCCGATGCTGTTCTGCATCGGCATGCTGTCGCTGGTGCTGAGCAGCCTGCAGATCATGGTGGGCGCTGCCGATGCCGTGCTGGCCGCGGACGACGCGACGAGGTCTAGGGTGCTGGCCGTCGCGTTCTGGTTCGCGGTTTTCGCCTGCCTCCTGTTCTGCACCGTGGGCCTCGGGATCGCGGCCGTGTTCGTGTACAAGGTCGCGAGGGAGTGGAAGTATGCGCTCAAGGACAGAAAGCGGCGTCTACAGCTACTGCACGAGGATCAGAAGAGGGCGACGGGCCAGGTAGTTTGAAATAAGGAGGAGAGAGAGAGAGAGACAAGGAGGAAACGGGCGACGAGGTAGTCTGTTCGTTCTTCTAGTTCTATGAATTGACGGGAAGATGATCTAGTGCCCGGGGTCACGTCTCCTTCCTCGCTGGTGACTTCCGGACCATAAGCCAACACTTTCCAATGATGCCCTCGTGCTCGCAGTGGTCTTCAAACCCAACGGTTAGGTACGCTTTCCGCCCCACGTCGGAGGCGATGATAAAAGTGTCCGCGCCGGACTTGTCGGCCTCTGCCAGCCCCCAGCGCATGAGCGTCGTCGCCACCCCTTTTCTCTGGTGCTTGGGATGAACAGCGACGACATTCGCGGCTATCGTGCGTGTCAAAAGAGTTAACGTCAGTCAGCGCGAACAAGCTGATTAGCGAACGAGAGCGTCTCGAAGCGAGATCACCCACCCCACATGGCCTTCGCCTTCTCCCCGAGCTCGCGGTCGATCAAGCCGCGCAAATCGGCGGAGTTGGCGTCCACGACCGAGACGTCGACGCAGGCGGGCCACGTGGCGCGCTGCGCAGCCGTCTCGGCCGCCATCTGCTCCGGGGTCTTGCCGGCGGCCGGGTCGATCTCGGTCAGGGGTTGGCGCCAGTAGCCGATACCGGCGACCTCCTCGGATCCGGTCTCGTCGTCCCGACAGACGACGACCATGCGGTGCGTCCCGGGGGTGTGGAAGTCGGCGCGCGCCCGCCCCATGAACCAGCCGTCCACCAGCGTGCGCTTCTCCTCCTCGGTCGCCTTGTGCCAGATGGCCGCCGTCAGGGGGCTCATGACGAAGGCCGCCTTGGCTGCCACCTGCGACGACTCCAGGTCTTCGAGCGTCTCCCGCTGGAGGATGTACTGCGGCGCCATGACGCTGGGTAGAAAAAAGGTCTAGGCGAAAGAAAGGTGAGACGATGTGGGCGCGATTGGGGTTTATTAAAAGCAATGGAGTGTAATTTGGAATGGCGAGATGACTAGACTGATGCCAAGTGAGGCCGTCTCTTGACTTATAACGATGCCTCGGCAACGGGGCTCGGTGGGCTTGCTGACCTACATCCGCCTTGGTGAATCATACGGCGTGCGCGTACAGGGTACGGTTGCCGAGCCCCGGGACCCGTCGGCGGGCTGACATTCCGCCGAGCCCTGCTAGAAGCTAGCGCCCAAAATGGAAGCTCGATCGTCGGCCGCGCCCGTCCAGCAGCCCGTCGCGATTTCCGGGCAGGGCTTGACCCGTATTCGTACTTGGAGTCTGGGGAGAAAACGCGGCACGGATGGGCACGCAAAAATCTGCGCGATCGCCCCGTGGGAGAGACGGATTACGAGGCCACGTAACCCACCACTCAATTATTATTTTCTCATGGCCTTCCATCCCTTGTAGTGCTCCTCCAGCGTCTCCTCCAGCGGCGTGTACTCGAGGCCGAGCTCTTTCACGCTCCTGCTGTTGTCCACCTTGAACTCGACGCCCAGGTTCCGCGCCAGCCACGTCGGCGTCAGCCCAAACAGCGGGCCCAGGACGCGCACGAGCGCGTCGGGCAGGCGGTGCGTCGGGATGACGAGCGAGCCGCCGCACAGCCTGCGGAAGGTGCGGGCGACGTCGACGAAGGCGGCCATCTTGGGCGCGGCGACGATGTACCTGCGCCCCGCGACGGCGGCGGCCGCGGTGTCGGCGGCGCTGACGTGGGCGGCGGCGACGTCGCGCACGTCGACGGTGCAGAAGAAGAGGTTCGGCACGCCGAAGAAGAGCTCGCCGCGCAGCAGCTCGTCCATCAGGAACAGGCTGCCGGACTCGGACGCCTGCGACAGCGGCGGGCCCAGCACCAGGCCCGGGCAGATGACGACGAGGTCCCAGCGCGTCTGCCCCTTGGACATCCTCCAGGCCTCCTTCTCGGCCAGGACCTTGGAGTAGTGGTAAGGGTTGTGCGTCACGGTGCTGGTCTCGTTGAAGTGCTCCTCGGTGAGGACGCCGCCCATGCGGTCCGTCACGTCGGCGTAGTCGCCGAATATGGCGCCGACTGGGGCGGGCGGGCAGCGATTGATGTCGTCAGTAAATACAAAGCCAACCCATCGCCAGACAAAAACAAAAAAAGGGCGCGGCATTATTTATTCATCTCTCCTCACCCGTAGACGTAAGCACCACCCTCTTGACCGACTCGGTCTGGTTGACGCTCGCCAGCACGTTCTTTGTGCCCTCGAGCGCGGGCTCGACGCACTCCTTCTGGCCGTCCTTGATCTTCTCGGCCATCATGAAGGGCGACGCGACGTGGTGCACGACGGAGCAGCCGCGCATGGCCTCGGCGAAGCTGCCCGGCCGCAGCAGGTCGGCCTCGAAGAGTCGCAGCCGGCCTTCCGGGTGCTTGGCCTGCAGCGCCAAGAGGGCCGACACCTTCTTGGCGTTGTCGAGGCTGCGCACCGTCGCGCGCACGGCGACGCCTTTCTCCAGAAGCCTGCTGACGAGGTGCTGCGCGATGAAGCCGCTGCCGCCGGTCACGAGATGGGTTTCGCGGGCGTCGCCCGGCTGCGCGTCGCTTTCCTGCATGGCGCCGTAGTTGTTCGTCGGTAGTTGAGTTAGAGTCAAGTCGCTGGCTGGGACGATGTTGCGTACGCGTTCGCGTCTTATTGATGTTCCCACCATGGACCGTGCTGAATTTGTTGCTGGAGACGCTGTGCCATCCACCACCGTAAACGCTAATTCAGGGCCCCTGTTCAAGGCTTATGCCATCAACACGGCAGCACAGAGCATGCATTACTGAAGTGACATTGAACCATCAATCCTTCATACGTATGTCAATGGCCAGCGACAACCCTCCTGTACCGCAAAGCTTGAAATTTTACTTTCAAAGGCATAGACAAGTAGTGGGTTTCATCATTCCTGTCTCCTTTCGATTATGCTCGCCTTTGGCTTTGTTAGGGTTGAAAAGTGCGATGAGAGGAGAAAGGTTATGTTAAGCACATCCAGTACCAGATAACCACAAAGGATAAGGTACATGCGTCTTTGGTTCTTGAGAACCGCTTAGGAAAAGGTTGTCTTTTGGGAAATTCCGAGTCTTTTGGCTAGTCAATTGTGGCTGGCTAACAAGTATCTCCGAAGCCCCTTTAACCCTATCATGTTTCTCCAATGCCCGTCTCTGGCCAGTATATATTTAGCCTCTTCTCCTGTCCCAGGGCCATTCCGTTGGCGTTTCGTCCCCGCCCATCCCCAACAGCTTTGCAAGATACACTTCACAAGTCTCTGCCTTCTCGATACAGATCTCGCTGATATCCCCCTCCCGATATCGGAATTTCGTCGACACCCAGCTGTCGCCATCACACATCTAGTTGACCAGATGTCTTCTACCAAGCCTCTCGCTGGCCAAACATCATCGACCATGCCTCTCGTCGATCAAGCTCTCGACAGCCAAACGTCTTCGACGACGCCTCTCGTCGACCAACCTCTCAGCGACCAAGGCCCCGGCGACCAGGCCCCAGCTAACCAGGCGCACATCAACGAGGCCCCCATCGACCAAGCCGTCGAACAAGCCTCGAAATCCACCGATGACAGCAACCCAACCCCATGCCACGTGTGCGACCGGATGCGGACGGCCAAGTCGGGGAAGCACGCCGACCGCCGGACCGTCGGGCCCGTTGAGGACTGCGTCCTCTGCGCGCGGCAGTTCTGTCACGACCACCGGGGAAAAGACCAGGGCGTCTGTGAGATCAACCACCAGACGTACTGGGAGAACCACAAGCGCCGCGAGCAGTTCCAGGGCAAAATCTTTAGCTCCCTGTGGCACCTTGAGGGCCACAACCGGATCAAGCAGCTCGAGGCGGAGGGCAAGCTTTAGGACACAGCGGGAAATCCTTTGGAGCTTTTGGAAATTCTTCTTGGTTTTATGGGCCGATCAGCCCTTGCGAGATGACGGCGTTCCTATTTAGGAATTCGCCGTTTCGCTCAATTGCAGCAGTCGTTTGTTTTCTCCCTTCTTTTCCAGGCCGTGTGGATGTTGTAATATATGCAGAGCTGTGTGGCTGGGGAAAGTTTTACGAGCGGCGGTTTGTAGGAATGCGGCTAAATAATGCCTTACGTACGGGCCGGCTATTCTAACGGCCGCCTCCCTCTTCTGCCTTATGGAAATCTCCCATACAGCTTTTCCGTTTCGATGCCAGATTGTTAGCATTCGGGTTAGCTGGCTTGTTAGCGTCGGCGAGCAGCAGTGCTGAGTTGCAGGTTCATGATCAGCTCTGCGTTTGGTTTCCCGGGTAGCCGAGCAGCAAGCTAGCCGCCGCCATTCGCGGAGAGGCGCGCCCATCAGTATTAGGCTAGCGCCCAAACTTGCCGCGAGTGTCGGGAATGTTGAGGCCCAACATTCGGCGTCGGCATCAAGTCCCGGCGCCCACAGTGCCACTCACTAAAACCGAACGTCCCAGACGTTTGACCAAGATAACCATAGTTGCCCATCCAGTGCCTGCCCTCAACGCTCTACTATCTCACAACCACCGCGACGCAAAATGGCCGTGTGCAGCTTGTGTCGGTCAGTTCCACTTAACAATCTGCCCCCTTTTCCAACGTCGTATACTGCCTGGCACCTTAACGGATGGAGGCATATCAACGACTACCGTCTCGGTGGCGGAGCGCAGAAGCCACGGAGGCTCGGATTCCTCCACCAACCAGACTTGCAGAGCTTGCAGGCCGCTGCGGCCGGCTGTAGCCTCTGCCTGATCCTCGGTCAGATCGACCTTGTCGTGGAGGAGTTCCGCATGGCCTCTCAGCAACGTGGCTTTCTAGAGGTAAACACAGGGGGGTATCCGACGTTCGACCTCTTCCTCGTCCGGCGCCAAAACACGGGGCACGGGTTCCTGATCTTGTGCCACGGCATCACGGACGACTTCATCTACGTTTTGGGCGCCATTGGCCTCTCCGTCCGGGATGGTACGGTTGGACGACGTCAACTTGGGCGCGATTTGTTGATTAAGCTGACGGTGCATATAGACTGCCGCTTGCGGCTGCGATGCCCGGACGGGTTGTCGACGGCGCGCTTGGGGTCAAGACGACGCTCCGCCGTGCGGCGAAGTGGTTGCGCGACTGCAACAGGCACCCTGCATGTCAACCCTGGTTGTCGCCGCTGCCGAAGCGTGTCATCGACGCCGGCGAGAACAGCGACGGCCGGACCGTTCGGCTCATGGAGCCGCGCGCGGGAACTCGGGCGCGTTACATAGCCTTGAGCCATTGCTGGGGCCGCTCCAGTCTTCCGCTCACCACGACCAAAAACAAGCCGCAACGACTGCAAGGGATAGACCTTGGCGAGATGTCGAAATCTTTTGAGGACGCCATCGTGGTGACCCGGTCGCTCCGCGTACGCTACATCTGGATCGGCAGTTTGTGTATCGTCCAGGACGACGCACAGGACTGGGACGCCGAGGCGGCAAAGATGGGCCTGGTATACTCCAACTCGTTCCTGACCCTCTCCGTCACGGGTGCCAAGGACGGAACTATTGGGTGCTTCCACCGTGCGCCGAGGGAGTACGCGAGGCTCCCGTATATGCACAAAACCGGAATTTACGGCGAGGTTCACGCATGCACGATCCCCGTCTACAAGGAAGTCGAAACGCGAGACTACATCAATATGAACGACGAGCCGCTGTCGGTCCGGGGTTGGTGTTTCCAAGAGCGGGTGCTATCGCGCCGCATCCTGCATTTTGCGAGCGACCAGATGTGCTTTGAGTGCAGGAGGAGCTTCCGCAACGAGGACGGCCTCCACCTGCCCGGCCGCTATATTTACATGAACGAGATGCAGCCGGTACAAAGCAACTACGCCCTTCAGATATGGTACCGATACATCAAGACTTACGGCCCCCGCCTCTTCACAAAGGGCTCAGACAAGCTCCCCGCCATCGGCGGCATTGCGGCCATTTTCGCGAAGAGCCTCAACGACCAATATATTGCGGGCATTTGGAGAAATGATGTCATCCGGGGACTTTTGTGGCAGGGGATGAAACTGACAGAGGTCGAGGATGATCGCGCCGTGCCATCTTGGTCCTGGGCTGCCATCGACGGTATGCCTGCATACGAAGGGGTGACAGAGGTGGAATGGACACCGATGGCGAGCGTGCTGGACTGCCAGGTTGAGCTGGAAGGGAAGAACGCTTTTGGGCGGGCGAAGTCTGCTTGCATCAAGATGAAAGCGCGCCTCCTGCCCGTCGTCCTCACTGACAGCCGGAGCCACCCGGACGATGATACCAACGAGGGCTTTCCGCATCATGCCAAGGGTTTATCCTTCCGCACAACTCAGGGCACAGGATTAGGGCATAGCCGGTTCGACTTTGTCGGTAGGAGACACTCCGAAGCCGAGTCCGTGGCGAGAGAAGACGGCAAGGTGTTCGCCTTGGTCCTCATCAAAAGTGGTGGGAAAGGGTTCCAGCCATGTTACCAAGCCTGTTGGTTATGCCAGCGGAAGGTAAAGACGATAGGACGCTTAAAAGGTTGGGTTTTTTGCATTTTGATATAGACAGTCTTAGAGAGAGTGAAATCCAGTCGTCTCAGATTGTTGTTGCTCTTATCTAGCAAGAACAAGCCAGATACCCTTGTCGGACGATTTTATTTTAACCGCGGCGCGCGGCACTTGTTGAAATCTCACCAATGCACATTCTTTTTACACTCCTGCACAGCCTCGGGGCTCTCATACTATATGCCAGGCCTTCTGCATTAGCATGGCACAGCCACTTCCCGAGGGGCGGTGTCCTGCATCGTCGGGCAAGCTGCGACTTACATATCACTACCCCGCGCCCTTGAAATCACCCACTCTCCCAATCTCGATACCACTTGCAGCCTGTCTTCGTTAAGCGTCTGTTCCTCCTGGAGCGGCGGCCCTCACGCAGCGATCTGCGCAGCCAACGCAACATGGAGGTCGTCGGCGGCGTTGCGAGCATTGTCGGTATCGCCCAGGCGCTCGCGGCCACCCCTAAAATCGTGGCTGCGATACGGGCTGTTGCGGGAAGGAAGGACGAGCTGTCCAAGCTCCTCAAGGAGGTAAGCAGATTCGCTGTTTCCACCGTGAGGGCTCTAGTGCCGGTGATCTGCAAGCTGAATCCGAATGCTATCACGCCTTTCAGGTTGAGAGACTGAGTGCGACTTGCCAACAAATTCACGACATTACACGGTTGCTCTCACGGCACCTCCCAGACAATGTGGTTGCTATGCTTCACGCAGCAGAAGAGAACCTCAGGGATACCGTCTTGGAGCTCGAAAAGTTTGGTGACAAATGCGCCGCCCCTACCCGCGCGCAACAGGACATAGCCAAGGCCAAGCCCAAGGCTGTGCGATGGCTCTGGATGCGCCCACAGCTGCAGCAACTCTACAGCCGGACCAGGGACACGGGAAACAATTTGCAGATGGTGCTGCAGTTGGCCCATTCTCACATCCTTCACCGGTGAGATTCTTTGCCAGCCGTTCGTATCGGTCTTTGAGGCGAGACGCCCATTAACTTCGATTTTGGACCGATGATAGAATGCTTATTGAAGGGCTACATAATGCCACAATCTCGGCGATCGTGGAGCTCGCACCACCTCTCCCGGAAGTGCCACACGTCGTCGGTGAGCTGGAGGCGGATTCCGATTCTTCGCCACCGTCCCCCGAACCTGAGCGAGAACTAGAACCGCAGCCGTCAGCCGAAGCTAGCATTTCGGGCGAGAGCATCGTTGCATCAGCGTTCCTCGCGAACGATACCACCACCAATGCCGATCGGCTTCTTCAAGTCACCCCGTTGGGCTTATGCTCCCCTGGCTGCCAATGCAGCTGCCATCACCGTGGAAGTCGGACGAGCGTTTGGCAATTTTCCGGGCTCCAGAAAAGCCTGGGAGCCCTACGAGTGTCACACGCGTCCCGAGTCGTTGAATGCGACATCCCCAACTGCGCACGTGAGGGGACATCGGCTCCGCTAGAAGTGCAGTACCTTTTCCCAGCTTGGCTCTACGCGGGTGTCTGGGCAATCAGTGCCTCCGCCTCCAGCCTCACGGGGTTAGGGTCGAAAATACAATTCACTCATGGCAGAGTCCTTCCGTCGCGCGCCCTGGTTTCCCGCTACGCAAATCAGGGCAGTCCAGCTGACCTCCAGACTTTGCTAAACAACGGAGAGGTTTACTACCCTTCAGACCTAACAATAGTTGACAGAGGGGAAAGCCTCATGGAGGTAATAAGCCCCATTAAGGGCCCGATTAACTCGCACGTTTCCAAGACTGACACTTGTTTGCGAAACCAATGGCAGATAGCGATCATGAGTATGAATATAGCCGTCGTCGAGTTTCTTCTGCAGTACTGGTCACCTATCCTCAAGCAAACTGGAGTCAGCAAGTCAGTCAACAACAATACTTCAATTTCCAGCTGGTGATCTGCGACTACGCTTTTTGTGCGAATCTAACACCATTATTGGGGTGCATTAACTAGACGAACAGCAGCTCTGGCTGCGCGATGCCTCAAATATCTAGGCCCTGAAGGCACAGCAAAAGAGGCTTCTATTTTACGAAGAGTTGTGGAGCTCCACCCGGATCCGAGCTTCCTCACGAAAGCACCAGAGATCCACACGGCCATCAGTCAAAGAAACCAAAAGCTTCTTCGAATACTGCTCGACCAGGATCCGTCCATCAAGGACAGCACCGGTCCGTATGGCTTTACGCCTCTTCATGTTGCGGCTGATGAAAGCAACCTCGAGGCCCTCCGCACGTTGTCGAAAGCGGGGGTAGACAGAAACATTAGGGACAGCGTTTTTGACATGACGCCACTGGAAATTGCCCTCAACAGAGGACATCTTGGCTGCGCCAAGGAGCTCATCACTGGCGGCGCGGTGATACCCGACAATGCGCTCTGCATCCCTCTCAGGACCTGGCGTGCGATACAACATCCGTCTTTGGTGGATGTCTTGAGACTGCTGTTGCTCCGAAAGCCATCGCTGGCCCATCAACGGGACACCGAGGGGTTAGCTGCCCTTCACCGCGCCGCACACATAGAGTGGAGGAGCGAGCAGCAGTCGATACAGGTAGTGCAGCTGCTGCTGGAAGCTGGAGCCGATGTCGAAGCGGAGGACAACCTCTGTGCCGTCCCCCTCTGGATGGCACTGTGGGCTGGAAACCTCGGCATAGCATCCCTCCTCATCAAGGGCGGTGCCAGAATCGCAAACGTCAGCAGAACCAAATTCCAGCGGAACCTCCTCCACGACGCCGCGGCCCATTGGACCACTGAGACTATGCGATTCGTCAGAGACAAGACCGGCGGCGCCATAGACGTGGACTGTGAGCAGCGCGATACGTTCAGCTGCAATCCCTGGGACATGTTTGTAATGCAGAGGCTATTACGACCCAGCTACCGGAAGCGGGACCCTCGCCCGCACCAGGCGTCTGTTACAGCATTTGTCGACTTGTTCACCGTCTGCCGCAACAGGGCCATCGAACACGACATCGCGGTGCTCGAGAACGCGCTCCGGGCGCTGGAGCAGAGACGAGCAGATGAGGCTCGTGCCACCCTCCGGCCACTGGCGGCCCTGAAGGAGTCACAGGACCGAGACGCTGAGGTCCAAACACTGCACGCAATCGAACTGCAAATCAGGGAAGGCATGTGGGAAGCAGCGCAGGAGTCGGTGGAGGAGATGATGGTGGTGCGGAAGGATGAATTGGAAACATCTCCATGGCAGAGAGACAGTCGCTTCGACACGGAGCTTTATCAGCTCTACAGCAAGGATGAGCTGATCGCGCTGAGAGGCGGGATAGAGCTAGAGCGTGACGATGCTTATTTCGCAAGGGCGAAAGGGACATCTGGATGACGTTGAGGGGTTGGCAAGGTGGGTACCTACCATAGTTGATCATAGCCAATGGCCATGCGGGGAGCCTGTACCAGCGCCTGTACAGTACTATCTCGTCCATAAAGACATGCTCGTGCTTCGCGTCACCTCCATAGCGGCCGGCAAGGCTCGACCGAACCTGAGAACATACAGCACCGCCTCTCGTACGCTCCCAAGATGCGCGGGGCAGCGGAGAGCTGAGCATGTATGTACGTATGAGCTGTCCGCCCATTGCGGCGGGGCCGGGAGGCTGCTAGGCAAGGCGAGCGGGTCAAAGTGAGTGCCAGCATTCAGTTGAGGTGGGCGGCTCGACGAGCATTCCTTGGTCCCTTGGACTGCCGCTTGCCAGTCCACGGCGGCAATAGACAGAAACCATCGAATCCCTTGGAAACGTGTCGTCGCCAAGGCAAGCAAGCGACGCGCGCCAAGAGCCTTGGAAGGGCCACGGGTGATCCGCCATATTGGGGATGCTGTTGCTGTCGGAGGTGCCTGGGAGCATGGAGGGCAAGCAAACAGCGAGCAAAGCTCGGGCGTCTCGCCCGATGGCAGGATGGATCCCGCGTCGACCCGCCATGGCTCGTTCCACCGAGCCGATGAGACGGCCACAAGACTGGAGACGGCTGGGTGGGGAGAGGCAGGTTTCCGTACTCAGCCAGTCGAAGCGCGGGAAAGGCGGGGAGGGGAGGGATGGATTACATGGATTACGCGGCCTGCATGACGAACAGCAAGTCAATAAGATTCGGTTCCGGTCTCACGCTTCCAAGCAAGAGCCTTCCTCACGTCTTCGTGTACTTTGCCACCGGGCTGCCCAGCAAGCGGCGTGATTCGTGTCAGGTCCCACGACGGAAGCACCCCCTGATTAAAAGCCGCAATGCAATCCAGGGGCATCGCTTTCCCAAAGGAGAAAAATAGCTACCCCGCCATGTCCACCTCGCTATTGGCGGGGAGGGCTGTCCTTGGAGGGCTCCAATGCCGCCGACCCGAGCCGGGACGTGCGGGGAGCAGAGCGGTGTTCGTATCCGGTTACCACGGCGAGTAATTCACCGTATCTACTGCGCCCGCGGGGAGCTGCCCGAAGCTACCTACATGTATTACGGCCACAAGCTCCAAGCTTAGTTTCAATAGGCGCCAACATATTTGGGGCGACCAACACAGACTTCGATAGCTGCCTGCCCTGTCGCCTCCATGCCCACCATCCCTGCGCTTCCATGGATTCCAGTGCAAGCAGGGAGGCCGGTGTCCCTGGTACCTTCCTCCTAGGTGCAGTTGTAACAATGGCGGACGTACACGCTGCTGTGGCGACGTCCTGCACGCGCGGCTTGGCGCGGGTTGTTGGCACAGCATGTCCCCATCCGAACAGGCCCCATCCTCAGGCGAGACGGCATCCCATCCAATCTTTTGGACGCTCGAGCAGGAGAGTGCCTGTCATCCGTACCTTTCATCTTGTATGTATCGTACCCCTCCCACATCGGCGGCCTGCGCGAGAAGCGAGTGGGGTCTCACCAGCATGAATTTGCATCAGGCGTGAGGTGCATGCATGCGAGGGTGAATGAACGACCAGTCCGTGGTATATAAAGACAGAGAGTCTGCCCACACCGTTCACCTCCCCACCTGTCCTGCCAAACTCAACTTGCCTACCACTTCCAGACCCAACGCTTCGTTCCCCCATCTCCAACTCGTAAGTCCTGCTGTCAGCGTTCCATACCCCAATATCCTACAACCCACCACCCTACGCCAGGCTCGTCTCCTTCTTGGACACTTGGTCTCTCTCCCCAACGGCCTGGAGAGCCCAAGCACCCCGCTCACCATGCCAACCCATCTTCGGCTACCGACTGACAGATAGCAAAGAAATACACAACCACATCGACCGACAAGATGTCCTTCCAAGCCTCCGCCGTCCGCATCAGCGTCGAGAACCGCTCGATCCTCAAGGCCGTGGTCCGCGCGGCCGACGGCACGGAGTGCAACTGTGAGATGGACCTGAACGGGTGCCTCGGCAACAACGACGGCCACTTCCAGTGGGGCGGTGAGAGTACGTGGACTCCCCTCAGAAACCCACCAAGACAACCCTTCTCCTTCTGCCGTGACCCCATTCCCCCAGGACACTGGGCATGGAACCAACTAACCTGAACCTCGCTTGGCTTTGTCCACAGACTTTGCCCTCACCGCCGACCCCAACCAGCCCATCACCTGCAGCCTCGAGGGCGGCGACCAGGTCCCCGTCCTGCGCGCCTGCCTCCAGGACGCCCAGGGCAACTATCACTGGCGCGACGTCAACCTCGGTGAGCGCATCGAAAACAACAACGGCGAGCTCTGCTTCAGTAAGTTGCTCCATGTCCGGGATCCATGCCATCACACAAAATCACCCAGTGCTGACGATGTTAATTTTACCTCTCTCCCATTAGACTAAGGCCAAAACCTGTCACAACGCCGCGCTCGATCTTTTCCTTTTGGAGCCGGACGGGAGCAAGCACGGGTTGCAGGGTTTGGGATGCCCTGGGACTGGTTCCTCGGCACTTAGTTTCGAGCCACATACTTCCTTTGCCGTCCATGGATTACTTTGGGCGATTTCTCTCAAGTCCCCTCCGAGATGGGATCCGATCTAGATGATGATGCAATTGACAACATGATCGAGCCAATCAGAGGGGCTACCGACATGCACGCTGTGATTTGATTGGGCTGGGGAGGCGAGCTTTCGTGGCAACTTTGCTAGGCTCAACTGCAGCCATTCCGTATTGAACTAGCAGAAGCGGGGTGCATAGGGATGACGTCGAGGGGCTTCTAACTCTGGACCAAGGTCGACGGGTAGACGCCACCAGCAAATGATTCGATGAGGACACGTCAACAAGCTCCGGGGGAGCAAAGGGCAATAGGACGCGGCAATGCAATAGCTCACTCGCTGTAGCCTGTCCAAGCGGCGTCAGGAGCTGCGGGGAGCTGGAGCAAAGCTTCAATGGAAGGCTCCATTTTGGGTTTGAATGTTCAGAGAGGAGCCAGTCTTCACCGAGCTATACTGGAAGCTGTCTCTGCTGGGTTTCCGTCATTACTGTTCTCTTTACTCATGCTCCTCCATCTCTTCTCATGCCTTAGGTTGCTGCGGGCCATGGGTCTAGGGACGATCATAATCATTTCAAGGGTTGGGGTTAGGAACACCCCTGCCTGGGCACAGACCCATCCCAATTGGCTGGCTGCGGGATGGCCAGCCCCTCGGGCTCAGCTCACATCACAAACCTGCACGGTGTGCATACGGCGGCCGTCTGATCACTGGGCAGCATCTTGATACTGCAGCTTGTAATTGCGAATTTCTGCTTAAGCCAACTGATATAAACACAACCCCCAAACCTCGACAAAATGGCGTACAAGCCCAAATCCTGGGTGGACAAGGTGTGGCTCGCCTGGTTCACACTACAGCTCCTGGTCATCTTCTGTATGTGATACGGGTTCCTCATTCGGCCCAACCTTGGACTGCCCGGCTCAGTGCAGCAACACCACAATGGGATGTTGGGATAGTAATACTGAATAAAAAAAAATAAAAAAAAAAACACAGTCGTCGACGCCCTACAGTTCTACCCCACAGCCCTCTACGCGACAGAGGGCAGCCCGCTGCACGCGCTCAAGCGGCTGCACGACTACTACGTCGCGACCTACAACGACCCCATCGTGCAGTGGGAGCTGCCCGGCCGGCCGTGGACGCGCCTCTTCGGCCTCATCGAGATGGGGTTCCAGCTGCCCACGGCCGCGTACGGCGTTTATTTGTTGAGCAGCACCAGCACCAGGAGCATCGGCTACGGGGACGAGATGCTCTTCTTCCTGTACGCGCTCGAGACGGCCTTCACGACGCTCGTGTGCGTCCACGACGTCGCCTACTGGGACGACGCCGTCTACTCGCCGCAGCAGAAGCGCGTCTTTTGGTTCCAGCTGTACGGGCCCTGGCTGCTTGTCCGTAAGTTGCGTCTCTTTCGCTATCTTGGCGTCGGTCGGGGACACAGGAATAAGTGGCTGGGCTGACAGGGTTACGCAGCATCCATCATGGCCATCGACATGTTCTTCCGTCTGCAGGCCCGTCTGGCTGCCGCCTCGGCCGCCGGTACTCAGAGGAAGATCAAGTGATGCTCGTGCCGTTGTGTCGCTCCGAGCACACTCGGGCAAAACGTAAACTAATGGCAACTGGTAAAAAATTGATTACCATAAGAGAGCAAGACCTGTTGGTGCGGCAAAATCTAAAAACGGACTGTTCCATAACATCGTGCGCGGTATATCCACACCGGATCCTGAAAGCTCCAGCTATTACAGACTAAAAAGCTGCGAAGTCAAACCAAAATCACATCAAAAAAAAAGCAATCTGTCCACCCTTTTCCAGTTCGCTAGTGGTACAATACGAACACTTAGAAAGGAAATCCGTAGCAAAAACGCCGTCTAAGCCACCTAAAATCACTCAGTCGATCGCTCGCTTCGTCGGCGCCATGCCCCAGCCGTTGCCCAGACTGATCCCTCCCCCGCCCCCGCCCCCGCCGGGCACGACGCCGTAGCCGAGCGGGGTGGCGCCGCCTAGGGTGCGACCGCGCAGGCGACGCGGCAGCACGTAGCCGTAAAAGTACATGCAACTGCAGGTGACGCCGGCGAGGAACGAGACGAGGCCGTAGAACACGGTGCTGGCGTAGACGTGCCCTCCCATCCCTTGCCACTCGACCGTGCCCTCGGTCTTGGGCAGGGCCGGGGTCGGGAACCAGCGGACGCTGAAGCTGAGCGGCAGCGGGTCGCCGATGACGAGGCGGCGCGTGTGCGAGCCCTCCATGTGGCTGAGCGGCGAGGTGCTGTAGGCGGCGCCCGAGTCGAGCACGCCGCTGTCGCGCCGGTGGATGTGGTGCTTCGGGGTGCTGTGCAGCAGCACGTTGAGGTGCGTGCTGATGTGCAGGTGGCTGAGCTGCAGCGTGCCCGCGAGCGCAAACACCAGCGGCACATACTCCTGCCTCGCCGGCTCCTCGCCGATCGTCTCGACGTGCGCCGGCGGCCGCGCGGGCAGCCGGCAGGCCAGCGGCGCGTCGGCGTGGATGTAGAACTCGAGCAGGTGGAAGAAGGGGTCGGTGATCATGGCGATGGTGCAGTTGAGCTCCGTCTCGACGCCGTAGCCGAACTCGAGCGGCTTGTCCGTCTCGTTGCAGGTCGGGAATGGAATCCATTGCAGCTCGTGGTTTGCCAGCTCGATGTGCTCGCCGGTTTCTCTGCGATGGAGCGGGGGGCATTGGGTCGTCAGTTTTCGCTACCGGTGATGTCTCGGGCGCTCCCGGTGAGAGCGGTGCGTCGTTCGTCTGTACTTCGTCGTAACGCACCACGAGACGGGCAGACGCAGGACGGCCGTTGCGTTGCGCGTGCCCGTCCCATGTTTAAAGCCTGCTTGTGCAGCGAGGGGTAAACAAGGATACAAGGGATGCAGAACTCACGAGCTCCTATTCAAGCATTCCACGCCAATGGGTGCTCCGTAAAGGTACGACGTGCTGGTCTGGGCGGCACCCTGAACGGCGACGACGAGCAAGGCCGCCAGGCCCAGCGACAGCCACGCCACCGGAGCCATTCTCGCGTACCTTGGTAGTACCTAGCCAAACCCTGAATCCGGTTATGGCGGCAGGCACATCGTCCGCCAGTCCAGTGGATGCTGGGGGCTCTGGCGCATGGGTAAGAAAAAATACTGTTCAAAAGCCGGGCAAGGGTGATCGGCCACAGCCAGCCGGATGCGGTCGCGGATCTGAAAACGCGATCTCTGCATTCGTGGCATACAGTCACGTGTGGAGCCGGCAACACCCAAGCGAGTGATGCAGGGGTTCTATGGGACCCACACCCGGCTAAGCTAACCCCAAACGGCATAGGTAGAAGCGAGCTCCATCGTGTGACATCACTCACATACTACTGGACAAAGCTACCTGCATCTACTCGACCTTCTTCCGCCCGCTAGCTACAAGCGCATAATACTCCGAGTACCACGGCCGGCCCTCGTACTTGTCATCCAAAAACGCCGCCACCAGCCGCAGCACCTCGTCCAGCGGGTGCGCCTTGCGCGTCTCCTCGGGCCACCAGCCGCCCAGTATGATGGGCAAGAACGGGCTGAAGAGCCTGGCGAACTCGGCGCCGCTCTCGTAGCGCGACAGGCGCGCGTGCAGCTCGACGCGCACGTCTTCGAGCCCGTGCTCGTCCGAAAGGTTGCGCGCCACCCAGTTGGCGTCGGCCCAGCGGCCCACGCCGTGCAGCTGCGTCGGGAACGGGTCCGGGAACGGCGCGTCGAAGGGGAAGCTGGCGAAGGCCGCGCGCAGGTCGCGCATGTGGCCGCCCATGACGTCGGTCGGCGTCGAGAGCCCCACGACGCCGCCGGGCTGGAGGAGGCGGATGCAGTCTTTCGGTGTGTGTGCGTGTGTGTATCAGCGGCGTTTCTGAAGCTAGGGTTTCTGGTGCACAGACACATTTTGTCTACACTAACCTTTCAAGACGAGCTGCGGCTCCGGGGTGATTTGCAACGCCAGCCCGATGGTGATGTGGCTGAAGCTCGCATCTGGCAGGTCGGTTTTCTGCCATGAAGAGGATCAGCGTCGGAAGCGCGAGGGCATGTCGACCCAGAACCACCACCATACCTGCGCGTCGAGGACTCGGGCCTCGGAGTTGATCCAGCCCTCCGTGGCCTGTCTGTACTTGACGAGCTCGACCATGTCGGGAGCCTTGTCCGCGGAGAGGACGCTGCTCTGCTCGAGGACCTCGGGCGCGATGGAGGCGCGCAACAGGTGCCCGACCACCCCCGTTCCGCACGCGTGGTCCAGGAGCTTGAAGGGCTTGTCCCGCGTGCCGTCGAGGCCCATCTGCCCGAGCAGCTGGGCCGCAATGGGCCGGGTGCTCAGGTTGGTCGCGTCGATGGCCGCTTTCCAGTTCTCGGCATGGGTGCTTCTGGACTGGTGGTGCGCGTATGCGGCCGCGAACTTGGGGTCGCTCATGGCTATCGGGCGTCGGTTGTAAAGCCTTGGTAGAGATCTGTTCGCTGTGAACGTCCTTGCGGTGATTGAATTCTGAGACAGTTCTGTTATTCAATTTCCTGTCTACAATGAGAAATGATGAATCCAAACCAGTGGTCTTTATATAATACAACAGCCTCCGCTGAAAAGACAAACTGTCAGCCGGAGCCCGGAATATCACCAAGGCCCCGACCCACGGCCCCGACTAAATTCGCAAGTCTCCGAATCCCATCGGATCTGCGGGAAGTCTCCGGGCACACACGGCGGGGTCTTCAAGCTGGTGGCCAGCAAGATGCACGAGCCTTAAATCCGAACGCCTAAGCCCGTATCAGAACACAGGCGAACCAGAAATACCACTAGCGTGAAGCTCGGACCGAAAGTGGTCGGCAACGTGGACGCGAACAGCAAAATCATACGAGTAACGAAAAAGATATGATGTGTGGAATCGATCTAGAGCTCGTCCTCGCGCCCACTGTCCTCAAACTTCTTGCCAAAGGGGCCAAAGAACTCGCCAAAGGTCTCGACGAGCAGCTCGCCGGACAGGCGCATGTGCTCGCCGGGCGCGGTCCTGAACTTGAGCCCGCCCTTGCGGTCGAGCTCGCGCAGGCCGATCCAGTCCTCGCGGTAGAGGTCCCTGGCGCGGAGCGGGATGACCTCGGTGCCGTTGACCTCCTCGAACCAGGCCGTCTCCTTGGGGATGACGGTGGTGTCCTCGTCGAAGACGTACATGGCAAAGTTGGCGAGCTTGATGATGTTGTTGCGGTACGTCTGGTTCTTGAGCACGCGCTCGTTGTTGATGTCGGCCAGGAAGTTGCTCGCCTCGAGGTAGCGGTCGAAGTTGGCGGCCGGGTCGCGGAAGTACTGGGCCGGCACCAGACGGCTCTGCACGAACTGCGAGAAGGTGTTGCCGCGCAGCAGCGACATGGCGCCCTTGCACAAAAAGTCGGTGGCGCCGCAGGCCTTGAAGTCGACGATGCCGTTGTGCTGTGAGCCGAAGGTGACCAGGCTGCGCACGGGAGGGGTGTTGCAGCGCTCGACGTAGGCGCGGAGGAACTGGCCGCCCTGGCTGAAGCCGAGGGCGTCGATGGCCGGCGCGGTCGACAGGATCGGGTGGGCGGCGATGTCGTCGCACGCCTTCTGCACCTGCTCCGTCAGGTTGCCGAAGAAGGTGGCGGTGCGGTCCTGCGACGCGCTGTCGTCCATGCGGATGAAGTAGACGAGCGTGCCCGGGTTCGCGGCCTCTATGAGATGGCCGACCTCCTTGAGGCCATCGGCCGCGTAGTTGTCGCCTAGGCCTGCTCGGCAGAGTCGGAAACGGGCGCGTTGAGTTAGTCTAGGCACCCCATTTAAAGAAGCGGTACAGGGAAGTGTGGCTGTCCTGTGTGCACCTGGCGGGTGTCTCGGAGACGTGACGTACCGTGCCAGACGACCACAGGCAGAGGCGTGTCGTCATCCGCGTCGTTGCCCAGCGGCTTCTGCGACCACGGCAGAGCCAGCGTCGAGGCCACCAAGGACCCGAAGGTGAGGAAAAGCTTGGTCTGCCGTGCAAAGGTCATGTTGACGCAAGACTTGGACTGCAATCAATGCTGTGCAAGTTGTTAAATCGGTCTGGACAATGCTGGGGAACTTGGCTTACGATTCGATTTAGATGGAGACTGACTGCAGGCGTCTTGCCTCAGAGGTGGAGACTGCATGCGGACTCCTGCGTTTAGACGCCGCGCAGCGTTACGTAATCGCTTAACCCTGGCAGTGGCCTTTTTTTCAGCTCGACTTTGGATTTCCACCGAGTTTGTTCATTTTCCTTAGTTCAAACTTCGTTCTGCTTCACCCCAGACCAAAGCCAGGACTCTTCTGCCAGCGTTACGGTAAGCAACCCAATCGCATTACCTCCACGCCTCCGCGACCACCCCGAGCATGTGATGATAAAATCCCATTCCAAAATGTTTCAAGACGGGATTGAGGAGGTCACGCTCCTATGAAACCGAAACTCCACTGAAGCTCCATCCTTCCAATCGCTGCATTAAAACCCCTTCCGTCCTCGGCTCGTTGCTAACAGTACGTCAAGATCAAGCCGGCGACAATCCCCCTGTAAGCGTAGAGCTTCCATGATAGATAGATAGCTCGGATTGTCTCAATACACCCATTTCCGTACTTATGATGGCAACCTCCTAGCAAGGGATCCATTGCATTCCAAGGGCAGTCTTCACGGTACTGGAGAACTCCAGAAAAATCGCTGCCTACGGACATTGAGGCATAGAATGGACCTCGACGACGTTTCTTTAAGGCAACGATCTCACACAATGCATCACTTGAGCTTCTTGGCCTCTGCAGCCTCCCGCTTCAGAATAGCCTCGAGCCTAGCCAGCTTGAACTTCCGCCAGCAGACCAGGTCGACAATCCACTCGCCGAGGTAGCTGCCGAGCCAGACGGTGCCAGCCATTCCGCCGGCCCAGAACCAGTCGGGTCTGCCGAGCCAGCTGCGCAGCATCGAGGGGAACTCGGGCCGCAGCGAGCTGCGGACGAGCTTGCGCGCAAAGGTCGGGGTGTCCTCGGTGTTGTTGTTCTGGGAGTAGGTGAGGCGCCACTCGAAGATGTCCCTGACGCGCTGGTAGATGCTGTCGGCCGGCAGGCTGCGCATCTTCTGGGCGGCCGCGTTGGACCGGACGGTGCCGGCCATGACGATCATGACGCGGACGCCAAAGGGCCGCAGCTCCTGGCGCAGGGTGCGCGAGTATGCGACGACGGCGCCCTTGGTGGCGCAGTAGACGGCGCCGAAGACGTAGGGCGTCACGGACGAGAGCGAGGCGATGTTGACGATCAGGCCCCGGGCGGCGATCAGGAGCGGCGCAAAGGCCTGCACCATGGCCATGACGGAGAAGACATTGGTCTCGAACGTCTGCCGCACGTCGGGCAGGTCGATGTCGGTGGCGGGGATCGTGTGTGAGCGCCCGCTGTGTGCGCCCCGGCCGTGCAGATGGGGGTTGGGGTCAACAGGGGAAGCAAGAATAGGGCACGCGGGCACGGTTGAGGGTGGAGCCAATGAGCAAGAGGAGCTCGGCGGCTCGGTCACTCACGCATTGTTGACAAGGATGTCCAGCTTGCCGCCGGTGAGCTTCGCGACCTCGTCCTTGCAAGCCGCGATGCTATCGGCATCGGTCACCTCCAGGGCCACCGCGGCCAAACCCTTGTCGGTGAGCTCCTCGAGGGTCTCGGGGCGGCGGGCGGTTGCTATGACATAGAGGCCTAATCAGGCGATCAGCTTCAAACGTCCGCCCCTCAACATAACAGCCTTGACCAACCCTGCTTGTGGTACTCGAGGGCTACGGCATGACCAATGCCACCGGGAGTGCAGCTGGGTAAATACAGTCAGTATATCCGCAGCTGGCGGCTGGTAGCTCGTAGGTATTCGGGGCCGGGCGAAGTGAGCTGACACAGGCCAGGACGGGGCGGGGACTCACCCGGTGATCAGCACCGTCTTCTGGCCTGGCTTTGGCGGCATGTTCAAAACAACGAGAGCAGTTGCTAAAGCTTTGCTGGTTCTGTTTCGTCCTGTCGCAGTGCTGGAGCCGCTACAAAGATAGCCTCAGTCGACAACCAGCCGAGCAAAATCCCCATGTGCGCCCAAACAAGCCTCGGCCTGGTGTTTTCACGTGATGGATTTCTGCCCCGCTCGACAAGCCTTGGTCAACCAAACTTTCAACCCTATATAAACCTCGACCAAACATTGAGCTTCTGTGGTGATGCGACGACCGCTCGCCACTCTGCCGAGTGCTTCTTCCTTTTTTTTTTTCCTTTCCTCCGGCTTGGTGTCCTAGCCGTTAGCGTGGCACGGGCGTTCCCCATACCGTCGGATATGTATCGATGCATATCCGAGATTGACGCCCCGCAGCGCAAAACCGCCAAGGTATCCTCGGAGGATCACCCGTTTCGGGGGCAGGCCGTTGACGACAAGGTCCATCCCGACTCCAGGATAGACGCGGCGATAGGTCCCTGAGAACATCCTGATTTGCTCCGAGCCAAACAAATGCGCACTCTTGGCACTCCCAGGTTCCCCTCTGCGGATGAACCCCACCGAAAAACCGGCCCCGCCAAAGCCGCAGTCCACACTGGATGGGACCAGTTTGCCGTTCACCGAGAACCAGCCTTGCTCGGCCGTCGGATGTGGCAACCTTTTTTCGTCCTCACCTTCTTTTTTATAGCTACCTTGGGCGAGCTTGTTCGGGCCAGGCCGTCGACGATGACCTCACCTCGCCTGAGAAGACACCGACAAAGCCGTCGACGTGGTTATGTGTATGGGCATCAAGGCAAACTGCCCATACGACTGCAGCCTCTGAAGGATGGTCTTGCCCCTCCCTGCAGCCGTTTATGCAAGTGCAGATTGTGTCTGGGGACCGTGCCACTCCCCGTTGCCATTCCTGCCAAAGCCAGCCAATAGGAGCCCTCCAGCTACCTGCGTAGCTTCATTCTCTTAACCGGCTGATTGTATAATACCCGTTATAAACTAGGACTTCGATTCGCTTTCTCGGAAGCAGCCAACCACAAACCTTGTTCTTATCCCTGCTACCTGCTATGGGCACGCCATCGTTGGCCATGGTCCTCGGGCCTCCGGCCGGGGCAAGGGGACCTCTCAAGAACCGCGGCCGGCAAGAACATCAACAGCATGACTAGGAGGGTCTCTAGCGCTCGTCTTGGCAACAAAACATGCCGCTTGTGCCGCCACAATTTGGAACAGGAGGTACATGACGACATCTGCTAGGAGCCTTCCGAACCCACCCAGTCCATGCTTGCCTCCATCTATTGGGACGAAGCATGATGGCCCTCTGAACTACGTCGGAAGGCGCACCGAGGCAGCCTTAGTGTGACTGAATCATTTCTCTTTCTCACCCCACCGTGGACTTGCTTTTGAGGGTTGCGATTCCTCCCTTTTTTTTTCTTGTTTTTAGCTTTTTGGGTCTGATCCCGCCTTGCTCGCCAAGTTCCCCCTTTGCTCTCTATCGTCAAGAGAAACGCACGTTTTGATAGACAGACCATCGCAAGGACTGTTGGTGGCCTCGTCTCGGCCCAGGAAGCTCTCGAAATACCAGGCTCACCAGAAATACAACACAGGGATCATGGCGTAGGCGTGGGGATTCACGCATTCCCCACAAGGGTTTGGGCTAGATGTATCACACCAATGGGTCTTCCGGTATTGTACATCCGGTGGGCGCCTTGAGATATACGATATACTGCTGCCCTCGTCACGTCCATGGCTACCAAGCGATCACTCACAACAGCTTTTCGACTTCTGTAACCCTCATGACCTATCTCCCTTCGCTTGCGAGGTCGCTACCATGGATCTCTTCTATGGGGACGACTACCAGAGACGGCAGGATGCTCTTTTTGCCGTTTCCTGCACCTTGGCCGCCGTCGCCGGTGAGCACAACATGATCCGCCTCTGCCCGAACAGATATCTGCGACCTGGCACCGCAGGCGCCAAAGCCGCAATGCTAACACAGAGTCTTGCCCGTTTTGCTAGCCATCGCGGTCCTTCTGCGGTGCATAGGCCGATTTTTTCTGATTAGGATGCCAGGGCCGGATGACTACTTTCTTATCGCAGCGCTGGTATGCCAAGTCCAATCGTACCGATCTTGGAGAAGAGGCGCTGACGAATAGCTGCTGCAGATGGGAGTGTTTGGTTATCTGATAGGAATGTATGTCGCCAAGGGCGACCATATGGGCTTCCCCGCCTCAAATCTGACGCCCGCCAACATGGTCAACTTCTTCAAGGCAAGTCGAGCCCCGACAGCAGACCCGGCTATGCCGGATACGGATCACAATTCGCGATCAGCGGCCAAGGCTCTAACGCCGTCTCTGCGCGCAGACAGCTTTGGCGATCCAGATAATCTACTCGGCCACTTTGGCAAGCCTCAAGATGTCCATCTGCTTCACATACCTCAGATTCGGTACGCATGCTCTCTTTTTCCTGACCCCTCTCCAACCACGCTTGCACTCTCCACCTCAAAGCTAACGCGAGGGCTGCGTCCACACGTAGCGGTCACGACCAGGTTCCGGTATCTCTGTATCGGGACCATTGTTGTACACGCGGTTTTCTTTCTGACCTGCTTTATTATCTTCATGTTTCAATGCCAGCCATTGCGGAAATTGTGGGACGTCACTGGTACCGTCCAAGGAACGTGCATAAACAATACCGCTTTCTTCTACGGTGCGTATGGGCTTTTTTCTTCCCTTCTTTCTTTCCTTTCTCACTTGCTTCTTTCTTTCCTTTCTCACTTGCTCCATCACCACCGTCTGACAAGAATTTTACGACAGCCTCCTCGGGCTTCCACATCATAACCGACTTCTGGATCCTCCTGCTGCCCATACACACGCTCAAGAAGATCCGCCGCCCGAGGCGCGAGAAGGCGGCGCTGTTTTGCGTCTTCGGCGCCGGCGTCATCGCCACGACGGCCTCGTGCATCCGCCTGCACACCATCTACATCTACACCTTCTCCGACGACCCGTTCCGCGACGCCGTGCCCGTGAACCTGTGGACCATGATCGAGACGACCACCGCCGTCGTCTGCGCCTCGGTGCCGGGCCTCAAACCCGTCTTCTCGCGCGCACAGCGCCACAGGGCGCGCGAAACAAACAGCCAGAACAAGGGCGGCTCCAAGCTGCCGGACCTGCTCCGGAGGCGCCAGCTGCGCGAGCAGCAGCAACAGCAACAACAACACTCCGACGGCAGCTTCGGCGGCCTGCTCGGAGAGGCGCAGGCGCTGGCGTCCACGCCGGCCGCTGGGGACCTGTCGCTGCCCCAGTCCCCTGGAGCCTTGTCTGAGATCGCGCTGTTCGGCGGCGGCGATGGAAGCGGAAGCGAACCCGCAGGGGGCGGCGCGGGAGTCATCGAGAAGCAACTCACCTTGGGCGACACCCCACGGAGCGGACGCAGCAGCCAGGAGCGCATGGTGGGAGCATCGCCCCTCGTAAACAGGACCGGACTGGAATACCCGCCGGATTGGCCACTGGGGCCCAGTAACAATGTATAATTAGGTATACACCGGGGCTATGAAGAGGTGATGGCGGCATTTTTTCCAAGAGGAGGACGCTGAAAAAGGGTATGACAAAAACTGACGACGGGTCTTCACCATCGGGCTCGCGTCGCTGGGTATGGGGTTCGCAGTTTCTGGGCTGGCGCATGGAAGCTTAGACGAAGAGATACGATATCACGACGCATGGGCTTGGGGTTTCCCTCCAATGTTGGTCAGCTTATAAGCTGAGATGAGTTTAACGGTATACCCATGGTGCAGGGGACATAAGAAAGGGCTCTAGATGCGGGAGCAGAATCCGGGGTCATCAGGGAAGGCAATAACGTACTTGTAATTGGTTATATGGATGAGCGGGGAGATGCTAACTCGCAACTGGTGCTTTGGGGAGACCACAGCGACCGAGGTGATCGTTTGTATCTTGCCGTCGGCCCCGACTCCATTGGTGAGGTAGCCGACCCAGAGATACGCCTACAGAAGACCCAGACTCGCCGCAATCAGTATTGCAGACGTGTTTACCATATTGCAACAACCCCGTTATTTAAGCCCTACACACGCCGCAAACTTATTCCGCTACCAATTAGGGACCGGTAAACATGGCACCACACACACACACACACACACCCCTACCTATCCAGGATCAGAAAGACTATTCCTCCTCATTTGGTCGACATATTGGTTGCCGTCGCAGCATTCGGTAGACCCTCTAATGGGCGGCCCTGGAAATATACTGTACCTGACGCTTCGCAGCAACGGCATGCCAGTATCATGACTTTTGAGCTCCGCGCGGCAGTCAGGCACGTTCCTCAGCCTGGCGGCAAGGGGACGACCAAGCGAAAGGCGGCCCTAAAACCTTCATCCCTGTGCCGGCCCGGGAGGCACTCGAAATCCCGGCTGCCAAAAATACATTTGACGTCTGATACTGGATCCACCGTTCAGGGTTAGGTCATCTCCATTGCGCTATCATGGCAGATCCATCCTGGGCCTGCAGAAAAGGAGCCCTTCACTGGACAAATCCCCCGACGCCATTCGGGGTGTCGCGAACACATCACACGGCAGCGGCCGATGCCGGGTCCACGACCTTCGCGTCTGCAGCAGTTTCAAGAATTTTCTCCTCCTGGAAAGCTGTTCGAACGGGGGGAAAAAGAAAAAAAAAAAAATAGAAATGCCAAGGCTGGTGTTCGTGGGAAGGGAAACCGCTTGTTGCCCCGTTCTATAAATGGCAGCAGGCCGAGACGGGTCGGGTCTTCTTTCGTTGTTGGCGTGCCGGGTTCAGTTTTGTGGCGGCGGGAGGAAAACGTGGGCGGTTTCACGGGGGTTTGGAGTGGTGGGGATTATTTGAATATCGGAAACGGGGTGGGCGGTAGCAAAAGAAGAGGGGGAAAAAACGCAAAAAGGGATCAAGAACTACTTCGGTGGCGGACGGACAAACGAACTCTCAGAGCAGAAAAAGACAAGAGGCCGTGTACCTAATCCAAACAAGCTAATCAGGCTAATACGGACACAACAGGTGGATAGGACGTCGGTAGACGCCAGGAACGAATGCCAATTATCATCACACGCAAAAGGCCCATGGAAATCAGAGTACCATCGGCATTCAAGATGAAGATTTTGAATTTGGACATTCTAAATAATCATAACATAAAAAAGAAGAAAAAAGTCATCAAATAAATGAGGAGTCGGGGCCAGATTATGATTAACAGTAATACAATGAACCCCGCCCACTCGAGACGAAGAATGGTATCTTACACACAAAAGAAACCCGAGAGAAAAAAGGAACAAACCTGGAGCCTTTCGAGAGACGCCTTTGCACTTGCCCGTCGGATCCAAAAGCGGATAAAATTATAGGTAATTTCTCTTCCTGTGTGCGCGATCCTGTCGGCGGTGCGAGGTGCTTCCTGGCACTCCTTTTGCATTCCGAGCCTGTCGAGTTTTTTTTTTCTTCTTTTTTTTTCCCGACGCTGAAGACGACGATGACGCGCTGCGCTTCAGGCGATCCATCGACCTCGTTCGTGACTGACATGCTTGCTCCCGCTGTCGCTGTGCTCGCAGCCTGTTGCAGTTTCTCTCCCCACTAGCCAGCCTTTTTCCTACAATCGAACCGAGCCCCGAGCGTATTAGTTTTTTTTTTCTTCTTTTGGTGCCCACAAAACCCCCCTCATTCCAAGAGGAAGGTGCACTGGCGCTCCTCGACGCTGCCCGAGACGTAGTCGACCTTGACCGGGCCGTTCTCGCCGCCGTGGATGAAGCGGTCGGGCGCAGAGACGGACTCGAACGAGAGGCCCGCGCGGTCGGCGAGACCGGGGACCTGGCGGAACGTCGCCTCCTGCGAGAAGTTCACGTCGGAGCCCTTGACCGCCTGGAGCTGGAGGCCGGCGCCGATGACGCGGAGGAAAGAGCCGGGGTTGCTGGCCGACTCGAAGCTGACGGTGCCCTGGGAGCCCTCGAGGCCGGGGGAGACGATCTTGAACTGCGTGTCCTGCACGGCCCCCGTGCCGTCGAGCGTGACGGGCTTGTTGGCGCCCTCGTGGTGCACGTACAGCGTCTGGTCGGCGGCGGAGCGCAGGCGCACGGGGTGGGCGCCCTCGGCGACGGGGACGCCAAAGTCGGGGGTGCCGTCCGGGCGCCAGTACAGCTTCTGGACGCGGGTGGCGCGGTTGGGGTCGTTGAGCGGGTCGCCCTTGATGTCCTTGAAGTTGCGCGAGTGGTAGACGAGCACGTCCGACTTGCCGTCCTCGGACACGGTGAAGGAGCTGTGGCCCGGGCCGAAGTTGTTGGTGTTGCTGTCGGTCTTGAAGATGGGCTGCTTGGCCTTGGTCCAGCTCTTGGGGTCCATCAGGTCGGCCTTGGCGTCGGCCGTCAGCAGGCCCATGGCGTAGTTGGCGTCGGTGGCGCTGGCCGAGTAGGTTATGTAGACCTTGCCCCCGCGCTCCATGGCGTAGGCGCCCTCGTTGACGTGGTGGCCGATGCGCTCGAAGGGCTGGTCGGGGCGCGAGATCACCGCCGCGCCCTTCCGCACCGTGACGGGGTCCGTCATCGGGGCCAGGAACAGGCTGGTGCCGCCGCCGTTCTCGAACCTCGGGTCGGCTTGGGCCCAGCACAGATAGCGGGTGCCGCCGACCTCGAAGGTGGTGGCGTCGAGCGAGAAGGTGTCGAAGTCGGTCTGGATGAAGCCCTTCTCAGACCACCTGGCGGTGGCCGGGTTGGGGCCGTCGGCTTCGATGACGAACATGCGGATGTCGAAGGGGGCCTGGCGGCCGAGGGCGAAGTAGATGTACCACTTGCCGTCGATCATGTGCAGCTCGGGAGCCCAGACGTGGCCGATGCCGGCCTTGGACTTTGCGCGGTCGAAGACGACGACCTCGCGGGCGTTGGCCAGGCCCTGGATGGTGGAGGCCTGGCGCACAATGACCTTGTCGTACTCGGGCACGGTGGCAGTGAAGAAGTAGGTGCCGTCGGTGTGCTTGACGATCTGGGGGTCGGCGCGCTTGGGGATGAGCACGTTGCTGTAGTTGACGGGCGGCGAGCGGATCGACATCTGGATTCCGGCGTCCTGCGCCTGGCCAACTGCCGCCAGCAAGGCGACAGTGGCCATGGAGGCGCCCCGAAGGACAGCCTTGAAGGAATACATGGTCGTCGGTTCGCGGCTTGCGGATCAATTAACGATGGTCAAGTCGACGCGCCACGAACGATGGTGAGGACGGTCGTCACCTTTCGTTTTTTTTTTTAGACACCGCAAGGGGCGCCTGTTGTATTTATTTATTATCCATGGTCCGATGTTGCCCCTTCCCGGGCTGCTCTTTTAATAATTTTGTTCCGACATCAGGGATGACAGCCATGGCAAAAGAGCCGGATGGCGGCTCTGGGAGGACACCGACCATCATCGATCTCGACGGCTAGTAAGGAACCCTGCCATGCTGGACCCCCTGGACTGCTTTGGGCACGCCAAGCGCCTCCACAAGGCACCCTGACTGCGGGGAGCCGAAACCCGCCGGTGGGGAGTCGGCAGCATGCGCACCACTCACAGGCGCCCGCGTACCTGGCCCAACTGCCCAGAACGGACGCTGGCCCGCCAGAACGGGGTGGCGCTGCAACGGTCCCTAGGGCATGTGCCTGGCAGGTGTGAAACCAAGGGAGCGAAAAATAGACCTGTCGCGTCTTGTCAGCGCACCATAGCTCGGCTCGTTAGAGCCCGACAACGCGCCACAACAGCACAGGAGCAGAAGCAAAGGACCCTCCTGGCCTATGTGGCGGCGGACCTGCGTGTTCGTGCTGACGTGCCGAGACCATGCCAGGCCCGACGTAGGTGTTTTCCTTGCCATGCACTTAGGCACCTACCCGGCTGGGAAGGTCTGGTCGGCTCGGGCTCGGCGCAGGTTTGCAATATGTAATTCTACCCACCGCAAAGTGGGCGGCTCTTGGCCGTCCGCAATTTCCATCCAGCCGTCGTCATGCGCCCAGACCCTATCTTTTACGCGGCTCACATGGATGATCGGAACTGGACTCGACAGAGAGGCTGCCTGTTTGTGCTCACATCGAATCTCCATCCCGCTGGAAGCAAAGATGCCGTTTTGCATGCGAGGATCGATCGGTGATGAGGCAGAAACAAAACCCGTTCAGGCCTGCCGCAAGTGGATATTCGTCCAGCCTTCCACCCTCCAAGTGAGCGAGAGCATATTCGCGATGCCGTCCGTGGGGAAGCTTGCTTTCGTCCGCACAGCGACTTGCCGGCCATTACTGGCGTCGACTAGTGCTATCCGTTTTTGCCGCCGACACCGCCGAGAATCAAGCCGCGGCGGGGTGTTACATTGCCTCGGAGGAGAATGTCCGACCGCGGAAATATTGGCCTTCTGTTCCAGCAACATGCCGAATATTCTGCGAGTCCTGCAGTGTTCTATACGTTAATATCAACGGGCGGATGTACCCATCGGCGCCGTTAATCGATCATCTGACGGCGCATATAGCGCACTGTCGTCCCAAGGGTGGACCTGCGGGGATGCTTTGGGGGTCTCGGGAAGGGATTAAGCGAAGTTGAAGGTAAAGCAACCCGGCCTTCATTACTTGTTTGCGCGGCACGTGGAATAGGATAAGTTTTGCTCATGGTCATCCCGGCGGTGGCGAGAGTTGGCTCGTTTTTCCAGCCGTCGCTGCAAACAAGCCGGGTATGAGAAGCGGAGAAAAAAGCCGGCGATGGGTCCCATGGATGCGGGCGGGGTTCACATACGCGTTGTCGACAAATGGCCACGCCTTGGTAGCAGACGTGACTTTGATCATTCCAGGTTCCCCGATGCGATGGTGCCCCATGTGGTGGTGTCGTAATCCAGAGCTTTCGGTCGGCATTCCACGTCGGCCCTCGGCAAAGCCGGACCTGTTGCAATACCTCTGCGGCTGCTATGGTGTATGTCTGCACCTTGGCGTGAGAGCTCATGTCTCCCGTTTCTACCTCCATGCGAAATCAGGGGGCATCCGTAGGATCCCTGGATCGTATGTCAGCGCACTTCCCACAGGCAGGCTACAGCATCGCCCCGGGGATTTATCCTGCGTACCAGTCAGTCACCAGCCCTTCGTGCAAGCCACTCATGACTTCCATGTCCTCTTTGGAAATCTCAAAGCCTCCAACATCGGCGTTTTGGATGATGCGACCCTGACTCGAACTCTTGGGTAGCGTAACAAAGTCGTTCTGTAACGACCATCTATTTCATGGATAGGTGTTGATGTGAGCAGCACACGCGGCCTCTTCCAGACACATGGATAGAATATCTCACCTCACAAGCAGCTGAGCAACGGTGCACGAGTACTTTTTAGACAGAGAGACTAGCGTCTTGTCTTTCATCCTCATGGCTCGCACAAGAGGCGCATACGCCTCTATGACGATGTTGTGCTTGGCACAGGTCTCTCTGATACCTAGCTGGGTGTTGAACGGGTGGACCTCGATCTGGTTCACCACAGGCTGGTGGCGGGGATTCGAGCTCATGAGCTCCTCGATCTGAGGGTTGGAGACGCGGTAAGGTTAGGAGACAAATACGGGCCTCAGCGACATGGTAATATATACACTCACGTGCTGTGCGCCGTAGTTGCTGACACCACCCATCTTGACCTCTCCCTCGTCGATGGCATCCTCGACCGCTCTCCAGCTCGTCAGACGAGCCTCCTTGCCGCCATATGGGCTATGGAGGAGAAACAGGTCGACATAGCCCAGGCCGCACGCGTCGACGGATTTGCGGATGGACTTGCGCACTACGTCGTACGATGTGCTGTTGCTGGCCAGCTTGGTGGTGTAGAAGACGTCTTCGCGAGTCAATCCGCCAGCGGCAGACGACGACGCAAGGTAGTCGCCGATGGCCTTGCCGGCCTCGCGCTCGTTGCGGTACATCTGGGCGCAGTCAAAGCCCCGGTACCCTGCCTCGAGCGCCCATCGGACCGACTGCGAGGCCTCGGCGCGGGACATCATGTACAGCCCAAGCTGGACCTGGGGGATGGTGGCGCCCGTGGCCAGCTGCATGACGCATGGTCGCTCTGGTCAGCCGGGACGAGGCGTGGTATCTTCCTTTGCATGCGCGTCTTGACTCACCTTGACTTTTTGAGCCAGGACGTTGGCTGTCGACGACATGGCTACAAAGGGGAAGTTTATCTGACGACACGTTGGCTAGTGCAAAGTCTGGCTGTATTCTTTTGACCTGGCAAGCGAGGTTTTGATGCGTCATTTAAGGTTTGTTCAGTGACGGTTGGCGGGAGCGTTGGCGACCTGATCCTTCCTCCCAATGAGAGAAGAGTTCACCCCACGCGGGAGGCAATTGAGGGCTCAAGGACGGGATGCAAGAATTGCGTCATGCCGCCCCTGGATCGACGCTAATTAAGAAACCCTAGCCTGGACAGGGCAGGCACCAGCCGTCGACCGCTAGGTGCAGCCTTCAAGGATGATAGACGTTATTGTACCCGCATCCTGGAATAAGTTTTTTTTTATTCCTTACAAACCAGAAAGTGAGTTTGGCTGGTAATAACGTTTATGATCCTTGAAGGGTGGGCGACCAACGGGAGTCAATTTCGACTTCGTCTGATGGGAAACGCGCCCCGAATTGGAAGCCAGTGCAATGCAACGGGGCACATCGTGCAAAGAAAGTATGTATATCAAATACCATTACAGGGTGCAATGCCGGGAAGTCCTACCTCATGCATTACTCTTCCTTTCCCTTAATTTTCTTTCCCTTTTTATTTATCTTCACTTATTATCTTCCCATCCAGTTTGACACTATATATCTTACAAGGTTAAACATGCCACCGTGATCTTCATTAGTCGGGATGGATGCAGCTTTGCCCCTCATGCGTATTGCCGGGGTGGAAGCGCAGTCGCGTACCTACCTATCTGCCTACCTACCGTCTACCCGCTGTCCCATAACGGGCTCTACCTTTTTTCGTGCCCACGACGGTCAAGACCGAAGAGACTCTGCGGGCGTGGATCAGCCTAGTCAGCCAAAACCGCGCGCTGGAAGAGAAAAATGCCTTGCCGCCCAGGTTGTACATGTCGGCCGACGATCAAAATTACAGGGGACGCCGCTGGAGGGAAGCGGGATCACCCGGGCCGCCCGACGAGACCGATCGCTGATGTGATCGCTGTCGGCTAGGATGCTACCGGCTGAGAAGCTGGCTTGGCAAAGAAGCATGTCTCGAACGGTCTCACAAAAGGTAGACCGATGAGCTTGTGGCGTCTTGCACTATTCCCTTTTCCCTCCTTAGCACCACTGAGCTTCGTTCAGGGGATAAGCGCCCCAGGCGGCTGTGGGGAACCGCTTCCGTGGCGGCACCGCGTCGCCAGAAAACCACGATGACACCACATTCGCGACATGATCATGAAGATATGAAATTCTGCCACCCGATAAAGAGCAGCAAGATAATAGGCTGCAAATGGATGTAGGATCGCGAAAATATGGTAATGCTACACGGCTGCCACGGTCCACCCCTTTAGTAATAACCACCTCCACCTCCTCCCCCTCCTCCACCGCCACCGCCTTTGCGGTTCTTGTGCCTGTCGTGCCCGCCGCCGCCTCCACCATGCCGGCCGCGCGGGTATGGCCAGCCGGAATCCCGATGGTTGTTGGCGCGGTCCCTCCTCGAGCTGTGTCCCCTGGTCGACGGCCCGTGACCGTTGCCGTTGTGGTTGCTGTGATGGTTGTGGCGGTGGTTGCTGCTGTGGCTGTTGCTGTTACGGCCGTGGTGTGACGACTCCCGTATCTCCTCCTCCACGTCGACCTCGTACTCCTCAAACTCCTCCTCAAAGTGCTTCGCCACCGCCTCCTTCTCCTTCCGGACCGCCTCCGCGTCGAACGCAAACCGCAGCGTCCCCTCCTGGCCCCGCCCGCCGCTCTTCCTCAGGCTCCCTCCGGCGCCCGACCCGGTCGTGGCGGGCGACGTGGCCGAGCCCGGCGTGACGGCCGACAACGGCTGGTTGCCCATGGCGCCGCCGAGTCCGGCGTCGCGCTCCTCCTGCTCGCAGCGCTCGCACGTGTGCATGAAGCGGTCCAGCGCCGGGTCGGCCTCAACCTCCTGGTTGATCTTTATCTTGATCTGTATGAAGTGGTCGATGTCGAAGCGCGTGCCCACCTTGGTGTGCCGCGCAAAGTGCGCGTACAGGTCCAGCAGGTCCAGCATCGTCTCCACGACGGAGCCGCGGTCCGTGTGGTAGGCGATCGGGTCTATCGCCCGGACCACGCCTTGGTGCTTGCCCATCAGCAGCGTCGTCAGCTCGACGATGGCGACGACCATTGTGAATGTCGTCTGCTTGACGGGCGCAAAAGTTTTGAATATGTCGGTGCACATCGGGTAGGCCGTCTCCAGTACTTCTCTGCCTGCCGTTGGCGGGAAGAGCTTTCGGATCGTTTTTATTAGGTATTTTTGAGGGTAACGCACTCGGAAATCGAAGCCTATGGTCTGTAGAATGTGCCTTTCGAGACCAATGACGATCTTTGTGGGTTGGTCGAACATCTAGGGCGAGAATATGTCGAAGAGTCAGCATGGACACCAAAGGCTTTCGCGGTGGAGAGCAGAAAAGTCTGCGCCATACCTTGTCATCCTGCGTCGTCGGATGGTCCGGCGTCTTCAAATTGTATGCCGCGCATAATATTTCTTTGGACTTCTTGATCGTATCCTCCACCTTGCATGCGACGAAGAGGGCCGTCAGGGCGGCGTCCTGGAAGTTGTACTCGGCGTCCCTGAAGCATAGACGGAACATGTGGTAGTAGATACAGGCGGTATCGAACGTCTTGACAGGTCTAGCAGCAGCAGGTTAGCCATCGGGAGCCCGCCCCAGTGCAAGTCTTCTCTCCGACACAGCGCGGGACACCCAACGAGGTGCGAAGCAGAGGGGGCCAACATACAAGCGCAGGGCCAGGCGGACATTATCGATCAAGTAGATGCCCTGCAGCCTGTAGCTTGTCTCGCGCGACTGGTCGCAGCCGGTCGCTCTTTGCATCCGTCGCAGCTCCTGCTCGATGCAGTACTGGTTGGGGACCGAGGTGAGGCCTGGATGCGGCCCCTGGATCGGTGGGCGCTGCTCCTCGGTGACAGCCGTTGTTGGCGTCGCGGTCGGCGTCGACCGTGCCGGCCCCGTCGGTGGGGCCGTGGACAGCCTCGAGGCGTTCGGTGCCATTTCGTCGTCCCTGTTTCAGGACCGCCGTCGTCGGAGGGCGCCGACGGGAGCCCGGGGGCTCGTGGGCCGAATGCGCCGAAGCCAGCCTCGGGTGACGGTGGTGGATTGGGCGGCCGAGGCGACAATGGATGTCGGGGGAAGCAGTGGATGCGATCTGGCGCCCAATCGATTTGCAAGAGCGCGACCGTGGAATAGCCGTGTCCCCGCAAGCTAAACAAAGGCTTTATTATCCTTGACGAATTGCCCGAATCGGCTTTCTCGCACTGCTCTTTCTCGGGCTTTCGCGCCTCGATTGTCGCGTTTTGCTGCGCGCCGGGCATCATGGTGCCCATTTTTGGGGGACGTGCACCTATCGATACAACCACCATTTTCCCCACTGTTTTCTGTCCGGACTGTGTTAGAGGACCCACACAACGGCCCTGTTCCGGGGATCTTTGTATTTATTTCCGGCTTACACGACAGTGCTCCGGCCATGGGGTTTTGCCCAGGGGTGCGTGCCAACTTTCCAGATGGCATTGTCTGCAAGGCTGTGCTCTAGTAAGCGCTGTGCTGCTCTGCCTCACTGTACCGATATTAATGCCGTGTCGACTGCGGAGACGTGTCTGTCAAAGGACAGTGTTTTTCGGAGAGAACAAGTTTACTGCCGCACACAGAAATGCCTTATACGATCGCGTTCTCGCTGGAGACACTGGATTGTAGGCCAAACGCAATGCTCTGTCGTCAACGAGGCGATGTTGCGGGGGTCTAGAGGTTTGCGCCTAATATGAGTTGCAGCTTAGAAGCAATGCGTGTCACCAAATACAGATCCTGCTGGGAGACGTGATTCTATTCCGGTTGCCCTGTTCTGCTGTCCCGCGCCCTCGCTGCCCCCCTCGCCGCCACCACCGCTGCCGCCCACCTGGGTACCTACCTACCTAGGTACCAGCAACCGAGTCCCAACCCGGCTAAGTGATTCTGCCACGGCGACTTTCCGATGGCATGGTCTTATTCTACGATGGCATTTTCGGTAACGTCATAGCAACGAAGCCGCAAGCGCGTTAAAGTCTCTGAAATACGACACGGGTGCCCGGATGTGGCAACGGACGGCAGCCGATAACGGACGTGATGGTTGTCAAGAAATGCGCCTGCTGCGGCGTTCCAATGAAACCCCTATTAGCCGCCAGTCCGAACTTTACGCCCGTCAGCTGCTCCGTGGGGGCAGTCCGTCCAGTTCTATCTCTTCCCGGCTCTCCCCATCAGCCCCGTGAGGTAACGCCTCGGAACTTAAAATTGACCACATCCCACGCTGCAAGTCCCACCTGAAAGCTCGCGCTCCACCGATCATGATTACCGGCCGCCATGCCTCGGTACCTGTGCTTCCTTCACTTTTCCTCCTTATTCCAATAGTTCAGAAGATCGACGGCGAGTTGACTGTGGTCCCGGAAGAATGACTGCATCATTACCCACAGTTCCTTGTCGCCCCGGTTATTGTGCAAGAACAGGCAGAGGCCGTCCCTCAGGAACCTGTAGTCCGATCCGGACATGTCTTCCGATCCGGGCGTGTCTTCCGATCCGGGCGTGTCTTCCGATCCGGGCGTGTCTTCCGATCCGGGCGTGTCTTCCGATCCGGACGTGTCTCCCGATTCGTATATCTCGCACACCAGATCCCAGATCGTGCTCCAGTACCGCTTCGCGTCATCCTGGGCTTCCCCGGCCGCCTGTAGATAGTTTTTGGAACTTTGTATCTTGAGCGCTTCCATCTCGAATTTCTCCGCCAAAAAGAAGACGTCCGAGTGATACTTCATGTTGGCGATGGGCTGATCAGATTCGCCAAAAGGCCCAGCTAGAGAGAAAGTCAGTTACAAATACGTAGTCGAAGAGTCTTGGGTGCTGTCTTGGTCTTATGTTGAACCAAATAGTTGAAGAGCCAAGCAGCCACCTTCGGGCTGCCATAAAGGCACACCGTGATCTCTTTCGCATTCTTGTCGGGTACATACAGGTTAGGTCGTACTTTCCGGTGTAGGCGAACTCGATGACATTGCTGAGTGCCATCGGGTCGTCACCCAAAAGCTCGATGTTGTCCGTTCTTGCGCCCTAAGGGAAAACCTATTGTTAATCTTTTCCCAGCCAATCCGATGATACCCAAATATCGAGCGTTTGCATTTTCAGCTACCTCGAAGCCACTGCACACCCGGTCGAACCATGGGGAGTGCGCGCACATAATGACCCGATGGACCTGGAAGCTTGTGCCGTGGCACTCTAAGGTGAGATCTGAGTACTTCCCACTCTCCAGCATATGCCGGAAGTCGGGTGCTGGTGGGGGGTCCGCCATTGCTGGCGCTGCCCGGGCTTGAGGGTCTTGGCAGCAGAGGTTCCTAAGCGTTGTGGCCCAGTACAGGTCGTGGTCGGAAGTAGTTTCTGTTGGTTGGAAGAGGTTGTTTGCAAAGCGTCGACCGAGGCAAATTAAATGGAAGATCTAGATGTGATCTCCCCGAAGGTCGCTGTCCTGGAACTACAGCCTGAGGTTCGCGTCAGGCTGCCACAAAAACACGGCGTCCCTACCCACCTTCAAGAACGCACCTTCCTCGTGCACATTAGGCGTCACCTCTGCCTGCCACCACAATGGATGCCAGACCATTAATTTCTTTTCCTCCACGCCCCCGTCTCGGTCGGTTCTACCTTTTCACCACACAAATTTTCCACGCGTCCCAACGCTCGTGGACCATCATCAGCCGTCGCCAGCCAAAAACTTCCGGGAGATGCCAACCTCCACCAGCCTTACGGGCTAGCAATCCCGTCCTGCGTCTCTTCTCTCACAAAGGCCCTAGAGATGGCAGCACCAGCATACAATCCGCTCGCGCAGCTGCTCGCTGATGGAACGTTCTCGGGCCTCACCGTCACCTGCGCAGGCGGGTCGACCTTCCGCCTGCACCGCGCCATCCTCGGTGCTCACTCCGAGTACTTCTCCAAGGCCTGCTCGGGGCCCTTTTTGGTAACGAAAGCCTGATACGATACTGGTCCCAGAAATTCGGCGGGAATGCTCACAGTTAATTTGCACTTTGACAGGAGGCTTCCTCCCGAATAGTCGACCTGCCCGATGTGGACCCGGAAGTTTTCAAGAAACTCGTGGATTTCGCGTATACGGGCACGTACACCGACTTCTTCGTTCCAAATCCTGAGGGATTGGTTGTGAAGGCTCAGCTGCCCAGCGGCGGTTGCAAGTCCACCGTGGCAAGGGGGCGATCGCTCGAGCCACAGGAGCCGCTTCGGAGTCAGCCAGAGGCGATCGATCCACCCATGATTCCTTCTGTCTCGCCAGAAGTAGTCGCAGAACAGCTGAGAAACCTTGCTGGTTTGATGGGGTCGTCCGTTCAAGCACGCCAAGGCAAGAGAAAGGCCGACAATGATAAGGGAGAGACTGACGGTAGGGTACCTTTAATCCTTCGAACGCATGATACCGTGAGTGGCGAAATTGTGCTAACCACCAAACCTCGATCATAAATGTGCGCAGAAATAGATCGATCTGGTACTCCTTCCCCGCACTTGATTAGCGACGAGCTGGCGAGCTGGGGACACCATCATCGTCAGCACATTCACCACAGCTTCGACGCAGGCTGTAGATCTCAACAAGTCGAGGCCACACTGCTTGCCTCTGCGAAGGTGTACATAATCGCCGACCGATTCATGGCCCCGTCTCTCAAAGTGCTCAGCCTACTACGGTTCAGCGCCGCGGTTGCGCATATCACTTCTCGATTGGTCCGCGGAAACGAAAACATGTCGTTCCCGATCGCCGTCATATATGATGCTCAAAAGCTGTACGAGATGGTAGAGTTGGTCTACGCGAACACAGCAACCACCGATGTGGCGCTGAAGGAGCCCTTGTGCCGACTCCTCATCATCTTAGGGGTCATTTCCCCGGATATCCTCCGGGCGGGCGTTTATCGCCTCGCCAGGAACAACAGCGAGCTTGGTGCGAACCTTCTTGCGTACACCGACCTGGCCGGTACCGCAAAATTCTCCACACATAGCCGGGAGATTTGCCCCGAGTGTCATCAGCAAACATCCCACTCCTACGGTCCCCTCTACGGTCCCCGCACCTACGAGTCGGGCTACTCGATATGGGAGTGTGACAAGTGCTATCGGCTATCCTTAACTCATCCGCTGTTAGGGTTTTCCAAGCTCAGAAGTTTCCAGTGGATGAGACAAGAGAGAGACGCCGCCATCGCAGCCGAGGCCGAGGAGGGCAGCCAAAAACATTTCAGCAGCTTGAGATGATCTTCAATGACATGGTCTACGACGAGGAAGGCCCTAGTGAATCTGTTCTTTGGGAGGAATTTGCCCACGGTCAACCAATCTAGATTTGCTATCATTCTTCATTGCAAGTATTTAACCCGTCTATATCTCCCCATAGGGACTATATCGCGGTCAGGGGGTATTGAGTGCCTTGTTACGATCCGCAACTCGCTTTTGCTCGGAAATTCCCATCTCATTGTGCGTTCCGGAATCCTCGCCAAATGCACCACTCTTTTTGTGTGCCAGCTGAATCTAGGCAGGTCGTCACTCTTCACCAACGCATAAATTCCCAGCAACAACGTGAAGCCGCCAGCCACCCTGCAGGTAATATTATCAATTCGGCCGATAGGACTGTGGCCGACCCGAGCGGCCGTACTGGCGCGCTCAGAACACGCAAATGCATCAAAACGTAGAGGACATTGAACAGCCTATGGTACTCTTTTTACCCGCACATATTAAACGCCGTACTCCAGGGAAATGCATACAGGGCGTCATTTAGCAAACGTAGTGCCGGGGATCCTTAAAGGGTCCCGACCCAAGAGTTCCTAGTCCTCCATCGCCAGCTTCGCCTTCTTCTTCTGCTTCTTGAGTTTCTCTTTGCGCTCCTTGATCTGCTTGTCCAGGTTGTCGTCGTTACTCTCCGCCAAGGGAACCTTGGCCTTCTTCTTGGCCGGCTTCTTCACCTCTGCAGCGACAGCATCTTCGCTCTCTTCGGCCTCAGCCGCATCCTCCGCCGCCGCCGCCGCCGCCGCCTCGAGCGCCTTGCGCTTCCTGCCCACGTTTGGTTTCTCCTTCTTCTTATCCTCAAGCGCCCTGAGCTCCTCCGAGCCCTCGGGCAGGACGTCCTTTGCGCCGTCGAGCCAGAGCTCATCCGTCTGCCAGAGCGGTAGCGCGGCCGTGGTGGCGCCCTTGAGGAAGACGGACCTGACGTTGGCCCACTTCCGGGGTATGTGGCGCTCAACCAGCGTCCGCGCCACCGCCGCGACGTTCTCAGCCACCTCCTCGGCTGTCCAGCCACCGAAGCCGACCTTGACGGCCGTGCTGGTGCTGGGTGAGAGGTGGACCAGCGCGGCGCCCGTCGCGGCCTGGACCTCGGCGGCGATCTCGGCCGCGGGCCGCGCGCTGGCCTCGTCGCCCTTCTCCTTCTTGCCGCTGCCCTTCTTCTTGGGCTGCTGCTGGCCCTTATCCGACTTTGGCTTCCGAGGCGCCAGGTACACTGGGATGGGCCGTTTGGCGGTGGAGCGGTAAAATGTCTTGCCGAGACACTTGGGCAGGCGGTTTATGATGCGGTCGTCGGCGAGGAAGACGTCGTGGGCAGCCAGAAGCTGGCGTTGGGCCTCGAAGGTCCTGAACTTGGACTGCAGGTGGGTGACGTCGACGACACGGGTGATGCGCTTGGCCAGGGCGGCGGGGAACTCGTCCGAGGCGACAATGTCCTTGTAGGCACGCTGCGGGTCGGCCACGATCAGGCAGATGGTCGCTTCTGAGTCGGCGGGGATCAGCGGATGCGGGACGGTGACCCGGCCGGGCTTAAGGCTGTTGTCGTCGCGCACGTTGCGCTTGGTGGTCAGGTTGAGCCAGATGGGTTCCTGCGCCACGTCGGACCCCTCATCGTCCTCGAGCAGGTTCTTTTTGGACGCGTTTGCGGAGGCCTCCTTGGCGGCCTTGCGCATGTGCGACAGGAGGGCCTTGGACGCCTTGATGATCTGTGGGCAAGCAGAGGGGCCGATGTTAGCGGACGGTGCTGGGACATTGGGCGGCAGCAATAAGGGGTTGACGGACCTGTTCTGAGGCAATGGGGAAGACGGAGGCCTCCGCGGCCTTGGCCGCGCTTAATGATGCTGCCATTGTGTCGAGATGTGTGATTAACCCTGGTGTTTGTCTGTCGCGGTCGTGTGTTGCGATACGCAAAGACTGCGACGAGTGGGGAAAGCGACGTGCCTGGGAACTTTTTTTTCTGCCTGGGCGGTCAGTCGTTATCGACAGGGGCTTATCGGGACGGCTAGAGGTGGGTCAGCTCCGAGCGTACGGATAGAGTCGGAGCCGATTTAGCGGGCTAGCTGGCTTGGCGACGACGTTTATAAGTAGCACGGGCTTGAACAAATATGGCAAAAGATCAACTTTCTATGCTTTCGGGTGCCTGGTTACGAAAATCCGGTTCATGATCTCGCTGCGATTTTACTTCCTTTCCACTCTTTCCAAGTGCAAGAACGTTTACTCCGATGGGATATTTGCAGTCGTACAGATCCGGACGACAACCCGCGGCCGCTACTGCACATACCTGATGCATATGATGTGCAAACAGCGTTGGCTGATCTGGCAAACAACCGCTACGGATCGGAGAATATGCGTTAACCGCCCACGTCACCGTCAGCCCTATGAAGCCGATCGCAGACGGGGATCTACACACCCCAGATCGTCCGTTACGCGAAGCCGGACACTCCCGCAACCAAGCAGTGAGGACCCCAGATAAGCGACGGGGCCAAGCATGCTGAGGTGTTGAATGGGATCGCCATTATGATATAATACATGGAGCACAAGGCGCGTGCATGTCCTTGACTCCGTTCCTCCTCCTAGGGAATGTACATGTAGCCAGTCCAGACGATTCTTGGCTTGAGGGAATTTCAAAACACAAGATATGAAAAGAGAGAGAAAAAAGATACAGGTGGATAATCCATCGATACAGGCCAGCCAGCAAACAAAACAAAACAAAGGAAATGGGGATATCTCGGGGTCACCGGTAATGTGCTTCGACATGACCGACAAAAAAGAAAACAAAAGAGAGTGGGAGAAAACAAAAGCAAAGGGCCTTGTCTCCAACGCTTCATGCGTACTCAAAAAAAAAAAAAAAAAAAAAAAAAAAAAAAAAAAAAAAAAAAAAAAAAAAGACAAAAAAAAAGCGCATGCAAACCCGCCCTTTCCTCCGTACATAGTAATAACAACAAAGTGTGAGAGGTGAGCTTGGGGACGACCGGAACGGTCGCAGGTCTGACCCCGCCGCCAGCTAGCCCTCCTGCCCCTGCCTCCCAGCCTCGTATCATGGTCATGATCGTTTGTCCGTCCAGGTTCCAGAAAGAAGAAAACAAGAATGGGGAGAGATAATGCCGGTTGGAAACACTCTTGACTCGAACGCCATCCACCGCCTCCTCCACCTGACACAAACCGCCACCACGCAGAACCCAGAATTGTCGCGGAACACCACACCACACACCACACACCAGACACCACCTCCTTTGTCACCAACATCGCAGGGCCCTCCAGAACCCCTTGCCACCTCTGCCTAACCTTTCGGAGCTGATACGTGGCCCCCGACTGCCGGGCCCGCGCCCGCCCAGACCACCACCAACAACACCGCCACCCCTGCCGCCGCCGCCGTGCTTCTCCGAGCCGGAGCCGTCGGGATCGCGGGGCAAGGGGCTGAGGGGTTTCGTCATGCCGCGCTTGTCCATGCCGCCGTCCTGGTCGAGCACGCCCATCTCGGCCAGGCGGCGGGCCTCGACGACGCGGCGGACGATCAGGGCAAACGTCTCCTCGATGTTGACCTCGAGGCGGGCTGACGTCTCCATGAAGCCGCAGCCGTTGCGGCGGGCCCACTCGAGGCCCTGGGCGGCGGGGACCTGCCTGCTCTCCTGCAGGTCGCACTTGTTCCCGGCCACGATCTTGACGGGCGGCACCGTCTTGGCGCCCGAGCCGGCGCCGCCGCCGGGCGGGGACATGGACGAGTCGTGGGGGCTGACGCCGGCGCGGGCGGCGCGGGCGGCGTTGTCGAGCCGGTTCTCGGCCTCCATGTCGATCAGGTCGTTGAAGTGGCCGAGGGCGTCGAGCGAGTCGCGCGACGTGATGTCGTAGACCATCAGGAAGGCGTCGGAGCTCAGGTTGGACGACGCCCACATGCCGCGGTATTCCTCCTGCCCCGCCGTGTCCGTCAGCGCCAGGTGGTAGACGACACCGTCGACGCGCCGCGTCACGCTGTAGCTGTCCTCGATGGTCGGGTCGTACTCGGACGTCCAGGCCGACCGCACCAGCCGCAGCGTGATGGAGCTCTTGCCGCACCCGCCGTCGCCGCAGATGGTGATGGATATGGGTATCGGCGGCTGGCTGGACGATGCCGAAGCAGTTTCTCGTTGTCGCACCATTTTTTTTTTTCTTTGTAAAGTCCCTTCCCCGCGCCTACGCGGGTTGTCGTGGAGGGGAACCCTTTGCCGCTGCTGCTGCTGCTACTGCTGCTGATGGAGTCCGACGGGGACTTGGGTAGGTTCGGTTGTTGCTTCGCGCTTGTAATGGGAAACCTCGGTTAGGAACGGAAATGAGGTATGGTCGTCGGTCGGATTCGATGCGATGCGCAATTCCAATCCGCGTCGCGAGATCGCGTGTGCCGTGAGTCGCAGGTGCGCAAACGAGGGAAACGGGCTGTCGCAAAGTCGCTAGCAGGGTTGGGCCGGCGTAGTTGGCTCTTTGTGCAGAGGGAGCGATGATGGAGAGAGGGGGAGATCGATCGACCTGGGCGAGGCGCGAAGGTTGAGGGAACGAACGGTGGCCTAGGCCTCTTCTAGAACAGCACCAAGTAGGGCAAAACGGGCGAGCCGTCTCAAGTGGGCGCCTGCGCAAACGTTCTCGAACGTTCCCGTTTTTCAATTGATGCAAGGATGGGAGGAAAGAGATTGAATAGATGAGAGAAACACAAGTCGAAGCGAAACGTGAGCACGGGAGCCTTTTACTGTTGGTCTGCGCCGCTGCGGGCTGAAATGGCCGAATACCACCAAAACAAGGAGGGAGTGTGGTTGTTCTTATTTCGCCCGGCAATTTGCGTCGCAATGTCCTGCAGCCGGTGGGTGTCGCTTCTCGCTCGGGCGCTCACAGACCACGAACCCTCAATCTGAGCGCGTGGGGGGACTATACATAACATAAGGTGCACCCGCAGGCGCCTGCCGCTTGTGGATGCTTGGCAAGGGACGGAAGGATCCCAGCCCCCACAGCGCGCCAATGAAACCAAAGAAACCAACCCCGAAACGCTGTGCCGTGCATGGTTCGCCACCAAAATCGACGGCATTGGTTGCGAAAAAGCAAACCCGTCCACCCCATTCGTCGCCTGGTCCGAACTCTACGCCCGTCAGCTGCTCCGTGGGGGCAGTCCGTGCAGTTCGATCTCTTCCCCTGTGCCGCTCTGCTGCGCGTGAGCAGCGTGATGGGAAGAAAAAGCAACGCCTCCTCCAATAGCAAACACGCCCCAAAGGTGCTGTGACTGCTGCTGCCGCTGCTGCTGTTCAGGGGTAGGGTGTGGCGCAACAAGCTCCGGCAGCGACGTCGAATCTAGGCCTGTACCCGTGCCCGCGTTCGTACCCGCGTCTGCAGCCATCGGCAGCGGTGGCAACACCGGCAACGGCGGCAGCAACGGCGGCAACGCCGACGCCACCACCGTCGTCGCCTGCTGCTGCTGTTGCTGCTGCTGTGCCGGCTTGCCGTCCAGGTAGGCCCTGCGACAGACGGGACACTCGTTGTGCTGGCCCACGTCCTGCGGCCGCTCCCACCACCTCCTCAGACACGCCCAGTGGAACTCGTGGCCGCACGTCCTGAGCCGCATGGCGTCTCGCTCGTTGGGCAGCGGCGGCGGCGGCGGCGGTGGCGAGGGCGTCATCATCGCGCACAGCCACGTCCCGAGGGCGTCTAGGCACGCCGCAATCCTGATCCTGGCACGCCTGCACGCCAGGCGCGCCGTGGACGGGCTGCTCGGGGGGGGTGGTGGTGGGACGTAGGATCCGATGTAGGGCCCAGCAACAGCAACAGTCCCGCCGCCGAGCGCGTGCGGCCCTGTCGTGGTCGAGCCGATGGGCGGAGGCGGAGGCGCGCCTGATTCATCCGTCGACGTGCTGTCGTCTTCAAAGAAGTGCTCGAGGCATATGGGGCTGTAAACCATATCTCGTTAATTTTTTTGAGCAAACCGATTCGGAAAACATGCTGCGTCAGGCTTCCCTACTCACCACTTGTGATCGTCGCTCCTGGCAACCGATTCCGTGTCGTCGGGTCTGTCTTCCACAAACTCCATGACCTGCTGTAGCCGCCTTGCGCGGTCTTCCGGTTCCGCCATCGGGGCCGAGCTGGCGCCTCGCTCGCCGAGGCGGATCTTTGTCGCACAGGCAGGCAGAGGTCAAGCCGAACAAAAAAGCACGATCCTATGCTTCCCGCCGAGGTCCGACGGTATCCAGTCAGCATGTACGTTTCCCCGTGTCCTGTTTAGTTGTCATGACAGATGCATAGACGCTTGCCTACCTACCTATCTAGGTATGTCTTAGGGGCTAAGGCGGGCGACATAAACGATGTTGCGAGCAGAGTCGGATGGTAGGTAATTTCCAAGGAGAAACCGGTAAAGCCACCCAGTTCCAACGGAAATACCGAAGGGTAGTGTCGGGTCATAGGGAACACCGGCAGGTGCTCCGTCCCACGCGCCATGCAGTCGAAGGTGCCACCAGACCCAGCCTTTTCTTTTTCCTTTCCTCTTACCCTTCCCCTTTCCCTCCCACCTTCCCTTTCCTCTTAGAAACAGGCTCGTGTCCAAGACACGGAGCGCAGCGGGCATTATAAAATGAAATTCCTTCATGAATTTCGATATGGTGTTGCACTAGCATACAGTCCAAAAAAAAAAAAAAAAAAAAAAAAAAAAAAGGATTGGCATTGCACCGCAGCAGACGACGCCGGATGCCTACCTAGGTCTGCCGCTCCACCACGCTTGCCCTTATGTCCCGTCACACGGTAGGCCAGGAGACGGAACAAACAGGTGATTTTCCAGCAGCCAGATCCCAGCTGTCGGATCGCCATTCCGGACCCGAGCGTAGAAGAAGGCCGTCACGGAAGCTCGACATCCCCATCATCCCCCGACGACCATGATGTCGTTCGACGTGCCTACTTCCAAGAAAAGTGGCCTCTCCACCGACAGCGAAACCAGCCTGTCCATCGTCTCCTTCTTGGGCCTCCACCCCGCCACGTTCTGGAAAACGAGCCTGGCCTTCCGGAGCTGCTCCGCCCTTAGCTTGTGCGCCCACTCCACCACCGTCACAGGCCAGGGGGAGGTGCCGGGCCCCCGGGAGATCACCGGCCGGGGAGAGGCGTTGGACGCCTGGGAGGTCGCCGGCCGGAAAGAGGCGCCGGGCGCCTGGTAGGTGACCGGCCGTGGCCGCATCTGGATCTTATCGCCGCGCTCCCCACCCCGGACCACCATACTCAGATCAAAGCAGACCGTCGCGCTCTGCAGCTGCCGTATGCGCTCCAGTGCGCGTGACCAGGCGGCGAAGAGCGGCTGCAGCTCGCCCTCGTACGGCTTGCAGCGGCAGTCGTACGCGCTCCGGTACGCCCAGAGGGTATCGTGTCAAAGTACCACCGGCCGCGCGGCGTGCTGCAGCCCAGCTTGACGCAGAGGTTCTTGAGGTTGGGCCAGGAGGGGAGCGTCGCGGCCGAGGACGGCTCGCTCTCGTGGGGCCAGAACAGCGAGCTGTCGAACAGGCCGCAGAGCTCGAGCGAGACTAGGTTGTGCGACTAGATCCGCAGCGCCGGGCCCAGCGGCTCGACCTTTGGGATCGGCCCAGCAGCTGGCGCCTCGGCCACGGCCCCTCTGCTGAGCGTGCTCAGAAACGCTATGCACTCGGCTTTGCACGTCCTCACAAGCGTCGCGGCCGAGGCGCTGGGCGTGCCCAGAGCCGCAAAGTCCGGGAGTACATTGTTGTTGAGACGCATTCCTTCGCTCGCGATCTGCTCCTCGATCCACAGGGTCGCGTGTCTCAACGGCGGCGGAGAGCTTGCAGCTTCCATGAGGGCGCCGGCCAGGTCTCTCCTGTCCTGGCTGTGCGCGGCTATGTCCGGGTCTTCGTTCAAGCGCATTCTCGCGTTGATATCAAGCCGGCTCAGCGCCGGCAGCGACCTGGATATGTCGAGCACCGTCCGCATGCACAGGCGGTTCCGCTGCGCGCCCAGGGACAGCGACAGGCTCGAGACGCACCTCACCGTCGGTAGCCGCACCGGCGGCAGCGGCGGCCGCGTCAGCACCGGCGAATCAAAACTGCCACTGCCGGCAGTGCTGGCCGGGGACGGCGGCGGCGAATCCTGGTCGTCGTCGCCGGCAGCACCGGCCGGGGGCCGCGCCCGGTTGATATGCGACCAGATCATGATCTTGGTCACGGCTAGGACCTGCTGCAGACTCGTCGCGACCTCTAGCTCGATGGGACCCATGGGTTGGCCGTCGGCCTCGGCTTGGGCTTCGGCCGACGCCAGGCTGGCGAACAGACTCGCCATGCCCTTGCCAAAGCACCACCCTGAGATGCATGGCTGCCTCTCGGCATGGATCGAGCCGCGTTTGCGATTCGACAAGCCGATCAACAACTTCAGAGAGCGAAGGCAGGACCGCCGACGAGGGTTGGACAACACAGCCTCCTCTAGCATCCTGAAGTCGTTGTCGTACATGTACCCTCGCCTGCCTGACAGCCTCAGGTGCTTGAAGATCTGCTGCTCGACTAGCCGCTGCTATTTGGCCGAGACGGTGGCCAGGGCGCCGATGCGCCGATATTTTGTGTAAATGGTCCCACGCACGTCGGCGATGATCTCGTCGAGCAGCTCCTCCGGGATGTTGTCTATCGTGGCGGGCATCGTTTCGCTTGGGCCTGTTGTTCAGTTGGTTGTGATGGCAGCGACAGAGTCGGTGTGGAAGCGGAAGTGTTTGTGCTGGCAAGTGCCAGCGCAGAATAGAAAAAGTGGCGGGAGGTGGCGCCCAGATGATGTTGCGTCATACAACCACAGCCAACCAACCATGCCATGTCGATGGCTATAAAGGTGCACGTGACGGTCTTGTTGCTGCCAAGGTCTCCGACCAAAGGCACGCAGACGAGTCCTGGCATGGCCTCCGAACGCAGAAGCTGCGACCTGATGACACTGGCACAAAAGATCCTTTGCCCGTGGTTCTGTCTCTTCAGGCCGGTGGGCGTTACCTGTTGGATGGCAGGGTCGTTGGTCCGGGCAAACAGCGGATATGATAGCTCAGATTTTGAGATGTACAATGGCAGGTATGCAAGTCCCGCGCCAAGCCTAGACGTCTACAAGTGTATCCTCCGAGTCCTCAGCGTCGCTACCCCTATCCGCCACCCCTCCAGCGTACTCGGCGTCGTCGGCACTACAACCCTCAACAGGACCGTCTGGCCGCACGCAGAACAGCGCCGCCAGGGCCAGGGCGCAGAGCACGGCGACGAACCAGAACGGGATCCCCATCCAGACCCCGCCGGCGCGCACGCCGAGGCCAAACGCCCACGGCAGGCTCGGCCCGGCGACCAGCGACCCGACCGTCTCGACCATGCCCGCGAGCGCATACAGACGCGCCGTCTGGTCGGGCCCGTCGGCCAGGCCCGCGAGCAGCGACCGCGACAGGCTGCCGGAGCCGACCGAGAGCGTCGACGCCAGCTGGCCCGCGGCCAGCAGCGGGACGGCCTCGAGCCCGAAGCCGGTGAACAGGTTGCCGAGCAGCATGAGGAGCATCGAGGCGCGCGCGAGCTGCAGATCCCTGCCGATGCCGACGTCGCCGCCTCTGCGGGACTTCTTGACCAACAAGGGAAGCAGGGCCAGGACCAGGATGGTGAGCAGGCCGCGGGCGGAGAAGAAGTAGCCCAGCTGCGCCAGCTTCCAGCCGAACTTCTTGCTGAGCGTCTGCCCCAGCGTGGCCCCCTGGACCGTCGACACGGGCTGCGTCACGAAGAAGGACAGCATGACGCAGAGGAGGGACGCCCTGCGCAGCATTCGTACCGACGAACGTAGGTCCGATAAGGAGTCAGAGAGCTGTGTGCGCAGTGCCTTCCAGAAGCCTCCATTTTTGCTGCGGCCGCCCGGGGTACTCTCTTCGGTAATGCCTCCAGCGGGCTTCGTTTCCGGCAGTATCATGGTGGCTAGCAGAATCGGGATCACGGCCATGCTGGCTATGCGGACAGGCACCCATGGGGAGGAAGCAGACTCCAACATGTGCGCGGCCAGGGCAGGCCCGATGACGAAACCGCTGATGGCGCCTATGGACGTCCACATGAACGCCGAAGCCCTGTCGGCGGTTAGCACTTTTACGGTGCCTGTTACGACGGCAGCGCGAAAAGGGGAAAGAACTGACTTGTCGGTCGCCACATCGGCGATGATGGCGTGAACAACCGTCACGGCAGTCCCGACGCCTCCGCCAAACACGGCAAACAGAGAGGCGAAGAGGCTGAACTCGACAGGCATCAGGTCCGGCCGGCTGATGACGAAGCAGCTCCAGCAGATGGACATGATGATGCTGGCGAACGACGCCTGCAGGATCGGCTTGCGTCCAAAGCTGGGGTGGCAAGAAGGCGACATATCAGTGAGGTCACCAAACACGGTAGACACAACGGATGGAAAATGGCGCCACCAACCGGTCCGCAAGCAAACCCCATGGAAACGAAACAACCAGCTCTGCCAGAGCCCGTCAGCATTCACTGTAGACAAAGCAGGGCAACCTGGAAGATATTGATCCTACCCGTTATCGCATTGGTGACGCTGGCACAGCCCCCAAGCCAAGCCAGGCGCATCTGCACCTCGTCGACCTTGCACCTCTCCTCATCGATGGGCGCCGAAGTCCCGTAGTGCCTGCGGCAGAGGTCGTCCTCGACCAGGCGCGCCAGCGGGATGATCAGCACCATGGCGCTGAGCGTCATGGCGAAGAGCATGAGCGCCACCGTGGCCACCACAGCGTGTGGTGATCGGACCTGGTACCAGCGTTGCCGCCACCGCGGCTGTTGTGCTGCGCTTGCGCCGCGTAGCCGTCCATTCTTAGCGGCACCTAGGGATTTTCTGCCGTCGTCGTCGTCGTTGCCCTCCGCATCCGAGACGCCGGCGACGGTGTCGTCGACCTCGAGTTCCAGCAGGGGCGCGTTTTCATGGTCCTCTGGTGGCTCGTCGTAGTAGCGAAATCTGTTGCTGTCTTTGGGATCTGCCATTGTTTGTTATAAGGACTAAGCAGCACCACGGCTTCAACTTGAGAGTCGAAAAACATTGCGCGAGGGACCATTCAGGGCATTTATTCCCAAAGATCCCACGGCAGGCCTTGTTTTACGTCAGCCACTAAGCGGCCACGATCGACAGCGAGCCATCTTTCAGCTCGGTGGCTGATGCGAATCCCGACCAATCACAGCCAACGCGCGGATACATCGTATTTCGCATTCGGGCGTGCCGCATGGGGGCAAGATGCAGGCAGGCGGTGCAAATCTTTGCTTGGTAGGAAGATAATGGAATCTGTTGGAAGGGCAGCCACAGGTCGCGCAAGGCCAAGCAGGAGATGCAATGCCGAGGGCCGGAGCCTCCGGACGGAAGACAAGGACTTCCCGGCACGGAGGATCCGGCACGGAAATCACCGGCATGCCAAGGACAATGCACGGAGGTTCGGCACAGCTTGGAGCAAGTGCCTCGCAGGGACTTGCTTCGTACGATGTGCCGAATTAGCCGTTGCCAGATAACTATATCTAGGAGAGGTTTGCACGAAGGAACCTCCCTTTTGGTTTTTATTCTTTAGACCAGAATGACCTAGATATCCAGACAATAAGATATCTACTGTTCTCGCCCGTATACGTTGATCAACGACAGACGCCACGAACAGAATCTATGATTTCTGGCCATTCCACCTCCGGTGGTATGAATGCCCTCTTTAGGTGGACTTTATTCCAATTGGCTTGCGAGCTTGGAGTGACTATAAACAGGATTTCACGCCAGACCTGATCCCTGAAACGCACCTTTCGGTCAACGGCGCCGCCACGAGCCCAACTTGAATAGGGACGCCGATGAAGACATTGGCAGCCGTTCACCAATGATGTTGCAGAGATGAGATGCAAGACGGGCGTGTCCTGTATATAGGCCGTTTAGAATTCCCATCCCGTCTGGAGATTACTCCTCGGCTCCACGGGTCGCGTAGAATGATGCAATACCATCGCGTAGAGTTAAGTCTGGATAGATGCATACCTAGATCCTCGGACTCTGCTAAGCGGAACCTCGCAGGCCACGGAGCCACACTGCATTTTTACAAGCTGCAGTAATTCTGACACTCGCATAGACGGACGCGTAGGGCGTTGGCCTTGCATGGTGTTGGACTTTGAAACGGCTCGTGCGCCTGCTGTCAGCTTCAGCAACACTGGATCTCGGACGCCGCCGTGGCCCGTTCTTTGACATGTGCTAAGTCCAGTCCGCCTTACTAGGCCAGTATCAGCACGTCAAAACAGCCAGCCAGCCCCCGCCCTCGAAGACCATGGAAGGATATCGCCGAGTTAAAATTAGCAATCGAGGGTGTGTTGCTCGAGCAAGCAGGCAAGCAGCGCAGCGAGCAGTGAGCTGAGATCAGGTGTGTGCCCCAACAAAATCCCACGAAACACTAATCGGGAGGGAAAACCGCCCGAGCATCGACCTCCCTGATTGGGTCGCGCCGCATCATCAGCCGTCGTGCTTTTCAAAGGGCGCCCGACTCAGCCGCCAAGGCCCGCACGGACGTAGGCCACGGAGAGAGACGACAGCATTGATACCGGGACCCTCCACCGGAGCGGAACGGGGAACATGCCACGTCGGCGTGCTCGGCCAGGTGAGATATGACGACGTCGAGGCATGTCGTGCTGGATGCGTGGTTTGCTCGCCACTGCAGGGCCGGCACATGCCGACCAGGCGAGGCACCACGGGGCCCATGCTCGGCAAACAAACAACTTCATGCCGATCATCGCGGGGACTTCGTCCGATGTTGGCTGCAGGTTTCATCCCTGCAGCGGCCAACTCAAATCCACAGCCAGGGGGTGGTTTTGTTGCGCTGCTCGGATGTTTGAGGTTCTTTGCCGCCAAAAAAAAGCAAAGAAAAAATGCAAGCGTCGCGGCTATGATGTCTCTACTCCCTGGCGCCAAGATGTTTCTTGAGGCAGCGGAGAGCGGGAAGATCACTGCCTAAACAATACCCTTACATGGGGGCAAGCGGGCGCAACACCTTTTATGGTGTTGATAGCGACAACCTGGGCAAGGGTGGCTGCGGGCGATGCCGAAAGTCGTATCCAGACTCGCCCAAGATTTGCCAGTCACAGGAGTCGTAGAGAAAAACACATTCTTCTGCCTAGACGGCTCAACAAAAAGACTTCATCTCTAGGATTACCTCTGCTCAGCTCGACGCCCAGAGGGGAGAAAAAGGACGACGCAAGCGTCACCCTGCAGTCCAACTTGCAACCTGCGTTCTAACAGTGCTAATGTCACGGGCCAAGTCAGGACACGCAAGCGGTCCCGATTCCATTTTGCCTCGGCCTTGGGGTGGTGTGATCCCAAGCCGCATGGCACCCCAGTGCTCCCCCGTGTGAAGACGTGCGTGGGTGTGCGTGACGTGGGTGGGCTTCGTCCGGAACCCGCAAAGCCGGACAAACAGACAGACAGCAACGCGCTCTGCGATTCGTCCGTCACGAGACGCTCCCTTCCCAGAAGCCAGAAGACTTCCAGACGCTTTTTGTTTTTCGGACGAAGGCAGGGTTTTGCGGCTCGGTATCAGAGAGTGTGTTTGGCCGCGTACCGAGCGAGGCTGCGACCACGGTTGCAACAGCGGGGAGATGGGACGGACGGTCATCATGGGCGCCGGAGGGTTACTTATATCAAGCTTCTGAACATCCGTCCGTTGAGGGCAGGCAATCGCTCATCCCGCATACTCATCCTCGGCCTCATCAACATCTTCATCAGCAAGAAACCAAACCAAAAGATTTGCTTGTTTGCTTGTTTGTTTTCTGAACAAAGAGTAGACAGCGACAACGCACGCTTGCACACCCCAAACATCACACAACAGCCCACGATGCATCTCCTGACATCCTTCACCCTCGTCCTCTCGGCCAGCACCGCCCTCGCCGGCGCCGTGCCGGAGCTCGCGGCGCGCTCGGACCGCGACGTCAAGGCCCTCACCGCCGTCGTGACCGACACGGACGGCCGCCTGAAGGAGCTGACGGCGGCCGTCAACAACTTCAACGGCGACCCGACGCAGCTGCTCACCGCGTCCACCAACATGCTCAACACCCTCAACAAGGGCGTGACCGACGTCGCCGCCACCTCGCCCCTCACGCTCAACGAGGCCATCGGCCTGCAGAGCTCGGTGTCGATGCTCCAGGGCGACGGCAACGACCTGGTCCGCGCTCTGGCCAACAAGAAGTCGGCCTTCGAGAACGCGAGCCTGTGCGAGATCGTCTTCAAGCAGTCCGGCGACATGGGCGCCGTGGCCAAGAAGCTCATCGACACCGTCGTCACAAAGCTCCCCCAGGAGGTCCAGCAGATCGCCACGCAGATGACCAACAGCTTCACCGACACCCTCAAGCAGAGCCAGCAGACCTTCGCCCCGGGCAGCTGCACCAACCGCGCCGGCGCCGCCAGCCCGGCCAGCGGTGGCAGCGGCGCTGGCGGCTCCTCCAGCCCCGGGACCGGCAACGCCAACACCCCCGGCATGCCCGTCACCGCCGCCGCCGGTACCGTCGCTGCACCCCTTGCTCTGTTGATCGCCGCTGTTGGTCTCGTCTTGTAAGTTCGAAGGCGAGGGTTGCTGTGGACGGGATGTGCTTGTGCGGAGACTCGAATTTGTAAAGATAAAATGAAGGTTTGGAGAGAAATGACGTTTACTCGGCTGAGCTGAGACTGTTTTTTTTTTTTTTTTTTTTTTTTGCTGGTCGTTCCCCGAGAGCGGGTGTTCCTTTTCAGCTGTAACTATCTAGTGCCAGATTGTATAAATTCCCCATGCTTTATCCGATAAACCGCCGCTCGGTTCGTAACGTCACCTGCATCTACCAAGATGACTGCCGAGTGACATTCGATGATAGGTCGGTGGCCGAACGCTGCTAACGGTTTTTACGCGCTAGAAATTAATCGGACGTTGCACGTCTGGACCAGTTTAGCAGACACTCGCTTGGAATGTTTCTTTTCTTTCACCTTTATTAGTCCCATGTCATAACCAGGATGTTTAAGCGATAACGTAAGGGTATCATGATATGTCGCGTGAGGCCGCTCGGGGATTCAGACACTCCAAGGTGAAGAGATGCAGTACAAGAACCCATCTCCACATCACTTGAAGATCCGTCGACCGCCCGTCCTAGAAGGAAACCGCTCGACGCCGCTCTTTTGTTGCTCCTGCCAGACCCGTAGAGATCCTATTCCCTGGCTCTGTGCGGATGCTTGGTAGCGGCGAAGGGCCTCGCGCAGGTGTTCGGGCCTCAACGGCCCACGTGGGGGCTCGCGTAGAATGACCTCGCGCGCTTGCCGGTCCAGCTCCTCGTTGCGGCTGCCAAAACTCATGGTCCCCTGCGTGGGCATGCCGGCGCTGCTGTCCGTAAAAGAGTTTCCGGCCGCGCCCTCGACTTCTGCGGCAGCCTGCGTCTGCTCCTCCTCCTCCGCGGCCGACATGACCTTGCCGGGCCACGGCATCTCCTCATCCACAACGATATGGCCGTTCTCGTCCTCGGTGAAGTCTGCGGCCTGCACCTCGGCACCCGCAGCTATCCATTCAGCCTGCACTTCGCGAGCAATCCTGATGATGTCGCAAAGGTAGAACTTAGTGACTGTCCTCACGGCAATCACGATCTGACTGGGGACGGACTGAGAGACCGTAGCGTTGACGACCTGTGGGGAGAGGGCAGACGTGTCAGCAAGGGGCTGCCGCGCCGGCAACGGTCAAAGCTTTCTGTAGAACCCTACCCTTCTGACGACCTGGTCGGGCAGTTTTGCAGCCCTCCAGTTTCCGAACCGGTCGAACTGATCCGTGTCCATACACCGCGTGAGCATAGCACGAAGCCTCTTCTCCTCGGCAGTCTGGGCCTCGGACCGCCTCGTCGACGTTATCGACATGTGGACGACGTCGTTTTCGTCGTCGTCATCCTCGGCCTGGTCACCGCTGCCGCCGCCGCTGCCGCCCTGGCCGCCCGTCGTGCTGCGGCCATCCGCGGCTCCTCCTCCTGCTCCGCTGGCAACGCTTCCGCCCCCGCCGCCTCCCGCAGCGCCACCAGTTCCCAAGCGCCCGTTGATCAAAGACGGAGTCTGATCGCGAGCCTCGCGGGCCTTGTCGGCCTTGGACTTTCGGCCGCGCTTCTTCTTGCCTGCCAGGCCGGCGGCGCTACCGACGGCGCTGACCTGGCTGCCGGATACGATGCTCATGGCATCGATGTCGACGGATGGGGAGCGCGGGCCGCCAATGTCCTCGGGTGGGAACGACGTCTGCCGCAGCGGGTGGGCGGACCCGGTCGACGCGATGGACATGATGGAGGCCTTTCGTCGCTTCAGGGAAGGGGCGCTGCCGGCGCCATCGGCTATCGAGGGTCGCTTCTTGCTCTTCGAGGGCGGCGCGGGCGCGGCCGTCGGTGCCGTCGTCGTCGCCGGGAAAATGTGGGTGTATGCAGGGCGGGGTGGTGAGAGCGCGATGGGCGACTGGGCGTATGCTGCTGGCGGAGGTGACGACGCCATCTTGGTTTTGTTGGACGCGGCGACTCGCGCGCGCAATGACCCCGGGCGGTTTCTATCGGATTGGCCAGTGCGTCTCCGAGAATCTGCGAATCGAATCCACCTCAGCCGTCCGGGGTGTGGAGAGTGATGAGCGTGGGTGCAGGGAAAAAGCTTGGATTGTGGTGGAGTGGGAAGGAAGCTAAAAGACTGTCGCCGCCGTCTGAAACCGAGCGCTGAGTCGTGGTGGGCTGCAGCCACAGGCAGGAGGGAAATTTCGAGTTTGCAAGCCTCAGTCACGCCTAGGGCCTGATCGGCGGCAACGATCGTTACCGCAACGATCGTTGCGAGCACAAAAAGACAGGGGTATTTTCATTTATCTGGACGCACCTTGCCTTTTTTAGTAGGGGATCCGCACCCAAGTCAGGGCCTGTCTGTCCGCAACGATGAACAGGGGTCAAGAGGAAGTACCCAACTTGCAGGGAGTTGTTTTAGGCCAAAACTAAGCCAAATCTGTACTAGTTGCCAAGCAAAACTCGCTCATGACCCTGTTTTTGCGTCGTT
>PYSR01000042.1:0-225645 GCA_003049425.1 Magnaporthiopsis incrustans | reverse complement strand
CAGCGGGGGCGGGGGTAGCAGGCTCGGCGGGAGCAGGTGCGGCGCCGGCGGTTCCGTTACCCGCACCGGCTCCCGCACCACCGGCAGGCGCAGCCGGGGCGGCGCCAGCCGCAGGAGGAGCGCTGAGCGCCGTGATTCCCTGGTCGACCGTCTGGCTGACCTTGTCAATGGTCCCCTGCGCGATGCCCTGGCCGATGGCGGGGACCTTGGAAACGAGAGCCTTGCCGAGAGCCTGGCTGTCCGCCTTCTGCTGCTTGAGCGAGCTGACGGCGACGGAGGTGACTCCCAGCTTGTCGAGCTGCGCCTTCTTGCCAGTCAGCGCGGTGATGGTGTCCTGGGTTGCAGTCTGCAGCCCGCTTGCCGACTGCTGCAGGGCGAGGGCGTCGGTGAGCGACAGCGGCTGGCTGGCTTGGATGTCGGTCGTCGCCTGCTTGATGGTCTTGCTCAGCGCGTCCGACGCCGTCAGGATGGGAGGCGCCGAGTTGACGTCGTTGGCATCCAGAGCCTTGACCGCCGTCTGGACCTTGCCCAAGCCCTCCTCCACCTTCTTCAGCGATCCTTGGATCGCCGCGAGGTCTCTCCTCGCCAGGGACGTCGTCGGCGCTGCCAAGCCCGTGGCGAGGAGCAGAGAGTTGATGAGGATGGTGCTGGTCTTCATCTTGCTGGTGGGGTCGAACGCGCGGGCGTCGGAGGGAGAAACAAAGCGGGGAGGGTGAATGTCTTGCAGCGCTGCTGTGCGTTGTGCTTCAAGCTGGCCTGTCTAGCAGGAGAGGAGAGTCTGATGTCGGGATCGGAGCCTTGATGGTTGTGATCTGCCAGCTGATAGTCGTTGGACCTTGGGGGAGCGATCCTCGATATTAATACTGCAGTCTGCAGCGAGGGCGAAGCCGTGCTTGGGATCACCCGTCCTCGTCCGAACAGTCTCGTTGCGGCTGACATCGCACGCGCATTCCCCAGACTGTCGCTTACGGCCTCTGCGGCCGGGAAGACGCGGCAGGCTGGATCCCGGGACTCGCAGGCGCCATTGACTTCGGCCTGCGGATGTCTTGGCAGGGTGTATCCACGCGGGGTATTGCCACATCGAACGATTCCATCTAGGGCACCTTCATCCGAGTCTCTCATCTATCTCGGACAGTAGCGCCCGGGGGAAGCTCGACCCGATCGATGTCATCCCACTTGCCGGATGCCGAAGGACGAGGAGGCCATAGCCATACCAGATGTGGGGGGTTCAGACAGTATCCTCCCTGCATCTCCTGTTCTCAGGCGCAGATACGGAACCAATCGCAACTCGGAGGTGGGGTTTAAAAAAAGCAGTCGTGGTCCACATGCGGGCGCTGTTTTGTTTTGTTTCCGTTTTGGCTGATCTCGTTGATCTTGGTTATACCTTTATAGTTTATATCGACACGCACGGGATTGAGCCGCAAATCAGGCGTCACCCGGATCGCCGTCCGAACTGCTGCGACACTTTGGACGTGACGACGCATGGCACCGACCCATCGGGACCCAGCGCAGGCCAATAGACGAGCCTGTAGAGCCGTGGCGCATGTCAGCTAGTGTTTGGGCTCAACCCTGCCCATGTGTTATCCTGTTATCCATAACACTGTATTATAAATCTGTTTGGAGAAACAATAGCGGGCCGATACTTAAAGCTCCCATTTTTCTCGCGCCTCCAGCACGAAACAAGAAACTTGCCCGAAGAGCCCCTGCAGCGGGGGAGAGAGTCGCCCACAAAACCCCCAGTCATTTCCATCCACCACCTCGCGCTATCCTCGGCTGTGTGTAAATGAAGAAACGTGAAATGATGCCAAGTCGAACTGCACCTTCTCGGTCCGCTATCCGGTCGTATGCACATCGCCCCCTTGCCAAGCGGCGCCCGGCACATCCACGCCCGTGAACGGCTTCCAGAAGGCCGGATCTTCAGGCAGCGTCTCAGGCAGGCGTCTGCGCCACTCCTCGCTCAGCTGCCCCGTCTCGTCGTCGTACGGCATCCTGCGCTCGACCCACGAGGCCCAGACGCGCACCACGTCGCTCGCCTCGTCCGCCCCAACCTCAAACCACTCCCTGTGCCGGGACCCGCAGCCGGGGCACCCGGCCGGCTGCAGGCGCCTGCCGCCGCCGAGCTGCGCGTGCGCCAGCTCCTCGACGCGCAGCGGGTGCCGCGTCCAGGCCGCGGCGACCAGGACCGGCGCGTAGCCGCAGCGCGCCCGGATCTGCGCCAGCCGCGACGCCACGGCCCGCTGCGTCGTCATGCCGATCTTGACGTGCCGCGTCGGCGGGCACACGGCCACCGCGTCGGGAAGCGTGAAGACGTAGACGAAGCCGCCGCGGAGGTCGCTGCTGCTCTGCCCTTCCCCCATCGGCAGCTTTGCCTTCTTGCGGGCCAGGTCGGTCCCGGTTAGTGGGCGGCGCAGTCGCCGGGCTACCTCGCGGTTGATGCAGATGCTGGTCCTGGCGCTGGGGTGGAACGGGCTGAACTGGTGCACCTGGGGTAGCGGGCGAAAGACGGTGGCGAGTATGGGCCCTTCTGGGCTGGCGGGCTCTCTTGGACCCTTGCCGCCGCCGCCGCCATTGCCTCTGTCGCTGTCGGACTCTGAGGAGCAGTTGCTGTTGGAGGCACTGCTGTCGTGCGGGCAGCCGAGCCCAGGGTGAGACTCGGAGAGAAGGCTGCGGTCCTTCGGGCCTGGCTTACCTGCGCCGCCACCGTGGTTTACGGCGTACCCTGCAGCTTCCGTCACGCCTACGTCTGATCTAGAAACAATTTGGCCTACCTCTACCGTAACCAGGGAAGAACCTGGAAGACCCGCGCCACTGACCGCCGTTTGGTCCGACACAATCCTGGAGATGCCGGATAGCACCTTTGCCACCTCTCCCTTCTGCTCCCCACATGGTGATGGGGCCTCGGGATGGAGATCCCAGACAGTGAGGGCTGACAGCCATCGGGCAAGAGACTTCTCGATCTGTAGTCGCGCTTTGGCAGCGTGGTTTACGGGCTTACGCATCGGCGGCCCGGAGACGGCTGCGGGCCTTGCCACATGGGCGGCCATTTTAATCAGTGAGCGGTTTAGCAGTCGAATATTGAGAGTGACTTCGTGGGATTAACGTCCTATGCGGATTATGCTTTGAAAGATGAGAGGCCGTCGACTGTCTGGCACTTATATAGTCTCGCAACTATCTCTCTGACCTTTACGGACTCAGCCATGGTCGGTATCCTAATGTTTGCGACGCCGCCCGGCTTGCTCACTCCCGCATATGGTAGGGGGGAGTTGCCCCAACGGGAGGATGGCCGTTAAGCGGCGATGACCCGCGGGGACGCAGCAGGAATGATGCGGACACACGGTGATGCAGGCAAGCCGTTAAAGAACTGACATAGCCTGCACCTCGTGTGAGTATGGTGGTGTTGTTTTTTTTTTCGCATTATGTAGAGACTGCATGCCGGATTGAACCCATCACAAAATACACGCTAAGCTGAACACCCCGACAACGCCAAGTTCGCGGCCCCTGCAAAATGCTGCTTTGTAAACACGGTGTTTGGCGAGATGGCAAAAAAGCATACCAGACAAGTTTGCCGGGGAAAAACGCGCCACAAAAGCATTCTCAAACTCGGTCTGCGATGGTCCCATTCTCCAACTGCGCCGGCGCCCTCCTTCTCGCCCGACATCGACGATAGCAGGGGCCGAGCCATTCAAAGCAGATCTTGAATATCCGGCAGAGACACTCAAAGCAGATCCCGAGTATCCGGCAGAGAGACTCAAGGCAGATCTCGAGTATCCGGCAGAGAGACTCGAGGCAGATCTCGAGTATCCGGCAGAGAGACTCGAGGCAGATCTCGAGTATCCGGCGGAGAGACTCAAGGCAGATCTCGAGTATCGAGCGGAGAGACTCAAGGCAGATCTCGAGTATCGAGCGGAGCCACTCAAAGCACGTCTGCTCTTGGGGCTCCTGGGGCTGTGTTACACCGACGCGTCCATTTAGGGGAGGAGTGGTCGCGTTCGTGATATCTTGCGGCGCAGGTGGAGTTGACCCAGGGCGAGCTGGGGTCTGTGGAACATTCTGGTTGTCCCCGCTGGTGGCGGGCGTGTGGGAACGCGGCGAGAGAACCCCGGGTAGTAGCGATTGATCCCCTGAAGGCGGTGGAAAATCTCCGGTAAGCGGCGTGGGATCCCCGGAGGGTGTTTGGTTGGGGCGAAGATCCCCCACTGGCGTTTCTGGAAGGACCGGACCCTCCGAAGTTTGCGTGCTGGACTGCTCCTCGGTAGACGCTTCGGGAGGTGCAGACCGACCCCGCGAGGTGTTTCCGCTGGACTCCTCTTTCGGAAGCGACGAAATACGCCCGGAAAGTGGTGGGTTGCGGTCAGGATCCTCCTCCTCTGGCGTTTTGCTAAAGTAAGAGCGATGCGGCGGAAAGCTTCTGGTACCATCACTTCCCTCGAGCGGATTGCGCGACATCATCGAATCCTGCGGGGCCCGCGTGCCGGGCTGCCTCCCGGTAGGAGGCCCGGGAGGTGCAGGCCGGCCCTGTAAGGGGTCGCCGCTGAGTGGCCTTTCCGGGAGCGGCTTTGTAGGTTTCTTCGTAGGCTCTTCTGCTGGATGCCTGGTCTGTTGGCCCGCTGGCTCTTGTGCTGGAAACCCTGTTGATTGCCCTGCTGGCTGCCCTGCTGGATGCCCTGCTGGATGCCCTCCTGGATGCCCTCCTGGATGTCCTGTTGGCTCTTTTATTGGATGCCCTGTCAGGTAGTCTGCTGGCTGCCCTGCTGGTTGCCCTGCTGGCTGCCCTGCTGGCTGGCTTATTAGATAGCCTGCTGGCTGCCCTGCTGGATGCCCTGCTGGATGCCCTCCTGGATGCCCTCCTGGATGTCCTGTTGGCTCTTTTATTGGATGCCCTGTCAGGTAGTCTGCTGGCTGCCCTGCTGGTTGCCCTGCTGGCTGCCCTGCTGGCTGGCTTATTAGATAGCCTGCTGGCTGCCCTGCTGGATGCCCTGCTAGGTAGCCTGCTGGCTGGCCTATTAAATGGCCTATTGGTTGCCCTGCTAGGTAGCCTGCTGGCTGCCCTGCTGGCTGCCATATTGGCTCTTCTGCTGGATGCCCTGCTGGCTGCCCTGCTGGATGCCTTGCTGGCTGCCCTGCTGGATGCTCTGCTGGATGCCCTCCTGGATGCCCTGCTGGCTGGTTTATTAGATAGCCTGCTGGCTGCCCTGCTGGTTGCCCTGTTGGCTGCCCTGTTGGCTGGCCTATTAGATGGCTTGCTGGCTGCTTTGCTGGCTGTCCTGCTGGTTGCCCTGTTGGCTCTTTTATTGGATGCCCTGTCAGGTAGTCTGCTGGCTGCCCTGCTGGTTGCCCTGTTGGCTGCCCTGTTGGCTGCCCTGTTGGCTGCCCTGTTGGCTGCCCTGTTGGCTGCCCTGTTGGCTGGCCTATTAGATGGCTTGCTGGCTGCTTTGCTGGCTCTTGTGCTGGAAACCCTGTTGATTGCCCTGCTGGCTGCCCTGCTGGATGCTCTGCTGGATACCCTCCTGGATGCCCTGCTGGCTGGTTTGTTAGATAGCCTGCTGGCTGCCCTGCTGGTTGCCCTGTTGGCTTTTCTCCTGGCTGCCCTGCTGGCTGGCCTATTAAATGCCCTGCTGGTTGCCCTACTGGCTGCCCCGCTGACTGCCCTGCTGGCTGGCCTGTTAACTGCCCTGTTGGCTCTTCTATTGGAGCTTCTGCTGGACCTCCCGCTGGATCACCTGCTGGACCATTTTCCGAATTGCCTCCTAGATATTCTGCTGGCTGGCCTGTCAGCTGGCCCGTTAGAGCTTCCGCTGGATCCTTTGCTGGATCAGTAGGCTCAGTAGGCTCAGTAGGCTCAGTAGGCTTGGTAGGCTCGGTAGACTCGATAGGCTTCTCGGCAGGCTCAGTAGGCTCGGTAATCGGCACCAACGAGTTCTCAGTATGCTCAGCATCCCACATCAAACGCTTGATATCCTCATCAGCCTTCGGAAAGGGCAGTCCTCGCCATTTTCGGACGAACCACCACACCTCGGACCAGCTGATGCCAAACTCGGTCTCCACGCTGCGCAGCATCTCGTGCCCTTGGCGCTCCTCGGTAACCCCGGCAGCCACCCTGGCATCCGCCTCGGTAGCCACCTCGGCGGCCCGAATGTGCCTCAGCCAGCACAGCGCCGCGTACTTGACCAGCCGGTTGCCACCGATCCGGTTTTGCACCTTGACCTCCCACCGGGCGCAGCCCTCATCCGTCGGCTGGTACCGCTCGCCCGCGTCCGCGAACGAGGGCATCGTGAGGTACGCGGCGCACATGCTCCCCAGGCTGTCGTGCGCCTTGTGCTCCGGGACGTGGAAGGCGGCGTGGTTGGGTATCACCCAGTCCTTGTGCTTTTTGTTTTTTTTAAACGTGTCCGGGTGGGTGGTCAGGTACTGCGTCAAGGTTCTGTGGACGAGGTTGACGTGGTTGCTGGGCGAGAAGCTGAGGAGCTGGCCGCAGAGACTGGTCAGATGGGCCTTGAAGACATCGGGACGGACCATGTTGTCCTCGAGGCGCCTGGTGTCAATAGGCTCGTCGGCATCTTCCTGCTCCCATAGCTCGGCCAGTGCGACACCCAGGTTCAGCTCCTGCAGCTCCAGCGGCTCGAGGCCAAACACGAGCCAGAGGAGGACTCTTTGCACTATGGGCCCAGCGCTGGGCCCCTGACTTGGTATTTTGCCGAGGATCGAATCGAAGAGCTCGGCAAGCGATTTTGGGAGCTCGTTGAGCTGCTTCTGCAGCTGGTGTTCTCCAGGCATCCGGACCCTGATGTCGGCCATTAGGACCGTGGCCCAGAGGTAGATGCCCTTGGCGCCTCGTGCGACCTTGTCGCAGACGTCCTCCTGGAAGCCATCAGAATACTTTGCCACCCTGGCAAATCTGCTCAACTCCATCTCGATCGTGCGGCGGATATCTTGGGAATTATCCTCCTCCTTGATCTCGTACGCGACGAACCCTCGTTCCTGGTTAACAAGGCTGAGGCACCATCGGGACAGAACGAGGATGCGAAGGTCTGGACGATCCCCGCCGTTCAGCTCATCTTCGCATTCCTTGAGGCAGTCGAGGAAGGCTTCCTGGTCGTCTGCTGGAATATCGTCAAAGCCGTCGATGACGATGATAAGGGCGTTGCCGTTTGTCGCTGCTGAGGCCACCATGTCCTTCCACAAGCTCATCAGTTCCTTTCGTGTCCATCTCGCAGCGGTGCCATCCGCCCGGCGGACTCCCGGCTTGTCAACTTTTTTGCAGGAAAGTAAATGTTTGCGCCACAGCAAATCATCACTCCAGATGGAAGGATGGATGGTGGCAAGTTGGTGGATCGTGGACCGGAAAATTGCGCCACAGCTGCTTCGCTCCTTCAATCTCCCGTCGAGAAAGCAGTTGACGACTCGGACGCCTCCGGCCGGCGCGCAGCTGATGATGTACTTCGCCAGATGGGTTTTGCCGGCAGCTGGCCTACCGTGGATCCACAGTTTGCGACTTCTGCGGTCTCGCCAGTCTCGGAACTCGTCTTTCCCCTCGATCCATCGGCCGGTTCCTTCTGTTGAGCGCAGACTGTCGGAGAAGTCGTGGAATTCGTTGGTGCACAAAGATTTGAGCAAGGCAGCCCCATGAGACTCTATTATACCGTCAGTGCCAGCCTGTTTGATACTCGTGTTTTGTCGTCAGCCAGCTTGGCTTACCAGGCTTCCCATGTACCCCTGTAGCCAGCCGCTTGAGTGCCTTGCAGACGGGCTCGAGCCGTTGCCGTCCGCTCTTGTCATTAGGGAACTTGCATATGCCGACGTGATCTCCCGACAGGAGCTGGGTGTCAGCATCCTTGAGGAAAGCATCGCTTTTGCCCACGACCTGTGTGGAGAGAAGCGCTGGTTAGTATGGGTTGGTGCACGCTTAATAGCCGTATACAAAGGTGAGCCGCCTCATCCGACTGACCACCCCGTTTAGTCCTTCGGTGGCGTTTCCCTCGTAAAAATTGACGATGGAAACGTTCAAGGACTCGAGAACGTTTTGAAAGGCGGCTGTGATGTCGGTGAGGCTTTCGCTTCTAGACTTGATCTCATCAATCATCGCGGAGCTTGGTGGCGGTGGCCGCAGCTTTTCCATTACCGAGTTCACGGGGCCTGGGCCTGGCTTGCCCCGCTGGGTGACCACGGCATGCAGAATACGCTCAGCGAACCGCTCCCCACCCTCTAGGCCGCCCAGATGGTGGGGTGTGGCAAAGAAGATCTGTGGGAATGCCAGTCCAGGTGGTAATTAGCCGTGTTTTGTCCAGAAGGGAGTCCTCCTCGTTTAGCTAAGTCGACGATAGCTACTGGCCGAGCTACTTACGATGCCACAGGTTGCAGCGGCAAGGTACCTCCACTCTCGTTTGATATAGGCTGAGATCAGGGCCTGTGTTACACGTCAACGCAGATCGCAGCCTCGTGCCGAAGGCTGTTGCAAGTTTACCTGCTTGATGCTAGTTTCCACGTCAGCAGGGAACCGGGTGCCAGCACAAGAAACAGTGAGGACATACATTACGCCGCCCAGGCTGTGGCCGACAAAGATGATGGGTCTTTGTTCTTCGACGTCGGTCACTCTCGGACAGTTCTCCCTAAGCTTCTGAACGAGTGCCTGCGCATGCTGTTCGATGCGGGCCTGCGAGGTTGTGCCTTGGATGGAGCCGTTGTACTGGTAGCATAGAACTCGGACCTCTGGCATGTACTCTGGCAGCAGGTCGCGCGGCCATGCGGTGCCGTCTTGGGCGGTCCACGTCTTGATCTTGTTCCCATCTTCGTTGTCTTGCACTGAGTCGAGGCCATGGACCAGGACGACGCTGCCATACGGCACCGTGTTAATCAGGGCGCTGTTCCGTCTGTTGCGAGGGTCTGACGGGCGCGCTCACTCAACAATTGGGAGCTCCGTGCCGGGATTTTCGGGGGTTGGGTAGAGGATTTCGAGTCTCATTCTTGCTCGCTCGGTGGGTGGGTAGCATCAGCTGCGTCGACGGCCTCCTCCTTACCGAGGAGAGGCGTTATTAGCGTGTTGACTGGGCGCTGTTCTGTCTGTTGCGAGGATCTGACGGGCGCGCTCACTCAACATCTGGGAGCTGTGTCCCGGGATTTTCGGAGCTGGGGTAGAGGATTTCCAGTCTCATTCTGCTCGCCTGGTGGGAGCAGCATCATCCGCGTCGGCGGCCTCCTTCCTCAAGGAGAGGCGTCATCACCTAGGTAGTTATCTAGACGGGAATGCCGCCTTCTGCAAGACTGCGCCAGCCTGCCAGGCTAGGACAAGCGAGCCAATAAAGGCGCAGCTCGCGGAATTGGCTCGAATTTAATGCATGATTAGCCTGTTATTTCAGCTCCCATTCAGCGGTGTTCCCGGCCACTAGGCCAGCCAGGATCTAGGCAGGCTGGGATACGCCGGGCTCCCTCCGGCCCTCCAGTATCTTTATGATGGGAAAGACCAGACACGGGGTTTCAATCATCTCTGTCTGAGCTCGTCGCCGTTCCCCCGACTTGTTGACCAGTCCTGGTTTTGGTACCTGCAACGCGCATCGATTTGCTCCTCCTCCCCGTTCAGCCAAGAAAACCGCCCAGTGCCAGGGCCACTTCGCGACTATGTCGATCAAAACTGAAGAGAGATGTGCCGGCCCCGACGTAGAAGAGCCCAGGTCGAAGCCAGATGACAAGGCAAGACGCCCGACTTTCTCTTGTGCCAGTCACGAATCTAACAAGGCACAAAATTTAGGTGGCGCCGAAATCGAATCCGCCGCGTCGAGAAGCGAGAAACGCGGTGGCAAGAATTCCGACAGGCGATATACGACGAGGGCACAGCTCCTTCCAACTCCTCTATCCCTTCATTGACAAACTCGCGGGCGCGGCAAGCAAAAACAGCAAGCTCTTACGAAGGGTCCAGAGCAAGATGCAGAAGAGACTTTGCACGGCACAACAAGCTATGCAAGCGAGGAGAGAGGCAGCGCAAGCCAAAGAAGAGGCAGAACGTTGGAAGACGAAGCTCGATGAACTCGAAAAACAGCTGGAGGAGACATGCGAAATGCTTCAAAAGGAGACGCAGAAGAGGTGGGAACAGTTTTACAAGCTACAGGACGCCCAGGCGGACTGCAAGCTGCTGGAGAGCTGCCTCTCAAAGAGCATCATCGCCAGATTCCACGGCGAGCCAGAAGATGGCCCACACCTGGCTATCGAGGCTTATAGAACGATGAAGGAGGCCAGGCGCGTGGAGGAGAGTGCAAACTCGCCGACGAAGGAAGAGCAGGGCGAGCCAGATGACACAAGGACGAAGGAAGAACAGGGCAAGTCAGATAACACGAGTACACATGGGCACGAAGATGGGAACGAAGAATAGGGACTGGGAGGCAAACGACAAGGAGGATAAAGCGAACCCGCTGCGGGCTTTCGGGGTTTTTATTTTTATTTTTATATTTTTTTTTGGGGTTTTTTTTCGCAATAAACAAATGAAAAGTCTATTTCCAAGCTGCAGCAGCAAGCAGCATGTGACAAAGAGCGAAACGTTTTCACCAGCCAACTCCCACAGCGCCACTTCCAGTCCCGCACGCTAAACAACAAATAGCGAACCTGTGTGGTGGGGAAACAAAAGCCAGTAAGAAAAGCTCCCCCAAGCCTCATGCTCAATAGTAGTCGTCGTCGTCGTCGTCGTCCGAAAGCGAGTCCTCCATGAGCTTGTTGGTCCGGGCCAGCTGCTTCAGGACACCGTCCAACCGCCTCTCGAACTCCTCCGACTCGCGCTCCAGATCGTCTTCGAGGTCTCTCCCCCGCTGCTTCAGCACCTGATTCTCCTCATTCAGCTCTTCGGTTGCCTTCGTCAGCGCGCCCTTCTCCTCCTCCAGCTTCTTGTATTCGCCTTTCATGTCGTGCAGCGTCTGCTCCAGCGCGCCCTTTTCGTCCTCGAGCGTTTTGTTTTGTGAGCCCAGATCAGCCACCTCGCCTTCCAGCGTGCTGTTCTGCTGCTTGAGCTTCTGCCCTTCTGCATCCAGATCAGCCACCTTTTTTCCCAACGTGGTATTCTCCTCTTTGAGCTTCCGGCCTTCAGCGTCCAGATCAGCCACCCTCTCTTCCAGCGAAGTGTTTTGTTGCTGAAGCTTCTGGCCTTCTGCACCCAAATCAGCCACTTTCTTTTCCAACGTGCCATTCTCCTCCTTGAGCTTTCGGCCTTCCGCATCCAGATCAGCCACCTTCCCCTCCAACCTGCTCTTATCCTGCGCCAGCTGCTTGTTGTCATCCCCCAACCCAGCCACCTTGTCTTCCAGTGCGCTATTTTCCTCCGCCAGCTGCTTGTTGTCATCCCCCAACCCAGCCACCTTGTCTTCCAGTGCGCTATTTTCCTCCGCCAGCTGCTTGTTTTGACAGCCCAGGTCGTCGGCCGCCTTCTCCAGCGACCTCTTCTCGCCCTCTAGCTTCTCCTTCTCGGCTGCGGCGCTCTTCAGCTGCGCCTCCACCTTGTCTTTCTCATCGTTGAGCCCCTTGGTCTCGGCCTCGCGCTTTTCCAGGTCCCGCTTCAACGCCTCCAACTGCGCCCTGAGTTCCTTGTTCTCCTTGCCCCTCTGTCGCACCTTCTCTTGTCGCTTCAGGAGCTTTTCTCTCTGCTCCTCGGCGAGCTGCGCGTTGCGGGCGAGAACGGCATCGGCCTCGAGGCCACCGCCGAGTGGCTTGCCCTTGAGAGAGGGGCTCAGCGGAGGGGTTTGGGGAAGGGCTGACGACATGATGCTTGATTGGCTCGTCGGGGGGAGCGGCGGCTCGCTAAAGCAAGGCTTGGGGGGTAGTGCGTGGGTGCTTGTCGGCGCCTGTGAGTGGACGCCCTATTGTGGAGAAATGACGGAAGAGTGACGTGAGATGTTTTGGTCGTTTGGCTTAAAATTCATCTGCCATTTCGAAGTGGTGACCTGTCATCTGAAGAGCACGAACACGATCCGGCGACCGAACGACAACTGACCGGCTATCTATATACCTCCCTGGTAAAACCTCTTGTTGGAGCCGACATGAGCCTCGTCTCTACAACTTCGAGTGTTCCGTCTCTTCTGATGTGGAACTCCCCTATCTCCGCGGTCTGTTTGACATCGGACTTTTTCGTTAACCTCGCTTGCCGCGCTCAAAGCTGGGCGGCGATGGGTCCTCTCTGCGAATGGAAGCCCGCTGCGGCATGCATCCAGTTAGGCCAATGCCATGCCGCATGTCGATAATGCATGAATGCCCGAGAAGAACCTTTTCCCCAAACACACGTGTCCTCCTGCCGCACATGACCCCGACCGATGCGGGACGCCGGCCTGCTCAGCCTCGCCCAAAGGAGGGACACCCCGTCGGCCCAAGCCGCACACACGACGTCAGGCCTCCTGGGATGCAACCCCATGTTTTGGGGTTCCGTGGGGTAGATCCCGCAGCCGGCAGTTTCGCGAGGACGACGATGCAGGCCGCAGGTTTGACAGCACACGTACGCCTGAGATGAGCCAACGTGGCTCCAGAAACACGACACCAGAGAGCTGTTCTTGCGGTCAGTCGCCTTACGGCCTGAACTCTTCGGGTTAGGCCTCAACGAGGCAACATTGGCATCCCGAGGGTAGTGTCGGCGCCACCGAGTGCCTTTTCCAGGTGCGGCCCAGGTAGATCGCTGAGCTTCGTGCGAACCGCGTCAACCAAGAGAAAAATTCGATACACGGAAGAAGATGCTAGACTGCGAGCAGAAAGCAGAGAGGTGGCGTACGCATAGCTTGCCCAACCTTCAAGCAAAACGCCCAGCTATCTCCCAAGCCGAACGACCGTCCGCCCGCCCAGACCGTGCCCGAGCCCCTTCGCGACCCGGGAGATGTACCAGCAGGTCGTCCGGAACCCCGGGTCGTCGGCACTCTCGAAGCGGCAAAGACTCATGTGATCCGCATCCAGAGGCACCTGCTCCTCGTGCTCCAGGAACATGCGGGCGCTCGTCTTGTCCACGATCAGGGCCCCCGTGCCGGGCCACGTCTTGGTCTCGTAGAAGCTCACGATGGCGAACCTCCGGGCCAGGAAGCGGAAGTCCTCGCAGATGTTGGAGATGTCAGACGAGTTCCTCGTCAGGGAGTCGACGAGCTCGGACCAGCGGCCTTTCCAGCCGAACCGCCACCCCGCCACCGGCGCGAAGGCCTTGGCTATCGACAGCCACTGGGACTGGTCGGCCCCGAGGTGTGGCGTTCCGTAGAGCAGCTGTCGGCCATGTTAGCTTCCGTCTGTGCATGCAAGCTTCGTTCACAAGTGGTTAACCCAATGTGCGTACAAAGCCGTATGTTGCCAAGAGCAAGTGCTGATATCGGCCGTCGATCCGAGCACCATAAAGAGCCTATGACATAGACACCAGGTCAGCAGACGCATCTCCTAACGGCAAACCTGTAAAGGCGATGGATGCCCCGACCTGCTTCAGCACAATTCCACCCAGACTGTGGGCCACGAAGACGATCGGCCTGCCAAGGTCCCGGTCGTCGCGCAAGTCTCGCAGCCTAGCCAGCAGGGCTTGGGCATTGCCCCGGATGCCAGCCACGGACGTGTTTCCATAGATGTTGGCGTCGTATGCAAACGACAGGACCCGAACGTTCGGCATCTCTTTTGGCAGCAAGTCCTTGGGCCAACACACGTCGGTCGCCTCGTGGGTCCACGTCTTCAGGTAGCCACCATTCAGGCCGTGGATGAGGATCAGACTACGGGGAAAGCGGCAAGGCCACGGTTAGCTTAGCTAGCGCGCTCGGGCAGTTCTTCAAAACCGGTGAGACACGTACTCGAAAGTAACTGCAAGCCCTTCTGAGGCGGGGTCATAGAGCGTCTCCACGACGAGGTCCTTTTTCGACTCCATGGTGCGGTCTGGCGAGCTCGGCCAGGAAAGTCGGTAAGGCTGGGCTGGGCTGGGCTGGCTGGGCTGGCTGGGCTGAGCAGAGTGATAATGGCTAGGGGGCTACGTGGTCAAGCAGCATGCACGAAGGAGAATTTGAGGTCGAAAATGAGGGGCAAGATCTGCGCTGATAAGTGCCTTAGGTTTCTTACGGTAGGTCCTTGGAAAAAAAATAATTCACACGAGTGTATTAGATATCCAGCGAGTGAATGCTAGCCAAGCCGTCTCGAAGTTCTTATCAGATCCCGTGGCCTTTTGTTTGCCTCGTGGCTCGAATGCACCACATCGCTCCAGGTTGGGCAGCTACGGCACACACATGCTCGCATTGCCTTTGGCCATGCTGTCCTGTCCTGCCTTGCCTTAGTGCAAACAACTCACTCAACCCCCAGCCCAACGCCAGCCCAAGAGATTGATAACAAAAGAAAGTTTGTTGGTTGGGATGGGGACTGTCGTACATACAACGCAAAGGTACGTACCGCCGCCCCTTGTCCGTGCGGCTCCGTATGCCCCTTCTCAAGATGCCCCTTATCATCAACGCAGCGGTTCCAGGAGCGCTCCTCACCGAACAGACCCCTTCACGCAGCACTCGGAATCAACAGAACATCGCCCCCTTTCCAACACAAGATGAGCTACGTGACAGAATACGGCATCCACAACCAAGGGCTCTTCGAGCTCGATCCGCCCACCCCCGACTGGGCGGCGAAGCACGGAGAGCCCGACCTTGAGTGAGTTACATTCGGGCGCCGTATCGTGGAGGAGGGAATGCTAATCCGACCCCTCCAGCGTGGTGGCCGTCCACGGCCTCAACGGCGAGTGTTTCCGGAGCTGGACGCATGAGGAGACGACAGGCGAGAAGACGCTGTGGCTGAAGGATCTGTTGCTGGAAAAGATGCCGCGGACCCGCGTCATGACCTTTGGCTACGACGCCAGCGTGGTCGGCAACACGTCGGTGGCTGGGATCCGCGACAACGCGCGCAAGCTCCTTCTGCTCCTTCGCAACAAGCGCGAGGCCGACGGCACCATTCTCCGTCCCATCGTGTTTGTAGGCCACAGTCTTGGCGGGATCATCATCAAACAGGTACCATCCATGCCCGGCCTTTTTTCCCTCATTTTCTTGGTCTTTGACTACCTACCTAGGCAAATATCTGACCATGCTAACTGACCACTCGCCAGGCCCTCCGGATCGGGCGCAACGAACCGGGGCTGGCGCACGTGGCCGACAGCACCAAGGGCATCGTCTTCTTCGGCACGCCGCACCGCGGCACCGACGTGGCGAGCTGGGGCGAGCTGGTGGCGGGCATCAAGGCCGCGTCGTTCGGCACGCGGCCGCGGACGCCCTTCTTCAAGCTCCTGCGGACCAACTCCAACGACCTCATGGACCTGTCCGAGGACTTTCGGCCGATCGCGCAGAGCTACGCGCTGGTGAGCTTTGTCGAGGAAAACACCATAGGCAGGCTGGGTTTCAGCCGCGTGGTACGTCCTCGCTCTCTGTCCCTCTCTTTTCCCACTCTGATACTAATTTAATCCCTGTCACCCACCCTTAGGTCGTGGCGCGGCACTCGGCAGTCATGGAGTTGCCCCACGAGGAGTGTATGTTGATCAACGGCGACCACTCGACTATGTGCAAGTTCTCGCGCGATCCCGCCCAGGCCGGCCGCTTCGACGCCGTGTGGCGCAGCATCCAGCGCGCGGCCAAGGGGTCGGGCATGGCCCCGGCCCCGGCACCGGCCACGGGCATGGGCATGGGCATGCCCCCCGCCCTCAGCATGTTTGACGTGTACCAACAACTCGCTCAAGCTCACGCTCACGCCAACGCTCACGCCCATGGCGGTGCCAGCTACGTCGTCGGGAGGCCTGGCGTGGCCATGATACAGGGATCTGTTGTAGGTCCGGCGAGGCCGTCCTGGCAGTTGCAGTCGCAGCCTGTCTTCATGTCGTAGCAGGAGAAGGTGCAAGTGGAAGGTGACAGGTAGACTCAAAGCTTGTATCTAGAAAATATCAAGGTGGTGCCCATCGCTTTCCGGATTCCGAAATGACGGCGGCTGCTGTGGGGCCCGGCTGTTAGAGGCTGCCTAGGGCGGCGGCATTGCATTCCGCCGAAGCTTAGCGTTCCTCAGGGGGGCACGTAAAGGATTCTGTTGTTCGTGTTCGAGTTGTGGTGGTGTGGAACCTGTTCAGCCTTAAAACCCCTGTCAGCCGAGATGAGAGGCCAGCCATTTTCGGAAGCTATAAGGTCCCGTTCCGCCGCCGTCAGCAAACTTTTTATCACACCACGCAGCAGCAGCAGACCCGACAATACCTCGCCATCCAAAAACAAGATGCACTTCTTCTCAGCCTCCCTCGTGGCGCTCGCAGCCCTCCTCGTGGCGCCATCGGCCGCCTCGCCCAACGGCTGGTCCCAAACCAAGAACGCGCCCGACGGCCCAAACAAGCTCTATGAATGCGGCTGCAAACCCATCATCGACGCCATGGTGCGGTGCCAGACGCGCGGCAAGTTCCCCAGTGACGCGGTCCGCCAGTGCGTGTGCATCAAGAACCCGGACGGATGGTACACCTCGATGAACGGGTGCCGCGACTGCCTGGCGAACAACTCGCCCAGCGACGGCTTCTTCGACAACCTGGCCGGCACCATCACGCAGCTGTTCGTGTCGTGCACCAACGCCGGCGGCGGCGTCAACAGCCCGGACGGCGCGAGCATCTGCGCCAGCAACTCTGCCTTTGAGCGGTGCGCGGCGCTCAAGACGGGAGGGAAAGAAGCCAGCTGGGCGAGCATCAAGGTGTTTAGCAAGCCGGGGGAGTCGAGCAACGGGACGTATGTTGTGGATATTCCCGGGGACCCGGCGAGCTCGACGACGACGACAACCTCGGGCGCTGCTGCCGCTACAAACACGGGCGCGGCGAACACGACAGCGCCGGGCACTGCTGGGACAAATACTGCTGCTGGGACGCAAACAACTTCGTCGCCCACGCCCGGGCCGACGAACCCGTCGTTAGCCATGGGCTATGCCGGTTCTCGGTCGTACGTCGGAGGCATTGTGGGTTTGGCGGCTGCGGTTGGAGCTGTCGTCTTGTTGGTTTAAGGTGCGCTAGCGAGTTGGGGATTTAATTGTTAATTGTAATTAAGCATACCGCCTGTCAGGGGGCAGGTGCACGGTCGTCTCCAACCCAAGACTTCCAGAAGCACCTCAAATGATTCCTTTCCCATTGAACTCAAATACCAGACAACAATATCTCCTCTGTTGGTACTGAGAATAAATCACCTTGATCCTAGGTCAAATGCGCGGCGTGAAGCCGGAAGCGGAAATGGGGTGCCAGACACTGGGCAGCCCCCTGGCCAATTGGATTGGGCCTTGCCAAAAGGGCCCACACGAAACATGCGGCCCAGCACGTGCATCGCGTCATCATGACATTGTGGCGTTGGGTGCCGTGGCGGTTGTGGCTTGCTGCTAGTCATGCGCTGACAGCGGGCAGCTAACCGGACAGGCCCGCCCAAAGCCGAGCCGAGGTTGTTTCCCAGACGCGTCCAGCGGTGTCATGTATGGCTGGCAGGGGGGTTGCTTTATCTGCCTCCATGTTCCTGCCCTTTCCCGCCTTTGACCAAGCAGATCTCTCGGATTACCCATACATCCATCACGAACCATCAAAACGCCAAACAAGCCACCTGCACCGCCAATTCGTCCATTTTTTGCACGCCAACCAACCAACTTCACACCTATCCGCTCATTTTTATTTGCTGCCGTCGCCGTCATGTCCAAGTCCTTCACCGTCGCCGACGTGGCCAAGCACAACAACGAGAATGACGGCATGTACATAATCATCGACGACGGCGTCTACGACATAACAAGTAAGCTTCCAGACACAAACATTCTTATTCTTTTTATCTTGCACACCTATTCACATCACAGACTTCCTCGAGGAGCACCCTGGCGGCGTCAAGATCCTCAAGCGCATGGCCGGCAAGAACTCGACCAAGCAGTTCTGGAAGTACCACGGCAAGCACGTGCTGGAAAAGTACGCCGAGAAGCTCAAGGTCGGCAAGGTCGCCGAGACGGCCAAGCTGTGAGGCGTTTTCTTGTTGCGTTTTGGTCTTGCGACGAATAGAATAAAGGCGCTTTTTAGACCGCTTCATTTTGTTCTGCTGTTTGTCCCTCAATCATACACCACTCAATTGTCCTTGAGACGGGAGCGTCTCGATTCATATACGGTGACAGGATTGAGAAAGGAAATTCCTAGCTTGTGCCAGGCAGGTATAAAGCAGAGCAACGCACGAGCAAAGCAACGCTGAACATGCTGTTGGACAATCCCAACGAACCGGCGCAGGAACGGAAATGCCACGTTCGAAATGATACAACGCACCGCACCGTATTACCTTCGATGAATAACGAGTTCACCGACCATTATTACGCCGCAACCCTAAACTCCCCTTTTCCCCCCAAGCTTTTCATCCACAATCACAACCAGCTCTTCCTGTTCTGCAGCCTCTGATAGGTGCTCGTCGGCCGCGGCGTCGACAAGTTCGGCGTCTCACCGACCTCGGTCCCCTTCCACTTGCCCTTGACGGGATTGCCCGCGTGTCGGAAGTAAAAATGCAGCGGCTGATACCCCCCGCCATAGCCGGTCGCTGCGCCCATGTGCGGGTGGTGGTGGAACCCGACGGCCCCGGAGTAGTCCTTCCCGGCCAGCGTCGCGTCCGAGTCCTCGACGGCGTCGTTATCGGGTCGACACAGCTCGTCTACATCCATATCCCCTAGCCCGCCGTGGTCGGGCGACCCGACGACGCGCCAGGGGACCGAGAATGCGCGGCCGTCGACCCCGGCGGCGCAGTAGCCGCGGAACTGGTGGGACGGTGGCGACATGAGCGCCATGGCGAACAGGTTCGCGGGCTCCGAATAGTCCGTCGTGAGGCGCATCTTCCACGACAGCACGAAGAAGGCGAGCGAGATGAAGTTGACGACCACCACGATGGCCAGGACGATGTAAAACACGCCCTGCCACTTGTCCGCGTGCGACGACTGGTACCCCTGCTGCCGCACGCTGGCCTCGAACGACTGCCGTGCCGGCACGCCCAGCGCCGGCTCGTCGTAGATCCAGTCCGGGCCGAAGGGCGAGTCGACGGCGCCCATTACCAGCGTCGAGCTGAAGAGCACCGCCAGCGCCTCGGCCATGCTGGGCAGCAGCACCGGCATCCGCGGCGGCCTCCCGTCGCTGCTGGGCGCCACGGCGAGCTGCGTCAGCAGCCGCGCGTTGGACGCGTTGTTGTTCTGTATGCCTCCGTTGAGGTTGACGGCCAGCTGCATCTGGTCCGCCAGGTTGCGCCAGTCGCCCCGGGGCCCCCACTGCTCCCTCTGTCTGCTCGGGTCCGCACTTATGCTGTTCTTGCGGTGGTAGGCGTCCTCGTCGTTGTCGTCCTCGCAGTGCGCCGTCATGCGTCCGCCCCTGATGCCCGAGACGTCGAAGCGCGTCGAGCACTTGGGCGTCACGAATGACTCGAGCTGGCAGAGCGTGAAGTTGGCCGTCTTGGGGCTCTTCCCAAGGGTGTATACGGCCTTTTGCGTCCACAGTGCCGGCGTGGCGTTGGTGATGATGTTGTAGTCGGCCGGGAACATTTGGAATATCGGAGGACGGCGCTCGAGACCGTGCTTTTTGCCCCAAAGGAACAAGTCGTCCACCACGGTGGTGTTATAGTATTCATCTTCCGACAAAGATGGGACGCCCGCCGCCCATGACGTGTTGCCCTTGAACTGATCCCCAACACCGGTCCTGACCTTGTCGGCATCGGGCCACTCTGTGTAGACCAAGGGGGCCAAGTCCGTTTTACTAATGCCGACGCACTTGACGTTGACGGCCGGAGAGACCACCGACGCCCTGATGGAATACTCCCCAACACCGCCCAGATCCCTTGGCTGTGGGATTCGGTTGGCGGGGTCAGTCGCGGCGAAATAAACGCCTAGTGCAATGGGCACGTGTTAGCAGAGAGTGGCTGTGGGAGGGCCCGGAGAGGCGGACACAGAATGACGGACCTGGATGCGGCATCGCAAGCGTGACCTCGTTGATAATCAGTCCATGCTTTTCATACTCCCTGGTGACGTTTCCTTTGTCCGTGTCGATCCATGCCGAGACCATCGTCGTGTTGGGGAACAGACTCGCAGTACCACGAGGCCTCGATGGAAGGTCCTGCGCCAAATTCGAGCCGTTCGACTTGATGATCTCCCATTCCGCCCTGGTGTGCTGTTAGCACTGTGCATGTATATACTTGAGAGTGCAGTTTGAGCCGTGGGTACTAACATAAACTCCATGAGATTGTGATATGCTATAAGAGAGAAAAGATGCACTGTCAGCTACCGAGGTCTGCAACAGGGCGACTATAAGGATTGTTCGAGCAGAAACAGCGAAGGCCGGAGATGGATACCCACAGTTTCCCGAGAAGTGCACTTCGAGACAGCTAGCCCCGGCGTAGACCTCATCGAGAGTACCAAGTGGAGTTTTGCACTGCTTCTTGGCGTAATTAATATTAGCGTACGAGGCAGCAATCTGTCCAGTCAGCGTCCTCTGGGCCCAGCTGCCAAAGTTGAGCTTGGGCGAGACCATGGCGTCCGAAGCCGTGGTGTAAAAGGTGGCTGCGATGGTGGCCAACATGGCGATGAGTCCAAGGATGGTCCGCGCCGTGTAGCGGACCGAGTCGTTGCGGGTGAGCAGAGTGCCAGGTTGCTGAGCCGAGTCACAATCCTGTTAGCTACCCTCTTGGCGGGCGGGCGCTGCACTTTCACCAGAAGCGAGCACCTACAATGACCATGTTTCTCAGGGTCAGCTCGGCCAGCGTGACCCCCTGGCCGTGGCCGCTGAGGGCCCTCCGGCTGATGACCTGGCCGAGAAAGGTGACGAAGACGGTGATGAAGGAGATTTCGATGGTCTTTGCGATCAGGGCGCTGACCATGCTGGCGTTGGCCGGCTCCATGGCTCCGGGGCGCGAGCCGACGAAGTGCCACATGGGCTTCAGACAGGCGATGACGAGCCAGGCGACGCTCGTGCAGGTCGAGTACAGGGAGAGGAGAAGGACCGTGATGGGCCAGCCGTCGTTTGGCCGTGTTTCGACCTCGGCGGTCGAGAGGCAGTTGCGTGTCACGCGATCATCTGCGCGGGGTTGTTGGTATCGTTTAGCCAAGCAACTAGGCTATTCTCTCTCCTCCCTTCGGCTCTAGGGCAGGAGAAATAAATGACGAAAGTGGGCTCTACTCACGATACATATCCATGTACTGGACGTCGGCAAAGTCCTGGCTCTGTGCAAACTGACTGCTCGTATAGAAAGGCCCCGGCGCCGCGGCATATAAGCCCTCGGGAGGACTCCCGCCCTGCTGGCCCTGCGCACCACGGTATTGCCCGGTGCCCAGGTCGACCTGCTGGAACGCAAACTGGTTTCCCTTGTCCTCGGACACATGCTGCTGCTGCTGCTGCTCCCCCTCGGACTTTTCCGGCACGAAACGGACCTGAGCCGCCGGCGGTGACTGGGGCTGTTCGCCAATGACCTCCATGTCTGCCCCGGGGACGGCGGCATACGGATTTGAGGAGGAGATGTGGCCGTGGAATCTCGGGGACGTGACCGATCTGGGGCTCGAGAGCAAAGGCCGGTCCGGGCGGGTAGTTTCGGTGGGAGAGGCGTAGGGTGATGAGGTGGCGCGGTCCAGCGAGGCATGGCTCGTGGACGTGTACATGTCGATTCCCAGCGCGTCCGATACGGCGGACACTTCTGTGTAGTGCTCGGATCCTCCGCCGTTTCTGCCCCAGCTTCCAGTGCGCCTTTCGCTCTGAGGTGCCGCCGACTGCCATGCCTGGCCAGGCGCGTTGGGGCCCTGGTCCATGCTTGCTGGGAAAAGCGAATTGGCTGTGAGGGCTTATTCTTTCGCTCAGGGTTATTAGGTCGTAATTATATCGGATGCGAGGGAGCGGCCCGGCGCATTGGTCAGGGTGGCAAAGCCGCCAGGAACCAAGCCTGGCGCTGCAGCTGATCTGATAAGATGAGAGAAGAGCCGGCAAGAAAATAGCAGCGAGGTGGAAGTTTGAGTCGCGGGCGTGAAGCAATAAAGGACTGGACCGTTCGGATTGGAGGATATGCGGACCAGACTGGATCCGCAGCAGCGCTTGTTGCTCGTCTCAACAGCGGCAGGGCTGGGCAGGAACGACCCTGGCTGCTTTGCTTGGATCGTCTCCAACAGCTAACCGACCATGCCACGGCCACAGGCAGGTGGAGAAAACACAGATGAAACAACAGCGTCAAGTGGAATGTTGGAGTCTGATGGTGAAGGGTCCGGCGAAGCGACACTCGTGGAGTTGAGAGCAAAAACGAAAGGCTGGGATGGGGAGCCGCCGGGTCGATGGCGTCTGGTCATATCTAATATCTGCGACGAGACGGATTATAAAATCAGGCGGGGATGGTGCATGGAGGAACGAGCGAGGGGTCAATACGACATTGGTAATCCGGGGGGTTGTGTGGGAGGGAAGGCTGGGAGAAGGAAGAGGGAGTGAGAGGCCGGTCATCGCCAAGAGGTGAGCTGCATGAGGGCTGCTCCGGACTGGTGGTCCAAGATGGGACTGGGCCTTTGACGAAATGAGGCGATTGCCTGGGAGCCGGTCCCCTTTGCCGGACACAAGCTGCCAAAGCCGCTGCGAGACGCGAACCTCCCTAACTGTCTTACAAACCACGCAACGCCCCATGTCCCTTGAGCCGTGCCACCGACCGCCCTTCATCGCCACGTGTGTCCCCGGTGGGATTCCCTTGTTCCATGAAGCCACCAAGCCTTACCGCCGATCCAATCCAATATTCATCAGACCTCCCCCGCTTAAGGTTAAAACACTGGGCGAGTACAAGCTGGGGGCCCTGGAACGGTAGAGCAGCGACGAGGCACGACGGCAAGGACAGCGGAAGGGTGGTAAGCCCAAGACTTGGTGTGGGGTGTTCGACCTGGCCCCCAAAATCAATGGTTCGAATTCCGGGCACCTACCTGCCGTATCCGGTTGCGTATGTGTCCCTCTCAGAGGAAAGGCAGCGGACAGGTAAATCATACCATACCGACATCTCGACATGTGATGCGTCTCACCGTTTGTTCTCCTGTTGCTCCGTCACCTGTAACCAGTGATATCAGTGGTGCTTGCTTTTTTTTTAATTTTTGTGTGTGTGTGATGCGGTGTGAACCAGGCCAAAGATAGAAGATAGATTACATAATGGAGTAGAAAATAAGAGAAGTAACTGCCGGCAAGAGGTAGTGGCAGTGTCTGCATGACACCCACGGCAGGCTGAGCAAGCATCACATCACCTACCTTAGGTAGGCCAGCAACCATGGATGCGCGCCATGACGAAAGCGGGCGCTTCTGGAGGAGGAGCGCCGTTGGCGGAAGGTACGGTGGAACTGCCGGCGACGTCCCATTGGCCGTGGGTGAGGGTTGTTGGTGCAGCGTCGCACGCGCCGTGGAGAAAGCCCGAAACCATGGCCGCACGGTCCAGTCGCATTAATGGGAGGATACTGGCGCCATCGTCATCCATGAACCGCCAGCCGACCTGGACGGTGGGTGGTGGATACCACCTCACTTTGGGCTTGTTTTCCGCCCGTGCATACTGTATGCCGCGTCTATTTCGAGATCCCAAATGAAGAAAACCTGCAGTTTGGCCTGGGCACCGGCAGTGTGCCTTTTTTTTGTGCCCACGTCCCCGTGCTTCTTGCATCTCCAGAAAGAGCACTTTGGGCGCCCAGATGACGACTGGCGTCGGCGCCACCATGCGGTCCAACCCGAGAAACCAAATCACCAGACGTCAAATAAGAAAAGCACAGGCCACGAATGTAGGGCGGACTTCCAGCGCGACAAGCGGCTGCGCCCCTTGGCGCTTGCGATAGCTGGTCATTGGTATGAGCACGTTCCTTCTATTTTTTAGTCGGCTGTCAATGGCGGGCCGCCGCGAACCGGCATGAAAGTACCTACCCTAGCTGCAGAGTTCCGGTGTCTCGGGCGACCACTAAAAACAGGTACATCCTCAAAGGCTGAATTGCCAGTGCATATGGTGGCGAACAAAGCCAAACACAGGACCCGTTCGCGGCAGGCTTTGCTTTGCGACACCCGACAGCCCAACGAACCAGAAAACAGCCGAATGTGACCCGAGTGTGCTCGTGAGCGGCCCATTTTTGCGCTTGCGCACCATACGAATATATCGCAGCACAGCCTCGAGATCGACCGCAACCACTCCGAGAGCCCGAGGGACCTAAATTTGGCAAGAAACGTCACCACCATTTTCAGCAGAGCGTGCAGAGTTCCACGAGCCATGGCTTCTGTATTTTCGAGCTTTTTTTTTTTCTTTCTAATTCCTTGTTTTCTTTTATCGCTGCTCCCGTCCTGAGGCCATCGCAGGTCGCAATGTCGTCCTTGATGTCAGCACTGAGGCAGGTATCTCAGGTATCTGGATACCCGTCTGGTCAGCTATTACGTCTGCAAGCTCTGCAAGCCCGTCCAAAGCATCGAAAACTGCCTGGTGGGCCGACAGGCAGGCCCGGCCTGCGTTTGACCAAAACTCCTTGGTTGTGGATCATGACCCCGAGTCAATATCCGTAAAACTCGCCAGACGGTAGCGGTTGGGCTTTCTGGCCCGGCCTGCTCCTCTCCCCTAGGCAGCCCCACGCCTTTCAGCACTCTGGCAAGTTCTAGGGAGAGGGTCCAGGGCCAAGGTGGTATAGATACGGGATTCCAATGCATCGCTTGCAAACCCGCAAGTAAGACGGGTCGTTTTCCAGGCGTCTGATTCTCGAACAGAACGATAGATGACCGGCTTAGAATACTAGGCTTCTGATGAAAGTGGGGCCTCGTAGCATCGCTGCTGTTTGTCAGCCCAACCTCGCGGTCCGGCTTAGCCCGACCCGGCCCGATGGGGATACAGGTCTGCAGATGGTATAACCTGGGCAAAATTAGAGGCGGAATGGTGGCATAGACTGAGAGAGCGGCAACGGGAAGCGCGTGCGTGTATGTACCGCCTGGCGTCTCAGTCTTCTTGCCTCCACCAACCACCCTCGGACAAGGGCTGCTACCTGCCCACCGTGGCTATAGCGGGTGTAGGAGCAGGGGCGGCAGAGGGTCCGGCAGGAGCCGGCGTGGTGTTGACACCAGCACCGACACCGCCACCGTTCACGACAGCGGCGGATCTTTGGAACTCGAGCACCTTGTCCCGGATAAGCGGCATGAACAGGTTCTCAGCCTCCTCGTACTCCTTACGCTCCACCTCGCCGGCCGGCTGCATGATGCTACCGTCGCACAGGCCGAGGACCCGGTCGATGGCCGACAGCAGCAGGGCCTCGGACCGGGCCTCGCCGAGCTTCGACTTTAGCGTATCCACCCAGTGCGTCTTGAATGCCGTCAGGGCCGATATCAAACCCGGGTCTGCGAGGCGCGGGAATTTCTGCTTGGCCGTGTCGAACACCCCCAAAATTATCTTCTCAAACCCAGCGTGCTCCGCCCCGGCGAGATTCGATGTCGAGAGCCCCAACCCGCGGTTGATGACTGACATGGCCACTAGCTCGGCCGCCTTGGGTAGCCGCTTCTCAAGCTGCGATATTACTTGCACCCTGAAGTTCTTCAGGAAGTTGGCCACGTCCGCGTCGATGGCCGGCTTGAGGGGAGGTGCAGGGGGCGGCTGCTGAGGCATGTGCGGTCGCTGGTGCGCATGGTTAGCGGCCCCATTGACTGCTCCAGGCTGGTGCGGCGCGGGCGCGTGTGGCGCGGTGCCTGGAGCACCGCCGGCTTGTGGTGTGCCTGGGTGACCTGCCTGACCATAACCTGCGGCCGCGGGTCTCGTGTGGCCCGCAGGAGGAACATGACCTGTATTAGGTGCGCCATTGGGCGCGCCGCCAGTATTTGCCGCCGTCGGAAGCGAGTTGGGCGGCTTGGCGGCATAGGGTGAACTGTAGGAGCTAGTTGATCCACCCATCTGCATGGGGCGTGGGACGCCGGCCTGCATGTAGCCCGGCAGCTGGGTGGGAGCTGGCTTGGGGGCCTGGCCTCCCGGAGGAGCCGCCTGGGGATGTGCGGACTGGTAGGCGGCCCGTTGTGCAGCGGGCTGGCCGGTAGCGACTCCAGGGGCAGGGTGTTGCTGTGCATGTTGCCTCTGCTGCCCCTGCATGGCAGCGCCAACCTGCGGCAAGCCGTGAGTGGGCGAGTAGCCTGGCGGCGGCCCTTGTCCCGGGTGGTATCCCTGGGTGGGCTGGTATTGTGGGTGAGCCATCTGCTGGGTCCACTGGGTGGCGTGCATTTGCGCTGCTGGGTGATCTGGCGAGGTCGCCTTGCGCTTCTTCCCGGCGTCGAGCTCAATGCCGGGCACGCGGCACCACAGATGCGTCTCCTCGTTCTTCTTGAACGCGTCGTTCCCGATGAGGTTGTGGCGGACACTGCTCTCCCAGCCTTTGGTATCCACGACGAAGAAGTAGTAGGGGTACTTCTTTTGAATCCGCTTGTAGATCTGCTTCAACGTCAGTCCGTCCGGGGGCGCTTCGGAAAGCACCTCGTCTATCAGCACACCATAGTTCTTGTTGGGCTTTTGTAGCTGGTCTTCGCTGAAGTCTTCCTTCTTGAGCTCCAGGGGAGGCGTCTTCGGTTTCTCGCGCCGCTTCTCCTTGACCATCTTCTCCCCATCCTCGCCGCCTTCGCCTTCCTCCTTGGGCTTCCGTGGTTTGTACTTTCGCTTCTCTGGCCTGTCCTCGGCACCCTCTGGCAACGGGTGCTTTCGTGGTCTGCCGACCTTCCTCTTAATCGGAGGCTCTCCTGGCGCGGGCGGCGGCGCATTGCGCTTGGCCTCTTCTAGGGCCTGTTTTCGCAGAAGTCTTTCCTCCCTCTTGGAGCGGATACCGTTTTTCGGCGGTCGCCCTGGTCCTCGCTTCTTCTGCGGCATCGAAGGGTCGAGCACGGGGCCTGGTTGCGGTACAGCCTGAGCACCCGTCTCGTCCACCTCGACTGTGTCCATGACATCGCCCTCTTCGGGCGCCTCTTCCTCTTCCTCTGCGACTTGATTAGCGTCCTCCTCCCCATCAGAATCTTCGCCGTCGCTCTCCAGCACTCTTGTGGCTGCAAGCTCCTCGATCTCGACTTTCTCCTCCTCGTCGCTCGAATCACGAATGTTGTCGCCGTGAGAGCTTTCGAATTCGAAGCTCATCTCCTTGCCTCCCTCGGAATGACGCCGCCTCGGGGCGTCTTCGTCCTCGAGTTCCTCGGCGCCCGTTTGGCCATGGGGCACGCCGTTGATAATGAAGACAAAGTCGACGTCCTTGATCTGCAGCCTGTCGCCGCTCTTCAAAACCACACTCTCCTGCTTGTGATGCACGTCTTCGTGAAAGAAGCCGTTGGTGTGGAGCGGGATGGCCTCAAACACCCCTTTCGCTAGGTTATACTGAATCTTGAGGTGCTCCCTGGAAATAGCTTTGGTCTTGGCCGCAATACCAGGCCCTGGAGAGTGAATGCCAATAAATGGGACATGATCGGGAGACGGCTTCAGCAGTTCTAGGTCGACAACGGCGGCACCTGGCGTATGCGAGACATATTGCCTGTTAGATATTAGGTCTTGGCTACTACCCCCGGCACCTGTCGCATCCTGGCCTGCGGCCTGTTCAGCGGCGACGCTCTGCTGGCGCTGTTGCTGCTGCTGTGGTTGTTGTTGTTGCTGCTGCTGTTGCTGTTGCTGTTGCTCTCTCTGTTGCTGTGAACCCGATCCCGTGCTCGTCTTGCGGCGCTTGATCGCCCTCGGGTTGTCGTCGCCGTCCGACTCGGGACCCAACATGCCACCCTCCTCGCTGACGTAGGACTTGCTAAACTTGCCCTTGTCGTAGGTCGGCACGGGCGGCGGCGGCAGTCCCTGGGCGGCGCACTCGTCGGCGCGGCGTTGGTACTCCTCGGCACGACGCTCGTCGCGTCGCGCCTGCTCCAAAGCGCGCTGGTCACGTCCGATAATGACTGCATACGTGGTCATCTGGAAGACGCTGTCGGCGAACTCTATTCGCGCGAACGACTCCAGGCCTTGGCTAGGCGGGACGGCGGCGGGCGGGCGGGCGTGCTGGTTCCCATTGGGGGTGGTCAACGGGTCCCGGAGCTCGTTCATGGGCGTCGGCAACGTGACATCGCCCGGGGCGACGGTCGGAGGAGGACCGGCCTGGCGACTCTGCACGCGAGTGCTGGCCGACAGGCTAGCCAGGGCCATCATGAGGCTAAACTGCTGGGGATCCATTGGATGGGCGGCGAAGACATCCAGGGCGGCGCTTCCGTTTGCGAGGGCGGCGGCAGCGTGGTCTACGATGCCGTGGGCCAGAACGTCGTGTTTGATCAGTGAGCCTCGAAGCGGAGTTGCAGGCTGCAGGCCGAGGTGTGGTGGCGGAGGCTGAGACGAGGGTTGTCTTGCCGGCGTCTGCGGCGGCTCCTGCTTGACTTCGAGCGGGCGCTGGCTGGGGGACTGCGTGGCCACGTCGGGGGCGGGATTGGGTTCAGCGTTGGGGTCTGGATTTGGCTCGGGCTTGAGCTGGTCGTCGGCGCGTGCGGCATCTGGCTGCTGATCTGGCGGCGGTGGTGGCGACGGCTGTGGTTGCGTTTGCGGTGCGGGCGGTGCAGACGCCGTCGGCGCCTTGGCGTGGTGGTGCTGGGTCGGGGTTGCGGCGGTTGAACCAGGACGGTCGTCCGGTTGGCCGTCCGGGCCAACTTGGGACGAAGTCATCGCTGGTCGGTCGGGTGTCGACAGCTCCTTCGTCTCGGTTGCTGGCTGGGCGGCAGTACGCAGCTGCGATGCGAGCAGCAATTGCCTGGGGGGGATAAACTCCGGTTGCAAACTGCACGAGGCGGCGATCCGACTGGCACTGTACCGAGCCTTCTGTTTGTCGTTCAAGCCCAAGCGGGCCCAGAAAAAAGTTTAGCTCACCGACCGATGCTGCTCCACTGCGCCCCTGGGAGCACGCAAGGCTTCGGGTCTGATTGGCCGAGCCCCCGCCTTGGGGGCCGCGGCCCCACCAGGTTTCCATGATCCGGCAAGTGCCTGTCGCTGGAAGTCGTGCAGCAGCGCAGCGCAACGGGTTGCCCGTCGTGCGTCAATCCGCATCCGGCAACGATTGATTCATGGAAGATGTGACCCCCCAGTGACTCCTTGCCAGCAACGGCGTGGAGGGATGGGTCCTCCTTCCGCAATAGCAAATTTTTCAGGCGATTGGTGAAGACACCAACTTACACAGGGTGAAAAGAAAAACCCTGTTCCGGCAACACTGGTTTGAAGCAGAACGCAGCCTCTCCAATGATTTCTATAGCCCTTCCTATTTCCTCCAGTTTGCTCCGGCCCGTGAACAGCCAATTCCTCTCACCCTATAAAGCCCCGAATTCCTTACATTTTTTTTTCGGCGGGTTTTACCCATGACGCTGATCCCTCGCTGAACCCTGACACGGCTGTTCGACCACGTCATTCAAACCAGGATGCAGACCAAAAGCTGATGGTCCTCTGCAGTCGCAACATCTTGTCAGCCGTCGCCTCCCGTAAGACGGGAGCGACGGCAAGGGTATGAAGCTCCCGATATAGATCGGCGTCCGGTGATTTTAGAAACTGCTCGGCATAGATGCAATACTGCAGTTGGAGCTTCCCTCTCATGCTCCTGTGTGCGTCAACATCCCATCTGGATTAGAATCCCGGCCCCTGGCCGTTTCGTCGACGGTGAGTTGGCCCAGTGTGGCGCGCAAAGCAATGGGCACGTATCAGTGGCACTCGTGCTGTAATCCGAGGTGCCTTGGCCCACTGCATCCGACACCTTGCCACGGAGAACAACCGCCAGCGCCAACTTCGTTTGTTGTGTTTGGATTGAGCGGGTGGAAGTCCCGTCCGCCCAGCCCGCGGATCCGTCAATCTTATCATGTCGCAGCGAGACGGCAAGCGAACGGAAAACAAGAAAACAACGACTAAACAGCAAAGAATATAGGAAGCGGGAAAGAAACTACGGGATACCTAGCCAACCCCGGCCTCGGGGTTCACATTACCGTTGGGGTTCCATGCCGGCGTGTAATACTGTACATAAGAAACGGCCCCCGCATAAAGACATCTCCACTCCTCGATATGATCCGGCACGCGCGGCAAATCCTCCTGCTCCTAAGCGAGCACCTCTGCAGACGGGCAGCGGTCCGCGGCAGAGAGGAAAACGAGAGCTCGTGTCTGGCATTGTTGCACGAACATTTTTACGCGGGGTCCCATTAGCTCTGGGATCCTTTGGGTATTGCGATCCGAGGTCTTGGCTCTGATAACGTCAGACGCTGTGCACCCCCAACTGAAGCCAAATAGGAGGCGCGACTCCTGTTGGCTGCCGCTTCGCTGGCCGAAATGGGACCTGGCTCGGAGATGGTTTTGGTGGCTGCTATTGGCGGCCGGAGTCAGGTCAGCGGAATTTTGTTGCTATTTCTTACACGCGCGTCCACAGCGGATATTTGACGCCAGCGGCACAGCTGCAGACATTTGAGCAGACAATCCACCGCGCGGCGGCTAGACGGAAGGCCCAAGATGCACGCATGCACTCCACCAAATCAATTTAATCCAGCCTGCAGGTTTCCCGCTGGATCCCCCAGCGCAACTCCAGCCGCACAGGCTGCAACCATCCATCAATGCAATGCTTCTCGTGATATGCGGCCACGGTCCCGACCGAGCTGCGAACGGGCAGCGGCAACGGGCTCGCATTTCCAAGAAGCCAGATGCTCGAGGTGGTGACGTAGACGGACAGCACAAGGTGAGGCGGCAGCGCCGCCCCCACAACATGGAGCCCAAAGAAGCGCTGCCTCGCCCCAATAGCCCAGCAAAAATTGAACTTTGTGCTCTCCACTGAAACGCCGCCACACCCACGCCGTGGACCTGCGTTTCTGGCCCCTGGGCTCCGCCCTACGCACCTAACCGCCCAACCTGCAAAAGCCCGATAATCTGCCCGACCATCAAGTGAGCAGGCCGCGGCCATCCATCCCGCAGCGGGGCTTCTCCATCCCACGGGGATGGCCCAGAGAGAACAGGAATCGCAGGCTCAATCCTTATCTCGAGCGCAATCACCGGCAGATGATTTCAGTGAGGTCGAATCTCGCTTTCCAGGACCGGCATCACCTGTCTGCCTCCCTCTTTCGCTCGCACCCCTATCCCTGGCGCCCTGGCTGGCGTGTGGCGATGTGACAGATACGATGACGAATGAGAAGGGAGAGTCCTCGGGTTCGAGGGCGCTTTCGAGCACAGGCCAAGCCGAGACAAATCTTGTTCCAAACGACCCCAAAACGGCCGTCTAACACGATGGCGGTTGCCCTGCCCTCGGTATAGGGCAGCGACCCCGCCCTCGGGGGCCATGATACCACTGCCATCCTGGCGTGCAACTTCACACCTTTCGCTGCCCGCGCGGCTCCGCTGCGGACTGCGGGCTGGCAAGCACACCCCATTTTCTTACTTGTTCCTGCATGCACGGCCCGACACAGGCTGTCAGCTCGTTGGTTCCCGCCGAGGGAGGGAGGGATGGGTCTCCATTTTTGGCCCTTTTCCCTCTTCTCTCCTTTTTGCCGGTGTGGCGTAGCCAGGAGCGCACGTCCAGATCGACGATAAGGGGTGGTTGGGCTGTTTTTCTGGCCCGGGCCACCTCACCACATATGATCACATGAGCGGAAAATCCGGGCACAGCGGCTCGAGTAGCGAGATGCCGTCCATCCTTTCCTGCTCCCTGGTCTTCTATCCCTTTCCTATATGAAGAAGCCCAAAGCCCCAACGCGAGGACGGTCTCCTTGTGTCTCCCTGCCCGGCAAGCCGCCGCCTCGTTGGTCACGCCCCTATTCCCACACACTACCCGGTGCCGAGACAAAGGGCACCCCTTCGACAGCCCCAAGGGCAGCCCTGCAGAAGTTGGCCATGTTATAACAACCCCCGGAAGGAATGCCAGGTCCCCTGCTTCTTGGTCGAGAAACGACAAAGTCCTGGGCGCCGTGCTCATGAGTGAACCCTAGCACCCCGGTCGTCCACGCTTCTCCCATCCATCACAACCCACATCCCATGGCGTCCTCCCAGCAGTCCCCCGGGCAGCGCGCCCATGTTGCCCGGCACGTTCGGGGCTACCCCGCCGACGAGATCGCCGCGCCACGGCCGGTGAAGCAGGCAAGTCGGGTTGGCGATGGCCGCCGCCATACCCGTAACCACGCCTCCGCCAACAACCTCCACCACTCGGACGTGCATAGGCCCAGCCGCAGTGACTCCAACCGCCGCACATCCACACACAAGGCCCTCCCGCCGATCCCGGGCAAGACCGCCAGGGCACCGGCGGCCTCGGCTCCCTCCCACGATGCGAGGAGGAGAGCGTCATCGACGCCCTCGTGGCCCCTGGCACCCAGCAGCGGGAGCGTCGGGAACCGGCCTGTCTTCAGGGAAAACACTCACGTGCACTCCCGTCCAAGGCGGAAGAACTCTGTGGCCACCCCTTCGCCCGCGGCCGCCAGACCCCCTATTCACCGTCACGATTTCGCGTCTGACCCTCGACACGAGCTCCAAGCGCCTCTGATTGCCGCCACACCGCTCTCTGCTGTGCCTTCCCTGATCACGACTCCAGTGGCTATCACAACCACGGTCCCATCCACCATCTCCATCACGCCGACTCCTGCAACCGCCACCACCCTCAACACCACTCTACAGCCGGCCGCCACCACTGCAACAACAACCACCGCCCCCAGCTCCGCCGTGACAGCATCCCCGCCCGCCTCACCAACGACGTACCCCTCTGGACGCAACACCGGGCACAAGCAAACACCCAGCTTCCAAACCCGCTACATGCACATGCTCCTCGCCCTCGACAAAATCCCGCGCCTGCACAACATCCTCGCCTCCGTCTTCACCTGGACCCTTCTAGCCGGCTTCGTCGTCTTCCCGGGCGCATTCACCTCCCCGACTAGCAGCTCTTCCACCACCACCACGATGCCGGCCCTCCTCCCGCTCGCGGCCGCCCTGACCGCCATCGGCGCCCTCGGCCTCGGCTGGCTCGGCGTCCGCTGGCGCCGCAACTACGTCTGGCTCCTCAACCGCGTCTACATGCCGGGCGCGCTCAGCGGCTTCGTCGGCGGGCTCGCCACCCTGACCTCGGTCTACGCGCACGCGGCCGGGTTCTGGAGCGTGCCCGCCATCGTGGCCGCCGCCGTCGAGGCCGCGCTCTGCCTGCTGTGCGGCGCGCTCTTCGTCGTCTACAACAACCTGCTCCTCGGCCGCGTCAAGCGCGAGCACGATATCGAGGGGCTGCGTGGGCGCGGCGGGGGCAGCGCGGGCACAGGCGACGAGGTCGACGTCAAGGGCGAGGCCGCGGAGAGGAGCGGGTTCTTGACGAGGCTTTGGCGCTTCTCGCAGTCGCCGCCGCTTGCGCCTGGAAGTATTGTGTGACGATTATTGTATGACCTGCATGCCTTAACTGATGTATTTTTAAACTTTCATTTGTTTGCACTCTTCTGTAACATATCCCCGCATTCCTTTTTTTCTTTTCTGTTTTTATGACCAAATACCCAGGATTTCATTTCATTGTATATACGGTTCCTTTACTTCTCTTCGAGATCAAAATCAATACTACAACATCCGCAGCGGACAAGGCGTTCGGCAATCAACTGTATGCATGGCTGAACGCACCAGGATTCTACTGGCATCTGGGACGGATGGGAACAGTCTGGTCGCTGACAGCAAACGAACTCATGTAGAAGGAGTACTATATTGTTTTTTTTTTTTTGTGTTGAAAAAAAAAATTGGGTTAGAAAAATGGTCAAGGTTTGTCTGTGTAACCTCGCGTCCTGAGGATTGGAGTCCCCTCTGCGCTGCTCTGGCCCCTCCTGCTCCTCCTCCGGCTGACAATAATCCACGCCGTCACACAACCGCGCCCGCGACCAAGCGATGACGCGCATGTTCCCATCTCGAAGTTGGCCGAGTCTAGTTGGGATGGGTCCTCGGTCTCTGTCATGCCTGTAGTCCTTCCCAGTGCGCGCGGCCTCCTCTTCGGTTTGAGAGCTTGTGCGGTGGAGTTTGTTATCTGGTAAGACACTCGACAAGCGTGAATACGTCACACGAGCGCCTCATACGCAGACCATTGGTCCAAAATCCAGCAGATTTACATAGCTGATGTGCATTGCATGATAAACTGGCAGTTGGGCGGGCATTTTTTGACGATGGCGCGTGCCCAACATTCAGGATATCAGGGCCTACAGATGTGTTGGTTTCGGATTCAGTAGCCGCTTTCCCGGTCAACGGACGGAACCTCTCCATAACCAGACGGCGAGCATTCACAATGCATGAGAATTACACAGGCACCCCGTCACCAGTCACGTTATCGTCAAACATGAACACCCAATGTCTCATGACCTCCTGAGCAGCGGCTCCCTCTCCCCAGCCAAACGCCGTCCCCAGCGGTCGCCGAAGCGGTACGACCAGTGAGCCAGCATGCCGGCCGCGAACCCGACGGCGTCGTTGCGGAAGCCGAGGATTCCGGCGGCGGTGATGAGCATGATGGTCCACCGCTCCTCGCGCTCGGCGTCCGACAGGTCGCGGTGACGCCTCACGAGGCCGCCCGCGGCAGTGGCAGCGGCCTGAGCACCGGGCCGCTCGCCGGCGCCCTCGACAGCGTCCTCCCACAGGTCCGAGGCGCCGTGGTTGAGGCTGCGGCCGACGCCGGCGAGCTCGAGGCCGGCGGCCACGACCATGACGCCGAGCAGGGAGCGCGGGAACTGCGACAGCAGGTCGAGTAGGGACTCGCCAAAGACGAGGCCGAGGGCGATCTTGAAGAGGCCCAGCAGGACCACGCTGGCACCGGAGCGGGCGCCGAAGGCGTGCTGCGCGGCCAGGCCGCCGGCGCCGTGGCACACGGGCATGGCGCCGATCCAGCAGCCGACCAGGTTCATGGCGGCGACGCTGACGCCGAGCTCGGTGACGGTCGGCGTGGGCAGGTCCGGGAACAGGTCGGCGGCCAGGGCCGAGGCGGCGACGACCGAGTTGAGCGTCGTCAGCGGCAGCTGGCCCACGGCCATGGACCAGGCGGAGCGGGCTGTCCAGTGTGGGAAGACGAGGACGGGGCTCCAGGGGGCCAGTGAGGGGAGGCGGCCGCGGCCGGTGGCCAGAATGGCGACATAGGCGGAGACGACGCCGATGACGAAGATGGCCAGGGCAAAGGGCACACGGCGGAGGTGGCGGCGGGTCGCGACGAAGATGACAAAGGCGGCGAGGGCCCAGATGCGATTGTCCCACGGGTGCGGCCGCAGCCAGGGGAGACGCAGGGATGAGCCGGCCGAGACGATTAGCGACAGTCCCGCGCCGAGCTGGATGCCCTTGACGACGGGGACGGGGATGTGGCGGGTCAGCCAGCGCAGGAGGCCGGTGAGGGACAGGACCAGGACGGCGGCGGAGACCAGGGCACCGGCAGCTACCGTGCTGTGGAGGCTGGAGCCGTCAAGGATGGCTGCGGCGGCAATGGCCTTCATGGGTTGGACGGGCAGAGGGATACCGAAGATGAGGCCGGTGGCGACGTTGAAGAAGCCCGAGAAGACGAGGGTGGCGGACAGGGAGATGGACCGCTGCAGGGCGAGGGCGATCATCAGCGGCAGCAGGGTGCCGAGGTCGCCAAGAGCGCCTGAGATCTCGGCCAACGGGCGGCGGCGCATTGTCCGGACATTGTTGCGGTGGAGCTTGATCACGTCCTTGAGCGCCATAGTGTGCAATGCTCGGCTCCGCTGTGGCTGTTTGCGATATGGTGATAACCCGGCTTTGGGGCGAGGAGAGGTTGGAGATTGCTTCTCTTTGCGGCGACAGATCTCAACAGCGCTGTGGGCAACGATGACTGAGAATTGGACCGAGGCCGGCCGCGCCTTGCGGGGCCCGCTCCCGGGATCGACGTCATCTGACATCCGACAGCGCCCCAAAAAAAAAAAAAAAAAAAAAAAAAAAAGGTGATCCATGGATGAATAAAACTGGAGTTTGGCTGCCGGAGGCGAGGCCGCGACCCGGGGCCACAACGTGGCGCTGCACTACCCAATCTGCTTCGCCATCTTCGAACACATGGAGGAGCGCGACCGGCACATTGTCGCGCGATCACGCAGGCTACGCGAGGCGCCGCCGGCTGGGCTTTTAGACGGCGCGTTCGGGGACCAGGCTGTAGCGCTAGCGCGGCTGGGCGACAGTGACGAAGCGGAAGGATCAAGACAGACGATGGGCGCTGGAGCTACCAGAGGCCAGGGGCATAGCCACCCTCGAGGAGGTGTGGCTTGTGTTCCTGTGTTGGCAAGGCTCCGCGGCGCAGGACTCGCAGGGCAGCGATCTGACTGGGCCCAGAGAAGCGCTGAATCCGAAGTCGTGGTGGGGGTTGGGTTCAGCCTCCATCGCCCCCGAAACCGCGTGTCTGCAGCTCGGGGGTGGTTGGTAGCTGCCCAAACCAGCTAGTTCAAATACATACGGTCTTCTTTTCCTTTCAAGTCTGTTTCTTGGCACTGATAAATTCATCTTGGCATTCAACCTTTCGACACATAGACCGCTTCCGCAAATACGATGCGTCTTCTCAACGTTCACACGCTCCAGCTCGAGGAGTACTTCGATAAGCAGGTCCCGCCGTACGCCATCTTGTCGCACACATGGGGCCCGAACGAGGAGACGTTCCGCGACTATCAGCGCGACCCCTCCTTCCGGCCCAAGTCGGAAAAGGTGGTCGGGTGCTGCGCCAAGGCGAAGGAGCACGGCTGCCTCCACGTCTGGATCGACACCCTCTGCATCGACAAGAGCAGCAGCGCCGAGCTCTCCGAGGCCATCAACTCCATGTTCGCCTGGTACCGGAACAGCCGGATCTGCCTGGTCTACCTGGAGGACATGTCGTCCATCCACTTCGACGCCGGCTTCCGTCACAATCATCATTTTGACCCGGAGACAGAAGACGAATCCGCCCGTGAGACCAGGCTCCGCTACGAGAAGGAACACCGGGAATTGGCCCGCGAGGATCTGGGCTGCTGCCGATGGTTTACCCGTGGCTGGACGCTGCAGGAGTTGGTGGCGCCCGGTCGCGTGTACTTCTTTGACCATGCGTGGTCCTTTCTGGGAACCAAGTATGGGGACGGGCTCCACGATGTCCCTATTATGGCAGAGTGGCTATCCGATATTACGAAAATCCCTCAGGATACGCTGGTATTTAAACGGGGATTTACCAAGTACAGCGTCGCGCAGCGTATGAGCTGGGCCGCCAACAGGGTAACGACGCGGATCGAGGACCGCGCTTATTGCCTCCTGGGTCTGTTCGGTATCAACATGCCGCTGCTCTACGGCGAGGGAGGCAACGCGTTCCGGCGCCTCCAGGAGGAGATTATCAGGGTCTCGGCCGACCACTCGATCCTGGCAAGTCGCTTCAACCTGCCCGTCGCCAGACACAACCCACCGTCGTTCGGCTGTCTGGCCGCCTCGCCAGCCTCGTTCGCGGGGTGCCAGACCGTCCTGGCAACGCAGGATCGGGCGGAGACGCGGCCAAACGTTGAGGATTCTGACGAATCAGCCGACGATTTCCCCGGCTGGTGGACGCTCGGACTTGGACGCTCCCGCGGGACGAAGAATACGGACTCGCACTTCACCATGACCAACAAGGGCCTCCTCATCACTCTCGATTGCATCGACCTGGAAATGCCCGGCGTGCGTACCAAGACGACATTGGCCCTGCTGCGTTGCAACGTCTCTGACGGAGCCCCAGGCTTGCCCGCCAGGAAAGAGGACGCAGGCAAGGGGATAGCGGTGTTACTGCGACCCAACAAGGCCAAACGGGTCTTTTGGTCGTTGACGGGCAACCCGCCACTGCTCCTGCCCGAGCGGCTTTTCGAAAAGTACGGCACGCGCCGAGAAATGTACCTCAGCTGTCAAACACAGGACAACGGCCGCGGTATTTCCTTCGCGAACATTCAGATAAGGATGCCCAGCGAGAGTCCCATCCCCACCGTTGCGGCGGTGTTCCCTGCCGGCTGCGCGCTGATCCCCGGCCCAGGGACCGGGGAATTCGTGGCCCTGATATTGCCCGACATGGCCTTAGACGCAAAGCCGAGGGACACTGGCCAGGATAGGGCCCATACCGTCTTAATTCACTACACATTTTCCAGGGACGGTGTCAAATCTCAGCATCCGGACTTCGTAATGCGTCTGGATTTCCAGTACTACTGTGAGCTGATACAAGACATACACTTCGTCAAGGTAGATCCCCTGTCCTGCTCGGCGGCGGTCCTGGGCAGGCCGGAGCGACTGCTTGAGGTGCTCGCCGCGGACCACTCGAGTCGGTACCGGTGGCTGGAAGATAAGATCAGCGGCTTGGCATGGTCTGACCGCAGCCTGCAAATCGGCGACTACACCTGCAACATCTTCACACAGGCGCCCGGGCGCCCTTGGAAAGTCAAGCTCGAATTCGCGTCGGCACAAGAGCCCACCCAGGGAGCCGAGAGTGTTCTTCCCTGGGTCCACGGGGGGAGCCACTCGTGGGAGAGATCCATAGGGATCGAATGATATGTGGTAAATATCAGTTCTCGATACGGGGGGATGTCGAATATGTGATCCCCAACCAGTCCCACACCCTCTGGGAGTTCGAGGGACTGGTTGTGATTTTCCGTTTGTGGGCTACCCATGTAAAGCTATCAGTCCGCTTTATGCGGCTCTCTCCTTGCTGCTGCTTGTGCCAATACCAACACCAACGGCAAATAGCCCAAGTTGGTTGTTCGGATTTAGGAGCGACGACTGGGGGAGGGCTAGATGTGTTCTGACCCTGGAATATATCGAAATACCAATATTTGGCTTCAAAGTTCTTTATCTAGTTTTGCGCCAAGTAACCGGAGCAAGGACGCCGGTGGGACACCAGTTTGTCCGTGGATCGCCGCGTGGTGGTTCGCCGAGGTGCCCGAGTCACATAGAGAAGGGAGAAAAAGAAATTGCCGAGGACATCCACCTCCATCTGCCAGTATCAACCAGAGAAATCCGTTTCCACAAACTGACTGCCTTCTCAGCCGGGAACTCGACAACCCCCAATTATGGCGCAGCCTTACGGCCTCTCGTACCTTTGCACTCTTGCATCCTTTTTCTCTGTGCATGCCGTTACCTATTTGCCCAACCATCTTTACGGTATCTGTGCGTGCGACTGTCATACCTCTAGTTGCTACCCCCACACACATCTTCTTGACGAAATGCCCTCCGTCAACACCCATGAGAGCGTCCGGCTCGGTCAAGAGAATCAAGCGAGGCGGACGAGGCAAGAAGCCCCGACGAGATGAGCAACCTAAGAGAACCGACCGACAACAGCCCCACCATGGGTGGCTTATTCGCGTCCCTGCCCGACGGGATCTGCGCCAAGATTACGAAGCCCTCGGCCACAGCAGAAGACGTCCTGTTCATGAAGAGGATCATCCACAGGCTGGAACACCTCGCCTCGTACAACATGGCCAAGACGCTGCAGAACCCAAACGAGACATCTGGAAATGCGACGGACCCCTGGGGCCGTTTCCGGGAAGGCCGACAAGCCAAGACAGAATCGGCAGAACGCCGGTTGAAGAGCACAACGCGGCATTCCAAGTGAAGCGCAGGGAGCACCTAACAATCTAGGTGACGAATCCGTCGGAAGCAAAAAGGAGCTTCATTTCGCAGCCTTGGACCTCCAGCCTCTCTACGGCATCCAGCAGGTCTATCCCGACGCGGGGCGACACGCAGCTCAGAATTCTCGCTTGAGATGGCTGTGCCCGACAATTTTTTGACGGCAGCGACCGCGTGGACACGTTCAAGTCCGTCGCGACTCCGACGCCGACCTCGCTGGCGGCTTTGGAGCTCGAAGATCCTTGCGACGCTGAGCAGAAACGTAGGGGGGGGCAAGTCGTTCGACCCGCTGCAGGACATGCTGGAACACGCTCAAATTTGACCTTCGGAATGGAAGGTCCCAGCCGGCTGACGAGCGGGCGGTCGAGGCGATCGACGTTTGAGCCTCGTGAGATGCGCCCGCCTAGGGGCGAGCCTAAGCTGCGGCGGCGATGCTTGTAGTGTGTGCCCGGCGGAGCGTGGATTACGCCTTGGTGTCGGCCTCTTCACCACACAAAGTGACCGACGGGCTTAATTCGGGCGGTGGCGGCGATACTCGGTATACGCGCGAGGCGTTCGGCTGGATAAATTCGGCCTTGGCGAATTGAAACGTGTGAATGGCATTGCTCGAGCTGCCTCCAATTCCGGGCGCACAAATGAGCTCGGCTTTCCCGACTGGCTTGGACTTGGGAATGAAGGCAGCCTGCCCGGCTGACTAGAAAATTCTTTCCGCAATGCCCTAACGTGATTTGATTTACATGCTGCGCCCGACGGAAATTCCGCTGGCTTCACTGCCTCGGCGCTTGCCCTAATGATCACTTTTGATCCCGTGAACAAAGGAACTCTCTGGAATCGGGCAGTTATTTCTCTTTCAGCCGACGCTGTTTTTTCCAACCGCACACCCCTCTCCGACGCGCCCCTTGTTCACAAACCCTGGTCGGATCGAAGCTGGGCAGAGCTTTCTTCAGCGCTTGCATGGCACTAGCTCGATGGGACGCTCGCCGGTTTGCGGGGAAATCCGCTAAGGCTCGGGATGAGGAGAGTAAAAAAGTTCCAGACTGGGTGACTCCATCGAAGACACGTTGGCAGCTGGGATAATCTGCCAGATCTGGCCGAATGTGGATGACAGCTTCCAGTTGCAGATCTCGAGACGATCCCACATGAATCGAGCAGGGACTGTTCCTGTCTGTCGGTCTCACACATTGACGTCGCCAAGCCGCCTGCTCCTCTGATTCGAGCACGATGAGCGAATGATTGACTGAACCAGACACGGGCGTCGAACAGTGGCGTCTGCCTCTCCCTCGCCTCCTCCGTTCAATCGAGTACACTCGCTGCGTCAACAAAGGCTGTGCCCTCCATCGCCAAAACCGTCTCGCCACATCTGGTACCTGCAGGACCGTGGTGTATGGTCCGGTTGCAACCACCCCCTCCGATCAGAGGCTCGGCCGCCGACGCAGCAGACCTATGGGGTGGCGCCATTCCAGCTGAGAACCGCACAAGCACGGCATAACCGCCAGGGGAGGCGGGTAGACGGCAGGGGTCCGCAATTTGATGGGGTAAAAATTACCAGAGAAAAACATGGGTTGGGCCGTGCTCGTGATGCTCCCCAGACGCCATTTCGTAAAAATATGGTAATTGATGTCACGCGGCTCCCTGGGCCGCCGCTCCACAGCCTGAGCTCATTGAGCCGGGATGCAAATTTTTGCACCTCCGCGTGCTGGCGCCGTCAATGGCGATTCGAGCAGTGCTTACCTTGGCGCCACCCTCGCTGTCTGCCGAGGCCGCTTTGTTTCGTTTCCCCATGACGCCAGCCTCTTGCCCGGATGGCGAAATCGGCTACCACCGGTGGACGGTGGACGCTCCCAAAATTGCCTACCGACAGAGAGTTAAATGGGCGGTCTATGTGTACCTACGAGGTCTAGGAGGTACCAGCTGCGGCTTGGCACCAACAATTAACTGTATTGCCCGAGGAGACGTGATGCAACAGCCGCCTTGACAATGTGACTGGCATCCTACCGTAAAGCTGTGCCTGACGGAGCTTCCCCCTCGTCACCTCATGCTCACTTACACACACGCCCACCCCTATCCTTACCACGTCACACCTCCCTCCTTGCCCATCCTCCCCGGCTATAAGAACCTTCCCACGATCCCCTTCCCCCGGGACAAACAGAGTTTTGCCATTGCAAGTCAATTGGACGATCCATCTCATATAACTTCTTTAAGCCAAGACATCGACAGCACTTCTATCAAGCAACCCCAAACAACCCCACCAGCAAGCAACAACAACAACTTCACAATCTCCCACCCTTACAAAAATGGCCTCCTACACCATCAACGAGCCGCACCCAACCGTGCCCCAAAACTCGTACGTGCACTCCGGCCGCGGCGGCGCCGGCAACATCTTCCGCGTGTCGAGCGCCACCACCCCGGCGGCCGGCATCCCGACCAAGGCCGCCACCACCAACACCGCCGCCCACCCCTCCTCCCACTTCTACTCGGGCCGCGGCGGCGCCGGCAACGCCCACCAGGCGTCCGAGCGCGTCGCCATGTCCTTCGACGCCGAGTACGCCGACGCGGCCCGCCACGCCTCGGCCTCGAGCGGGTACGTGGGCCGCGGCGGCGCCGGCAACGTCTACTCGCCCGTCGCCGCCACCGCCTCTGCCCCCCGCCGCAGCTCGACCAGCACCGACGGCTCCGAGAAGAGCGGCTTCTGGGGCCGTCTGAGCGGGAGCTACCGCCACTGAGCATGAGCCAGGGCGTCCTTCCTTCCTCCATTCATTCTTGACTACTTGGGATTGCTTTCTCACGCGCGGCGTTCACGGGGGTTATTCACGGGCCCATCCTGTTATACCTGCTACTACTGCCATCACCCATCACCCTCCACCCTCCAACATAAACCAACAAACAACAAATAACTACGACAAACAACAGCGACACAAATAATAACGACCGGCGGTTACCTTGGGGCCTCAGAGCAAACAGGAAAAAAAAAGCGCATCCAGGAGGGTCTTGGCTTAGGACATATTTTGCAGTGATACCCTCTCCTCACCCGCCCCTGGCTGGCAGACTCCAGGGATGTTTGGGTGGTGCAGTTGATATTTTTTTTAATTGCGCGCGAGAAAAAAGAAAATTAGCATATGGCGTTTGTTTCTGGTGATGAGCGGTTGAGAGATACCCCCCAAAGCGAAGGCGACGATGGATTTTTTTATTGCTATCATTTCGTTTTACTCTTCAATTGTACATCTACCACGTTGAATCACCTCGTGAGGTTTTCCAAATGAATTCCTCAAGAGAAGTATCAAAGAATAAAGCATTTCGCTTCATCGCGCCACCTGGTTAACGGATAGCGCCCGCAAAATGCAAGCAGTCAACCGTGGGTATCATTCGTTCTCTACGCCTTGTGCTCAGTGTACATATACACCCCAAGGTTTGCAAAAAGACAAGATACACGATAACCGGGCATCTACAAGCCAGCCAACCCCTGTCCACCGCTTCCTGCCCGTATCGGCAACACGGGGGTGGAAGGGAGACAGACAGCAGCGCTACCCTGACCAGACGCCTCATTGATTTCGCTTCGCTCGCCAGCCCCTTGATGCCTACCCACCGCTTACCTACACAGCCGGCCCAACCGTGCCCGAGTTTTCATGTCCGAAAGGAGTCCCAACCAGTTGCCCAGCCAGTTACCTTAGTTGAACTTGGTGTGGATTATATCCGGGTTCTCGTGCCAGTCGTCGATGCTCACCCACATCTAATCCGTCGTATGGCAGTCAGCAAACGCATTGAAGCGGCGAAGGCCAAGGCCGCGTCGGCCAGCAGACAACTCACCTTCCTGAAAGTGCTCAGCCCCGCCAAGATGCTGCCACCAATCCAGGTCGAATACTTGCGCTCGGGCGGGGCAAAGATCTTTATCCTCATGTCCCGGACCGCCAGCCTCTGCACCTCGGTCAGGAGCCGGTCGCCGAAGCCCTTTGTCAGGGTGCTGCCGCCCGAGAGCACAATGTTGGAGTAGAGGGCCTTGCGCAGGTCCAGGTCCGTCTTGCCGATGGCGTTGATCACCATCTGGTGCACGCCGGGGTACTCGAGACCGATGATCTCGGGGTCGAACAGGATCTCGGGAGCCCGGAACCGTTCGGGGCCGATCTGGAGGTGACGAAAGTTAGCCCAAAATTCTAAACAGGTACCTGACCAGCAAGTGCACGACGTCTCACCTCGAGCTTGTTCCCGTCGGGCAGCGTGTACTTGGCCAGCATCTTGGGGTCGAGCTTGGCGGCCGCGTACTCCTTCTCCTCCTTCCTCGGGTCGTGGGCGACGTACGAGACCGACTCCTTGATGAGCCGCACCACCTCCTTCTCGGCGCTCGTGTGGAAGACGTAGCCGCTCTTGCGCAGCAGCGTCTGCAGGTGCTCCGTCACGTCGCGGCCGGCCACGTCGATGCGCTGGATGCTGTTGGCGATGGCGAACCCCTCGTACACGGGCACCGCGTGCGACACGCCGTCGCCCGAGTCCAGCACGATGCCCGTCGTCCGCCCGCTCGCGTACAGCGACAGCACCGCCTGTATCGAAGTGTAGAGGGCCGGCACGTTGAAGGTCTCGAAGAGGATCTGCGCCGCCGTGTCGCGGTTCGCCCGCGGGTTTAATGGCGGCTCCGTGAGCAGGACCGGGTGCTGGTTTGAGGGTTAGCACGAGGGAGCGTCTGAATGCGCATGGCGCAGGGGATGGCATCGCGAGGCGGCCAGAAACACACCTCCTCACTCAGCGTCTTCAGGCCCTCGTCGTAGACGTAGCCCCATATCTTCTCCATGTCGTCCCAGTTGGTGACTATGCCGTGCTCGAGCGGGTAGCGGATCTTGAGCAGGCCGCGCAGCTCCGTGGCGGCGCGCTCGCCTATGAAGACGTCCCCCTCGAGCGCACCGGCCAGGACCTTTGTGTGCTTGGGGCGGCCGACGAAGGAGGGGAAGAAGCACTTGGGCAGATCGTCCCCCGCGAACCCCGCGCGGATCGTGCCGGAGCCGTTGTCGATGACGATCGGCGCATTGTGTAGTAGTTCCGCCATCCGGCCGGCCGTTTCGTCGCTGTCCTGCTCGGGCGGCTTGCCGTGGGTGCCTCTCCGTTCGCTGCGGCGGCCTCTATTCTCGCTTCGGGTTCCGTCTCTGGGCGCTGTGCTATGCGGAGCTCATGAACAGGAAGCGAGGCCCATGCGCGAGGGCTTGGCTGGTATCGGTTTGGCCCGTTCTTTCTGCCAGAGACCAGAACCCTGGAATCGCGCGTGGCAGGGCGGTGGTGGGCTGTCGGGCGGTGGCTGGTTCCTCTATTTGCGGCGACTCGGTGAGGCGGTCGGCTGGGCTGGCACGAAGCTATTCGGTGGGGCGGGTCGACGGCAGCAGACAGACAGGCGCACACACGCCGTTTGCTGGCTTCGGCCGAGGTGGCGTGGTTGCTTGTCAGACGTGGCTGCGTGCGGGTTGACGTGAATTATTTCAGGGTCGGCATGGACCGCAGCTCGAACGCGACCCCAGCTTTGGCCCAAGACAATGGAAGAGGTGGGCGGCTGTTTGGGCCGAGCGACGTTCCTGACTAGTCCCGGTTAGGCAGCCACACTATCAAATCCACGTCAGAGCGCCTGTGACTGCTGATTTTGACGTCTTCAGCGCACGACACGCGCCTTTCTGGCACCCATGAAGAAAAAAAAAATCATGTATCGGCAAATCGCGTGTCTTTCCCTCCTCTTACGCAAATCTACCTAAATTTATCTACAATTATCCATCACCCCTTCTCGGCTGGTATATGGTATTCGCGTGTGCTGTCTTCCTCTTCTCGTCTGTACTCCCTTGACGAGCAACATCCTCAACTGGAGCTCATATACGTCCGCTGCACCTTGATGCCGTGCAGCGGAATCTCATCGCCGCTCTCTTCGTCCCTCTCAGACTTCGCCCCGCCGTCGGCGTGGTGACTCGTAACCGTGAAAGCAAAGCCGGTCACGTCGGGCCTGAGCGCCCCCTCAGACGGCATCTTTGGCGGGTTGCCGACCTCAACGCCTCTCTGCTCGTCCGGCAGCCGCTGGAAGGTTGACTTGAAGCTGGACATGCGGTGGACCTTGGGCACGGAGTTGCTGCTGCTGTTGGCCTCGTCGTCTTCGTCGCACATGGTTGTCAGTGTGTTGCTGGTCGTGTGCGATTTGTGGCCCAGGCGGCTGTTCGACGTGGGCATGCCGGTGCTCCGGGAGTAGGCTTCTTCTCTGCTGCCGCCGCCGCCGTGTGTCCCGCGCGTCGCGCCTCGTAACAGTCCTCCGAAGCTGCCCTTGATGCCGACTGCGCGCGCGAGCACATGGATCGCCGGCCGGATCGTCGGGAGGCACGCCGAAATGATACCGGCTGAAAACTCGATCGCGGTCCAGCCTACAGTCGGTGCCAAGGTGTAGCTGGGGTCCTTGTTTGAGTATGTGAAAAGCACGCTCGTGCGGTAGGCTGAGACGAAGACGACGCTGTTTTTTTTTTTTTGTCCGTCAGTCCAGGCTGCTACTGGGTACCAGCTCTTGCGAGGTTGAAAGCCTCAAGTGGAAGACACGACAAGAAACTTACAAGAATCCAAGACTAAAGGCAAAGGTCAGAGCAATCTTTTCGGCCAGCCGCAGCTGCAACCGCCACACCTGCGGCACCGGCAGCAGCAGGATGGCAATGTCGCTGATCAGCGTCGACGCGGCGTTCGCAATCCACGTTCCCACCTGATCGATGCAGTGGCCTGGCAGATCCGGATACCAGAGCTTCTCGACCGGCACGCAGATGAAGATGAACAAGAAGGTGATGCAGACCACCCAGGCCATGACGAAGGCCCCGACGCCCCAGGCGACCTTCTTGAAGAAGGGAATGTGGAAGATGCGGTAGTACATGAGCAGCAGTGACAGCTTGGTCCAGCCCAGATTCCAGGCGTACAAGATCTCGGCCACGACGAGGTACTTGGCCATCATGATGATGTTGTCCAGCGGCACCTTGTCCGCATGGATCCCCATCCCCTGCGAGTACATGGCGAAAATGAACCCGACGGTGACCAAGGCCCACACCTGGATATCGAGAACCCCGCCGTCAGCGATGCTCTTGTCTAGTCTTTGTCTCTTCTCCTCCGCGGGCGGCTTCTTTTGCCCGGTTCGTCGGCTGAAACGACCAGAATGGGGGATGGGGACGTACCATGGAAAAGATAATCATGTAGTCGTCCCACCAGAGCGCCTGGGCTTTGATGTGTCGGCTCCATATCCTCAAGCCGACTGTCAGGAGCGCGAGGACCGTGACGGAAACGACGACTTGGATGCTCCACGGCTGTAGGTTCTGCTGGTCGTAGCCGGGGATGCCCGGGAGCACCGACGGAGCATTGGGGTCGGGCGGCGGCACAGACATGGCTTTCGATCTGTGCGGGTACACGGGTGACGGATGGCGTGCGGCCGAGCTAGATGACGGGGACTCGGGGCTAATAGAGATGTCGTGCTCGTCAGCTCGCTAGTTGTCACTTACGTGAGCTCAGCAGCGTTGGTCCGTCCAAGACGCGACGGTTATCAACCAGCCGGCCTGGTTTGAGCAACGGACCAGGTTGTGGTTTTATTTTTTTTTTCTACAGCCCCCCAAGTTTCCTTGGGTTCGAGGCTTTCACATAACCCCGGCTCTTGTGCCACTTCGCACCATTCTCTCCATTGGGTGTGGCGACACACTGGAGAAGCTGAGAAGTGATTGCCGGGCCCCGTCACGCGGTGCCCAATGGGGTCGTGAGGAGCCAGACCCGGTGAAGGCCCATTTCGAGGCTGTTGAGCCCGGCAGATCAGCCACTTCTCCCCTGGTCGAAACCGCGCGATGGCACGTCAAATGTCGAGGTTATTGTGACGTCTGGCGATCTCTTTCTAGAAGTGGTCAAGTGAGCCCAGGGAATGGAGCCGCTAGCTGCTGTTCATCCTCAGGTCCATTTGACCCTTGTCCGCAAATCGCCTTCGATGAAACCATTGATAATCAACACATAAGGATAAAATTGGGGACTTTTTCCATTTTTCGGTGGCAGGCACCGAACGGCGAGTTGACAGCCAGGGGTAAGATCATCAGATTTGGAGATGGTGTGGGGAATTACACCCCGGCTTTCTTTGTTGGGACTGGTGGCTGGGCCAGCACGCCAGTTGCGTGCGACAAGGGCTCACATCGACCACGACTGGCACTATCACTTTGCGGGGCGATGGTGGCTATAGGCTTCAAAAAAGAAAAATTCTGATCGCCCGGTCGTCTGCGTGGCGATACTCTGAGCTGGCAGTGCAGCACGGGTGTCGGTGGGCAGCCGCCGCACTAGCCTCGGCCAATATTCCAATTGCGGCTCTGGATTCTCCATGTGTAATGTTTCGCCGCCCCGGTTCCAGCGGCCTCGGCCCGACTGGCGGTGGAGCGAGGCGAGCAAGGGCCGGCAGGCAAAAGAAGATTAGCATACGGACAAAGATGCCCCTCTCGGCAATAGCCGCTACCTAGCCTGGAGCTGTCCAGGTGGAGGATGTTGTCGTCCGCCCCTTTTCTTGGGTGCAGACATGGGACGTTGATGAACTGCTGCCACCAACGAAACGATATACAAAGCAGCTACCAGATCGAGCAAAGAAGCAAACAACCCCAAGAAGAAAGCAAAGAACAAAGCCGCTAGAAAGAAAGAAAAAAAAGAAAAAAAAGAGAGACCGAGAGGCTGGGCTAAAACAAAACATGGCCGCCAAGACCACAGTTCGGGTGCCGCACCTCGGCGTCACGGCGGGCTACCGGCTGGCCGGCGACGCCATCGACGCGTCCAAGCCTACGGTGGTGCTCGTCAACTCCATGTGCACGACGTCGGCGCTGTACGAGCACCAGTTCGCCAACGCCGAGCTGTCGGCCGCCGTCAACCTCGTCGCCGTCGAGCCGCTCGGCCACGGCGCCACCAGCTGTCCCTCGGAGCACTTCACCTACTGGGACTCTGCCCTCGTGGCTCTGCAGGTCATGGACAGCCTCGGGGTGCAAAAGGCGTTTGCGCTCGGCACTAGCCAGGGAGGCTGGATTGTTGCTCGAATGGCGCTTTTGGCCCCTGAACGGGTACGTTCTTTTCTTTTCTCTTTTTTCCTTCCCTTCTTCTTTCTCACCGGTCTCGTCCTGTGCCCAGGCTGGGTACTGTTCCACTGCAGGACGGCGGCTCATCTCCCGATCCTCCTCCACCCATCCATCCCGCCACCTCCCCCCGGCTGCGACCAAAGAACGTGGTGGTTGCACACGTGCAGCGTTGCGTGCCACCCACCACCCCCTACACGCCAAGGCCAGGGGCATTGCATTGCCTGATTATGGAGCAATCCACGCTAACAATTTGCATCATTTCCGCCCTCTGCCACTGGACGGTCGAATACAGATACTCGGAATCCTCCCCCTGGGCACGTCCCTGGACGACGAGTCACCCGAGTCACGCGCCAACGGGGCCTGGGACCCCAAGACTCAGCTGAGGCCCTTCCTGGACGGCTGGAGCGCCCCGGCTGCCGCCGACTTCGTCGTCGACGACGTCTGGTGCGGCATGGTCGGCAGCCTGGGCTTTTCCGGCACAGTCCCCGCGGAGACGCTCGAGTTCTGGACCACGACGCTCAAGTCGGTCTACCGCGGCGACGAGGGTCGTAGGAAGCTCAAGGGCGCCCTCGTCAACCTGCTCTCGCGGGACGGATTGCTGATGAGGCTGAGGGACATCAAATGTCCTGTGTACTGGCTGCAGGTATGATATTTTTCTCTCTTATTCTTTTTTCCAACCGCTGTCTTGGATGCTTTGCTGATAGGACGACTTTGGTTTCATAGGGCACTCAAGATCCCGTCTTTGGGGTCAAGATTCCCGCCGAGCAGATCAAGCTGTTCACTGCTTCGCCCGAGGCGACCCTGACGCTTGTTGAGGGTGGTGGCCACTACCTCAATGCCACTAGCCCCAAGGAGGTGAACGAGGCCATTCTGAAGATGGTTAAAAAGTACGCCTGAAGATTGAATAGTCTGCCATGTGGGCAAATTATCAGGTCATCTAAATCGGTGTTTTCTGGGTGGTCTACCAAAAGCAGCAAGGCTTTCCAAATATATCTTAACTCATTGTCAATTCCAACCCTGTGCTCCAGTCTATTCCCTGTAATGGTGGTCTCCTGCGGCCACTTGAATGTCCTAGCGTGTTGGTGTCGACTTTCTGAAAATATCACTTACGCGGATTCGGACACGCCGAAACGATAACATCGTTTCCAGCACGTAATGCAGGAGGCTCAGCATTGACCGGGAGAACATCCGCAAAATGCGGGGAGCTGCCGGGAATGTTTTGCTTGGCTTCGACGATCTTTATTTGCTGGAGAGCGCCCCCGACCTGTATGTAGGCCCGATATGAGTGAACTACCTCGTTTTTGGTTGAGTTGATCCATATTTCTCGATTGCTTGTCCTCTTTTTCGGCGAACCACCCAAAAATTTTAACGTAAAAAAAGGTGGACATGAGATGCTAGCGTCGCCTATCAAGCGTAGGGAACCGGCTGCCGCCTCACTTGATTGACGCAACAGTCCTGTTGATCACACTATGGCTACCTATCCCTCACAGCTGAAGAAAAGGATCCGCGTTTGACCCGCTCATAGGCGGCGCATCCTCAGGAAACACATTAGCGGCGCTTGCCGTGCCCGCCAGGCGCTCGCACTTGTCCATCGTCGAGCTGACGGTGCGCGAGCACCTCGACCAAGCCAGCGCCACGAGTGCCCCGGCACGTTGGCGTTCTCGATCCGCTCGAGGGATTCGAACGACGTGTCGCAGTCGGCCAGCAGGGTTGACAGCAGGAGGATGGGGGCGGGCCTCTCGCCTCTCCCACCCTTGGTCAGGCGGTCGGGGTCGATGTACTTGTCCTCCCCGTTGAACGCCTGCAGCTCTGTAGCCCGGTCGATGGTGCCTGTAAACGTGAGGTTCCCCCAGTGCTCGCGGCGCGTTCCTGTTGTCGTGGGCGTCATGTACGCAGCTCGTCGCCGTTGTACACGCTGATGTCCGAGTTGGATGTGCCGTCGTGCCACGCCTTGACCACCTGTCCGGGTTGCGCCGCCGCCGAGGGTGAGGTCCCTCCGTTTTGCCGCCCAAAAGGGGCACATGATGCCGTCGCAGCCCGGCTGCGCTAGCTTAAAGCTGCGCCCGTACCTCGACTCCCCGACGAAGATTTTGCTAGTCGGAACGCTAGCCTTTGTGGTCATGATGAGTGCCCGCGTCGTTTCTGTAAGGTTGACGTGGCTCCTGGCGCAGTTGCTGGCTGGGCAGCCTTCTGTCGCCAACCCGTCGTCCGCATCCTATTGTCCTGGTCTAGGTCGGCTTTGGAGCTGTGTGGAAAGAAAGGGGTGAGACTGGAGGACAAGCAGCACCATACCCTGGAGATCTTATGTCACGTACACGATGTAGTCCTGCACGGTGAACATGTAGCCTATGGGAAACGCCTTGAGATACCTGCGGAAACGGCAAGCCAGCTGGTGCTCCCTGCAAGAGTCTGTGCGAAGCCCACGATACTCACCAGTAGCTGGTGGGAGCAGTGATAGAAAGTGTTTGACTCTTGAAGGGCTTGCCTTTTATGACGGTCAGACACTTGAGGTAGTCGGCCGCGTCCGAATCGAACCCCGCGGGCGTGCCGGGGATGTCTTTGGCGCCCGGGTATTCCTAGTCGAAATCCAGGCCATCCAGGCCGTCTCGCTGCGCGGTGCCTCGCCTTCGGGGAACTCAAGAAGCTTCTATGACTGTGACCGAGGCGTCTTGCCCAGCCCCGTCCAGACCCGGCCGCTTGCCGGTAACTGCCAGCTCCTATCTGAGTTTATACTCTTTTGCTTGGTTTCTCGAGGAGGCCGGTAATATCAGGTACCTACTGTTAAGCTTGGTGGATGAGCTGAGCCATACCTGGAATATGGAAGCTGCTTCTCCACCAGGGCATGGGATCACAATCAGCAATAAACGAATAGGTTATGCGGCTGGGCATTACGAACTCCTCTTCCAGAAGCTCAGTAGGGGCTGTGCAAGGCAGGATACGCCAAAGTCCACCACGGCTCGAGACACCAGCTCTCACGGGAACTTCCTAAAAGGGCGCGCGTACTGCGTCGAGGGCCTTCCCACCCAGGCTGCTCCTCTGGCGTCAGACCCAACCTCGACCACAGCCCCTAAGGCGATTCCCGCCAAGACCGACAACGGCGTCACCACGCCGACACCGTCCTGGCCTAACACGGTGGACAGCTGCAAGACCTTCTAGCTCGTAGCCCAGGGCGAGGCGTGCGGGTCCGTGATCCGGAAGAACAACATCAATTAATTTCATCCAGCTCGTTGCCTAGAACCCGTCGGTAGGCGCCGACTGCAGCAGCCTCTGGGTCAACACGTATGCCTGCGTGGCTCTCCTGTGCAATCTTCGAGTCGCCTTATGTTCCGTGGAAAGTCATGTGTGGACATGGGATTAGACGCTGGCTTGCAATGCCATTGCACCACCAGGTGAACTAGCTGTCGTTGCCATATAATTGGTCGGGTCACGTGAATTAAGGTGGAGGGGCTAACAAGCGCCTCTTTCTCGCGTCCTCGACAAGCCTTTCGTTCCTTCAGGCAAAGCAAGGCGAACAGATCCTAAAATGCGAGGATCTTTGCCGATTCATCCGGACCCATCATGACACCGAAGTTGTGAAAGAAATGGTCGCAGCTTTTCGGGCGTCGTCGTCCAGCCTCGCCGGCCCCGTCTGCCAAGCCTCCGAGTACGTTAAAACTCTGTCTAGCATTGCACGGTTTCTCGTAGCTTACATTCTCCAGCAAACACCCGGTTACCCGACCAGGGAAATGAAGAACATGGATCAAAAGCGTCTTCAACCGTCGCGGCAAAGTCATACCCTCTTCCCTCCCCGCCTGCCGCCGCCGCAGAGGTCGCCCGAGCCGCAAATGCGAAAGCCACCAACGATCACCAATCACCTGCAGCATCGCAAGCAGCCAAATCCGTACCCAAGCCACCGCCGACCGAATCCACGCAGCAACCGACCCCGTCCGAAAGACCGTGGAACGCCGCGTACGACAGCCTTGGAACGGGCGATGCAGAGCTTGTCATGTCACACGTGAAGCAACAATCGAAAGACAGCGGCATCGAGTCCGTCAGTACAAACCACGACATAAACAACCTCAGCGCCAAATGTTCCTCGGTCTTTCTGAAAGCTGTCAAGCTACGACTATTTGAAGCCTATGTACCGCAACTGGGATGGATCCGAATTACTCGTACATAATGATTTGCGGAAGATGTCAATCCCACACCATGGGTCCTTCCAGGAGCTGAAAGAGGCCGCAAGAGCTGGTTGCCATCTATGCAGCCTAATAGAGTTCTATTGCAGGGGATACACTGTCGACTTGGAACTTCCTATCGAGCTTTACCTCGACCTTAGAACCAAGGAGAACCGGGGATACACCTTCCATGCCCACGCTAGGACGAGTCGAACCGAGATCCACTTGGGCTTGAAGGGTATGTACGATGCCGCCCCAATTTATCGTATAGCTGCTGAATATCAACCTAGGTACCGACAATCTACCACCGCAGCAAGCTAAGACATACTACCATCCCGGCGGTGGGATTCCCGAGGCGACGTTCAATACGATTCGAGATCGGCCGCAGCAACGCGAGGTCGGGCACAAAGAATGTCATCACCGCTCAACGGTATGGATGCCTACAAGGCTGGTCGACGTTGGCACACTTGACTCGAGTACGGTTCGACTCATAGAAGTCAACAACGGGCTCCACGCGCCGTACTTGACGTTAAGCCACTGTTGGGGTCGGAATTCCAAAATCTACCGGAGGGCCTCGGGGGGGGAATTTTGAGGTTCCAGTTAAGGAGTTGCCGCGAACATTCCGCGACGCCATCACAGCCACGCGGAGGCTGGGCTTCGCATACATCTGGGTTGACTCCCTCTGCATAATCCAAGACGATGAAGCCGACTGGAATAACGAAGCCGCCAGCATGGCAAGCGTTTATACCCACGGCGTCTTAAACCTCGCGGCGAGCTACTCTGCAAATAGCCATGGAGGCCTGATGTTGGAGCGGGGTCAGTTTCATGTTACCCCGTGTTGCTGGAAGCACGGGCCTACCCGAGTGTGCTCCGGCAACCGTTGGGATCGGTGGATGGAAGCCGATCAAGTTTGCTGGACTTTTGACCCCCAGTCCGAATTTGCTGAACCGGGGACCAGACAACATCTGCCACTCCTAAGCAGAGGTTGGGTGTTGCAAGAGCATGTGCTCTCGCCGAGGACAGTACACTTCCTTCCAGGCGAGATCATTTGGGAATGCCGTCGGCTGTCGGCCAGAGAATCTCTCCATCGCAGCCCCGGCCCCCGGCCGGACTAATAGCTCAGGAGTTCAATGTGGAAGTGACCGCTTCGCCAGAGACCAGTCCTGTCATCCAGAATGGGTTTAAGAACTTCCTAGGCCACGGCTTAGACGGTACGTATATTAAGCGACAAACTAAATGGACTGCGCCGATATTAACCAGTCGTGCAAATCAGAGCCGAAATCCCAAAGCCGACTCTATCGTCAATGGTACAATATGGTCGAGCGGTATACTGAAAAAGCCCTAACGAAGTCGGAGGATAGGCTGCCAGCGATCTGGGCGCTGGCCCAAAGGTTTCAAGACGCAACAGGCGACGAATACTGTTCCGGCCTCTGGAAAGAGGATCTCCTCACCGGGCTTCTGTTCAAAAGACTCCCCTCCCGAACTCCCTGCTGCCGCACAAGCCAGCTCAGCCTCGGCCCATCGTGGTCCTGGGCCTATATCGAGTGCGGAGTCAAGTTTCGACATACGGCTTCGCTCCCACCGCCCCTGGCGAGTTCCTCTGCACAGTCAAACCATCTCCCAAAGGCATGCTTACAAAAACTTGTCATCGTTCCGACCGAGCCGCCGTCTTCTTCCATGGGCCGGACGTGTCGGGCTGAATTGGAAATACGCACCTTTGCGCGGAGCGTGGTCGGTCGGCGCCGCAACTGGAACCCATGTCCTCGCGGGGGGCTTGTTGGCGAGATACGGCCCCCGGAGTTCAGCGATGACTCAGAACTCCGGTGGAAATACGAAAGTCTACACCGCGGATCCCGCCAAAGCTCTTGCTGGGACATGAAGACCCATCAAATGGCCCCAAAGAACCCCCGAAAATGGACTCGCGACTCGTCCATGGCAATACAAATAAAAAGAGATCAATGGAAAACGAGACAAGAAAACCTTGGTGGCGAAATGGACAAGGTTCTCGAATCTGGGCCTTTCGAGCTTGACTTCGACACCAAGGAGTTAGCAAAGGCGTACGAAGAGAAGGCCGTGCTTTGTTTGCATATCGAAGGGCGGTCCGGCCTGTTAGTAGAACCCGATCCAGGCCCTAATGCCGGCTCACAAACCTACCACAGGATCGGGATATACTCTGGACTATCTGGGACGAATGGTTCGGACGGGTGGGAACCGATAACGGCTACGCTTATATAGTCTAGCTACAATAAAGGCCGCGTCTACTTCAAACACTCGGGTTTATAATGTCGGGAGGAAAAAAAAAAACTACCTTCGGCGGACGTGGATATTTTATGTACTGGTTGACGTGCCCGGAACGATAAACCTCGTGATGCGTGGGTTGGGCCTCTCCCGGCAGGAGGCCGGCAGGAGGTTCACGGAGCGCTGGCGGGATATGCCATAGAACCGCGCTCATCAAGCGGCGATCGACAGCGCAAAGAGGGCCAATAACTCCCTTGATCCGCTTTCTTATCCTGCTGAGCTGCCACTTCCTGAGCGTGTGAAAAGCCGATTTGTTTCTTGTTCTAGGTTCTCTGCAAGCTTCTAATGCCTGTACTTGGCTAGGATAGGTAGACATCGCTTTGGCTTTGCATATTTCCATCGTCACATTATGGGATGAGAGGTTGCGAGTATTGTCCGTGATCAGATTGATGTCAGCACGCGCCTTTTGGAGACGGTTCCAGGGGGATTGTGCTGTTGGTTGGGGCTGTATATGCCAGCGGGTCCCCTGGCTCCCCACATCGATCCCTCGCCTCCGTCCTGCACAAACAAACTGATGCTTCATGAGGTTGGGCGTCCCGTCACTAATAATCTTCCCATCAGCCAGCCATCAAACATTGAACCATGCTCACCTTTCCAGATCGACGACCGCCGCCGCGGTTGGAAACCCTGCCGCCAGAGCTGCTGGATCAAGTCTTGGGAGACTTGGCCCGCTCCGACATCTCGCGCCTTTCGCGGGCCTGTTGGGCCTTCCATTCAGTGTTTCTGCCGCGGCTCCTGGGCCCTCCAGAAAACTTCAACCTCGCCGTCAGATGGGCTTACCATGCTGGCGTCAACAGCCTGGTCGACAGAGTCGTAGCCGACTACGGCGCGCCCGCCAGCACCGTTGCCATAACAGACCGGCGCGGCGACAGCATCCAGGTCCTGAGCCTGGGTCTCACAGCCATGAGCGGGCAGGCCGGCACTTTCCGGCACCTGATCGAGCTCGGCGCCCAGGTGGACTGCCGCCCCGGCGCCCACGCGTCCTCGATCCGCGTCCTGGTTCGATCGCTTGCCCAGTCGCCCTCCCCGGACCTGCTCCGCATCTTTCTCGAGATCAACCCGTCCCTCGTCTCTCAGCTGGGTCAGCCCCGGCGCACCGAGCTGCTCTTCCACGCCGTCGACGCCGCCAGCCGGGAAAAGTCTCCCTGGCCCGTCTCGTCCTGTCTGGAGATTGCCAAGAGGCTGCTAGCCGCCGGCGCCGACCCCAGCCCCAGCATCGCCTCCGTGCGCTACCCGGTTCACGGCCACGACGTCGTCATGCCTACGCTCTCGGCAGCCATAAAGTCGCGCTCACCCGAACTCGTGCGCCTTCTGCTGGAAAAGGGCGCTCGTGTGAGCTCGATGCAGGACACTTTTTTTCGAATCATGGACGAGCCGCCCCTAGAGGGGCAGGCGTCACCGGCAGAGCGCTATCCCACAGCCATCACCAGCTTCTCCCCCATGTGCGCAGTTGCATACTGGCTCGCCCAGACTCTCTCCACCACCACCGAACCATCAGCGCGTGCCCAGGACTTTCAGCGGCTCGCCAAGATTGGCCGTCTATGTCTTGAGCAGGGGGCCGCACTCAATGACTGCGTGTCCATCTTTTACGACAGCCGGGTCTTGCGCTTTCGGACGCCAATAATGCTTTACGTGGCAATGGTAAAGGACTGGGGGCCATCCGGTGACGATCGAGAGTCCGATGCCATGCAGAGGCTCCGGTATCTGTGTGAGATTGGCGCAGCCGGCCTGCGCGACACGCAGCACCGTTTTGCATATGAAATCGAGACGCACTATGCGAGTCGGGCCGGACCGCTGGTCCGCAGGGGCGCGCATGAGCACTGGGCTGCAGCTCTCATGCGTGGGCGGGAGCTTTGGACGTCGCCTGTACATCTCCTCCTGAAGATCTGGCTTCCCTTCGGCTCGGCTCTCCCTTCGCTCGCGCAGCCTGTCAAGCTTCTTATGGCACGATATGGAGAACACGAGGGCTTGCGCCTCAAGTCGGGACGCGGACCCAGCCCCGCGTGCCCTTTCGCAGCCGAGTTGCTAGCCCTCTACAAGCACAGCCCGAGAGTTGGAGAGCAACCCAACGACACGCTGGATAATACTCATCCCGTCATGTCAGCCTGGAAATCCATCGTGACGAGCGCCATTCAGCACCTGACCCCCCTGGAACTCGACAACCTGCTCTTCGACTACTGCTGGCTCAAGCTGACCTGCCTCAACCACTACTTCAAACTATACGACAAATATTTCTTCGTTCGACGGCCGAAGATGGACAGCGACTGCTGCAGTGCAGCAACCTCGGCCGACGACCCATTTACGCGCCCGACCATACGGCAGCTCATCGCCGCCGGGGCCGACATAAACCGCAGGCTCGACGGCAGATGGGCAACGTCGCTGCAGGAATTCGGCCGCTGGCTCATGGACAGCGGCGGGGGGTGCCACGGCCAGCTGTGGGGAGGCCACCGCTATGTAGGCCCCATCGGCCTGAGCGAGGAGCGGGCGCGGCTACTGCGCTTCCTGATCGACGAGTGCGGCGCCGACCCAACAATCCCCTTCAGGGACCAGACCATGGCGGAAATGCTACGCCAAAGCCTCCAAGAAAAGAAGTTGAGAGACAACGAGACGACCGATGGTTACCGCCGCCTGGTCGAGTTTGACTGGGGCCGCCCTGGCTGCTATTTCGACGATGTGCGGAGGAGATTCATAGAAGAGAAGAAGGAGGGGGAAACCGGAGACTCGGACGGATCGGGATGATCTGAGTGGAATGGGTGGGTTACATCTTGGTGGTTAACATTATCCGGAGGAGCATTCGAATCTGCCTCTTGAAGGCCGGCGTGCAGGATAGGGGCCCCAGCTGCGGCTTTGCAATCTTGGCTAAGCCGCAAGGGCAGCTAGAGGCAGACAGCCTGGCCGACTAGCACATATCGCTATCGCCATATATGTCACCGGCCGAAATATGCGGGATCTTGTCCGCTCTCCGTCACGAAAGCCAGCGTGGAGAGAAGCCATGCTCTGTTTAGGTCACCTGCAGCGCACACAAGCCAGAGTGCTCCTGGCCTCCCATCTGGGACCCGGTCTGCTCTAGGTACATAGAAAGTGGGAAAGGAAAGCGGGCTCTGGAAAGCACTCTGAGAATATCAGCCACCACCGTTGCCGTGAAGGTTGGAAAGGCGACCTCCGTGATCCCCGGCTCCTGGTAAAAGCAGTTCCAACCCTCTAAATTCCGCCATTTGGTGAGGAAACTAAAGAGTACCAGTGACCTGCGCCTGTAGGCGCATATAAAGGGGACCGCTGTACTTTCAGAGTTCGACTATGAGCGCGCTCGATGTCATCTTGTGAGCAAGGTTCTCCGCTATCAATGCGTCTGACAGGTTGGGATAGATGCACGCCAGGCCGTTGATGAGGTTCCTGACATGATGGCGGTCGTCGGTCTGAACTCCGGCTTGCTCCAGGGCAGCGACAGTATCCCTCCAGCGCATGAGATATTCTTCGACAGTGGTGTATTTCCTGGCTGACATGCTGTGGTACTTCCCAAGTAGGTGGTATGTGTCGTTGAGCTTGTTGCTGATGTACCTCTCAACGACACTCCAGAGCGTCTTGGCGTTCGTCTCGTCCATGGCGTCCACTCTCAGGCGGCCGCTGAAGTGGACGAAGTCATTCCAGACCCTCTCGAGCGATTTTCGTATGCAGAAACACGTCGTCGCCATACCAGCCTCCCACTTCTGGACGTCTGCGTCGAGGTCGTCGCCTTCCGGTCTGCTCCCATAGCCGTGGTTGATGAACTTCATGGTACCAGATTGGTGGAAGTAGGCAGTTATGGCGTCCCTCCACTCTCTGTGGTTGGAAGCGCCGGGCTCGAGCATCGGTATCTCTACCAGCATGCCGCTGGTGGGCAAGGCCGCCATCTTGGCGATGCTTGGTTGTGTTGTTCGCCGGCCGTAGTAGTATCCTGATGGGGAATTTAACCTGGGATGACTACACCTTGGGTAGTTTTTGTCAGACCTGGATCGGCTCGCCCAAGTGATGGTTTGTACGAGGAAGTCAACCTACCGCGCGGGGAGCGAGCAAAAGACGAATCTCTGGATGGCTTGAACCTGTCACTGGGCGCCAAGCGAACGCCCAGAATGCGCCTATTGATGTTCGCGGTAGAAGATACCAGATCCTCGGGGGCCTGAGGGGAGAGGAAAAGAGTGGATGTAGTGGTTGCGGTAACGGATGGAACGGCGAGGAAGATCGGGGGGCACCCTACCTTAGATATGTCACGCCAAAGTGGATCCTGAGCTGGACGATGGGAAGGTGCCCTTGTGGTACCTCTAGGGAAGGCGCCCTTGGGACACCGATTTGCATACACTCAAGCGGGACGACCGCTCTTTCCTCATCAACAGGCGGGCAGACCAGAAAAATGAAGTCACCTTCTATGACTTGAGTCAGAGGCCCGCCCTCTTGCGTCGCAGCCATGGGGCCTCGCAAGTCCTATTTGGCGACTTTCCGTGGTATGTGTAGCTATTCATGCTTGCATCAAGGCCTTGTCACTGCCAGGCCTTCTGCCGCCAACCTACTGCCAAGCTCACCAGGGCTTGCAAAGGAGCATCCAGGTACACAAAGAAACTAGTACCAGAATAAGAGATCAAGTCACAGTAGGTAGTACCTCAACCGTTCCGGTCTGGTTGTGAATTCTACGGCAATAATTCAGCTACTGAAGGCCGTTGACCATCTCCATTATCCAAGACTCGGTTTTCGCACACCACGCTGAGTATCTAAACAATCCAACGGAGGAACTCTGACATGAAGGTAGTAGCCTTAGGCCCATCCAGAAAATAAATGGCAGGATAACATGATTTAAGGGAGATATAGATCCAACAAAACAAAAAGGGGAGAAAGGAGAGAGAGCAAGTATGTGAGAACAAGGAGAGATCTCACGAAAGGCACAAAGAAAAAAAAAGCGTCATCCACCTTGATCGCGTGAACGCTTCATAACGACGACCCCGATGAGGGTGACTTCCACCTCCAATGGTCAAGATAGCGCCTCAAACAAAAACCACCATCACGCATCGTCATCATCCGCCATGGACGAGTCCGACCGTGACTCGATGGACCTGTGCTCCCCCGATGGGAACCCGACAGGCCGGTGTGAGATCCCGAAAGCAGGGATTCCCGTGCGGAATGGAGGCAGCATGCGTGCACTGCTGCGAAGGATCCCGGGGATGTCGTCGTTGGTAGGCGCCCCGCTGCTGCGCAGGATCGGTTCGACGGCGCCGGACGGGACGCGGTCATTACCAAACCGGCCGCCGAGGTGGTTAAAGACCGGGGACCGCGCAGTCGGCGTCCCCTCCTCCTCCTCCTCCTCCTCGGCCGGCGGCAGCGGGACCATGTTAGAGGAGGTGGAGACGGTGTCGCCGTCACCATAGAGCGAGCTGGTTGGGTTACCCGACGCCATCGAGGACGCGGGGTACTGCGACCCCACGGGCAGGGAGCCGGGGAACATGACGGACATGAGGGCGTTGACGGCACGCTCCCATTCCTGCTGGCCGTGATCTCCCCAGATATTTGCGAGGGCGACACCGGACTGGAAGCGAAAGAAGGTCATTTTTTGGTCGAAGACTATCGGGAGTTAGTACTACAAAGCGACAGCATTGTCTCACGTTTCAGGGTCACAAATTAAAAGAGAAGGCTTGCTCACATGGAGATGGGTAAAATTCTTTGTGGACGTGAGGGAAGAGTGTTTTGACAATTTTGTTCCAGTTCGCCTCATTCTTCTCGTCAACGCCCATGGCCCGGCCGCCTTTAGGCTGTGCGCGAGACGAGATGGCCTCGAATTGGGCCGGCCCGAAGCGCTCGATCCCATTCCATAGAGGCGGACCGCATCTCACGTCGAGTTCCGAGTGTTCGTCGAAATCAGCCTTGGTCTTGAACGGCTTCCTGCAGCGCTTGCAGTACAGTTCGTAGTGCTTCTCGTAAAGATGATCCGTTCTGAGGAAGTGTCAGCGTTTTAGGTAGCCGTATCCGGACATGGTGGGGGACGGGACATGTGGTCGCCAAACATACTTGAGCTTGGATATGTTCCATCCTTTGCAGCACTCTGGAAAGTGCACCATATACATCAAGGGGTTGAGCGCGAAGTAGGGGCATGCGAGCAGCCTCTCCAGGACGACGGCACTCAGCTGGCCGTCAGCAAGTGCTTCCATTGCCATTGTCATAGCCCCTGGGCGATCGGTGCTTGTTATCCAGTGACTTGGGCGACGATCGGAGGCGAGGTTGCCTTAAAGAAGGCAAAGAAGGCAAGAAGGCGGATGTTTGACAACGGGTAGATGGTGGGGAGACTATGTGATGGACGACAAGACCACAAAAGAGGAAGCAAGGGCAAAGATGCTTGTGAAGCGGATTCGAGGTGGCACGGTCGAAGCCATCTTCTCAGCACCTTTTTGGAAGAGATGGCGCATTGCGGCGGTATAGAAGGAGGGGATTTGAGGAGGCGGCTCAAAAATACAATGCAGCTTGAAAGTTCTGAGGACGAAGCTCAAAAAATCCCACGAGCCCTTGCAAACATGCTCATGATTGGGAGGTGAGGTGTCGACGCAGGCTGCGCCCCACAGCTTTGGTCGCACAAGCATGCCCAAGTCCGCGCTGCCAGTGGACGCGCATTATGTAACAAAGGTCCTGGATAGCGGCGCGCGCTCAAGGAATGGCTTGAAAGACTGCCCGGTAACAGGTAATGCGCTGGCGGGGTGCTTGCCTGCCAGCACGGCGGGGTGGCGTAATGGACGTGGCATAGGATTGCCTAAACCGGTCTCGGTGTCGGCCTCGCGGTCCGCCTCAGTGAGTTACCTGTGGCCGCCAGGATCTTAGGTAGTGTGTCCATTCTCTCTGGGAGTGTCAGTGTCAGGCTGTGCGAGACTTTGATGCCAGGACAAGTGCATGAGACGCACGGACCACAGTGATCAGGTGCGAGTGACCGCGGACGGAACCCCTGAAGCACGGCCTTTTGGAGCTAAACACAACGTCATTCCTGCCCCAGTCGGGCCGGGCTTCCCCTCTCAGCCCGTCGGGTCTCTCGTTGCAACCATCAATTCAATCAACCCACCACCATCACACCATCGAAACCCAGGGGCATCACCAATCAATAAATCAGCGACGAGACCTTGCTTTTTGCAAACGAAACACACAAACACAACATCGGACTTGCCAAAGCGCCAGCAGTACAAAACCGCATCGCAACCATGGGTCGCCGTTCGTACTACGACACTGACGAGGAGCGCCTGCCTGAGGGCATGACGAGGATCGGCTACGACGCCGACACCGAGACCTACACCTTCCGCGACGCCGACGGCAGCGTCTGGGAGTCGGCCCCGGGCAGCCGCTACGGCAACCTGACCAAGATATCCAACGGCTCGGCCGCGGCGCGACGCGCGGCCCAGCCGATGGGCGCCGTGGCCCGCGGGCCGCTCAACGGCAAGGGCGGCGACGGCGGCGACGACGGCCAGCGCGCCTACAACGACGACGATGACGACGACGCCGACGACTCGGACCGCTCCCCGTTCCTGGCCCCACCGGCCTACAGCGCGTCGGCCGCGGCGGCGACGCTGTCGACGCGCGGCGGCAGCGACGACGCCCTGCCCCTGCCGTCGGCCGCCGAGGCCCGCTACCGGGACTGGCGCAAGCGGTCGTGGCGCGCCGACCTGATGCCGCTGCTGCACTTCTTCCTCGTAAGCTCGCTTTTTCTCGTCGGCATCTTCTGGATGGTCGGCGGCTTCTCGGGCGGGTCGTCGTCGTCAGCCTCGCAGAAGCCAGAACCGCAGATGCCACCGCCCGTGACGGCCAAGCCCGCCGCCCCGACCAGCTGCCCCGACGGCTGGGCGACGAGCGTCGTGTACCGGGGCCAGACGTGCTACATGATCGCAAAGATGCACGGCGTCGAGCTCGACGAGCTGCTGAGCGTCAACAAGGGCGTCGACTGCGACCTGCTCCAGATCGGCGAGACGATCTGCGTGCCCAAGACCGAATGATGTGGCTGCCCTCGACTTGCTGCGGGAAGCGGTCCGCCTTTTTCTGTCAATCACAATCTCGTCGCCCGCTTTCCGGGCACTCTGAATCGCCCGAAATGCCGAGCCCTTCAACGACAAGCCGGGACGCTTCGGCCTCTTCTTTTCCTTCGCCTTGGTCTTTGCACTCTTCGCTGGTTGCTTGGGCTTCTTCCTTTCATTTCCGTGTGTTCTATTTCATCTCCTTTGTTTAATCAGTATATCCGAGGGCAGGCACCTGGCACCCTCCTCGCCAGTCTACTGTCTCCCTACACTGTTTTTGAGGGGTAGGAGCTGATCCGCAATATCGTCTCCAGTGTCGGCTGGGACAGTCCAGAACGAAGTATTAGGCGGTGTTCTTTTTCTTTGTACTGGGTACCGGGACAAATACATCACAGATCAATCTTCTCCTAATATGGAGCAAGAGCTATGTTTTATGGTATCTCGACGGTAACTACCCCTTGCCGCTTGTATAATACCAGGCTCAGCTGAGCTACCATATCTGTGTCATCTTGAACGTTCTCTGCAGCGGCAGATCTTGTGGTCCCCAATGAATGGAAGATTGTTGCAGCACCATTCGTATCAGTCTTTACGAGGCGACAAGTAAAAGTGTGCGCAAAGTGAAATCGATTTGTGTAACCAGTAAAGGCCACGACGTGGGCGGCACAAACAGTGGCCGCCCTACGATGGAAACGCCTAAATGTCTTCCGTACCCTAATAACTCCAAGCGTCTCAAATATGTACAAGGCCCCACGATGCAAAATCTTCTTGCAAAGCCAAAGAAATGAGCTCTGTGGTCTCAGTATTTCGTGATTAAATCCGACGGGTCGGAAAAGAAGCAGTGTATATGTCCTCGTTTTGACGACCTCCATGTGCGTTTTTCAAATGTGGCCGTCAAGGGCCTTCTGGACCATGAAGGGCCAGCCGAGGATCAGAGCCATGCCGGGGAAGTAGCTGTCGAGAAACGGAAGATTTGATGTCAGTACAAGGAAGCCATCTAAACAGAAGAGGAGAACGATCCGGGCTGGACCGTGGGGCAGGCTGGCGGTAACACACATCCCCAGGGACTTCCCAGTACGGGAAACGATCTTGGCCCAGTCGGCCGGCTGCGCCCTCTCGGCGATGGGCAGCCTCTGGAAGGGGTGTGGCTCAAAGGAGCGCATGGTGGTGCGCATGGCCGTCATCAGCGAGAACTGGCGGCGCTGGGTGGCGTTGCGGAGGGCGACACGAGCGACGATGGGAGACATGATTTTGATTGTGTTCCTCGAAGAGGGTAGAGTGGCGTGTCGCTGTCTTGGAACAGAGCGGAAGGGTGGCTAGTCGGTATACAGGAGGAGGACGGAGTGGTGATGTTCCCAAAAGAGGCTGATGGGAGATGTATGTTGTGTAATGTTGGACAGATGGTGATGCAGGAGAGGGAGAACCGGTGACCAGGGGATCGTGCAGTGCAACACTCTTCTTATATCTACCAGGCACGAGCCTCCAAGGGGCCTATCCCGGAAAGACCCTTACCTTTCCCTACAAGCGGCGGGTTCCCGAGAGCATGGCACGCCCTCATGGCCCGATGGGTGGCTGGAGCTGGCCGGGTCCTGGCATGGCACGCAAAAACGTGCTGCGGATGGATGACAGTTGCAGGCGCAAGCGAACCCCGGTTAGGGCAAAAGGCAGATCTCCCCAAGGGATGGGCACCAAGATTTTCCTCTGCAGTGGTGCCATACGAATCCCAAAAGGTGACTGTTGGCCGCCCAGGCCCCAAAAGCGGCAGCTAACACCTTGCGCTGGAGAAGGCTGAGCGCGCCGGATGGGACGATTCGGCGGCCTTTGACTGTCAACGTCGTCCCATGTTGCCGAGCTTGTGCTGTCAGATGGGCTGATCGGGCCCCGCCGTTGGCACTGTGGGGCCTAAAAAGGAACGGGTGGAGCAGACAGATACCAGTTTGTCTTTTTTCTCATTGGTCGTAGCCTTTTTAAGCCAATCACGACGGCCCAAGATATTGAATTTGTAGCCAATCATGGGGAACAAGCCCGGACTCTGTTGCCCGGCGCAGGCTTTCGCTGCCCATCCTCGATTTTCCGAAGTCGAACCACCAGACCACGGCCCATCAGCCCATTGAGGCTGCCAGGCGAGAAAAAGCCAGACCCCTCTCGACCAAGCGCCGCAGCACAAATCCCGGCTTCCCCGCATGAAAAAAAAAAAAAAATCGATTGAAAAAAGAAATATCCGAAATAATAACACTGGATTTATGCATGACAAAACCAGTCACTGGACGCCTCGACGAGCAATCAACGATTCGTCATCCTCCTGCGACTGGCTGACTGGCGATATCAGCCGTGATAAGCCGTCGCATTCTCAGCGGCCAGCCAAAAACAACCTAGGCCCGGACTGGGCTCTCGGTTCACACCATCATTCATTCATTCCCATGCCCGTCACCCATCGCTAGGCCAACTCCAGCTCGTGCTCCCGGTAGGTGATGTAGTCGTTGTTCGTGTCCTCCCTTTGCACCGTGTACGTGTCGCCATCGACCGACTTGACGATGAAGACGTAGGGCTTGATGGACTTGTCGCTCGTGTTCTTGACGCGGTCGCCGACTTCGAAGGCCTGTCACGGAATTCGTTGGTTTCGTCAGTTTTTCATACTCCCGAGTTGGCGATTTGCAGCGTTTGGGGTCAGGCAATTCATACCATTTTCGACTATGTTTCGATTCTCTGATGGTGGGGTTTCTCTTTTTTATTTCTCTTTGCGGATTGTAAGAGGCCGGCACGCCTGGTATGGTAGTTTGGATGGATGCTGCGAAGATGAGTGCTGGCTGATGAGCAAGACGAACAAAATACTCGCTTCTCGACGGAGCCACCGACTGCTTTTATACACCTGGCCGGCACTTTCATCCTCTTCAGTAAATAGCCGTCATATTTCGGTGGCCGGCATTTGTTGAACCGCAATCAAACAGAAACAAAACGAGGCGCATAGTGAGGCTTCTCCCGCCCCTAGCTTTCGCCCGGGTCCAATGCACGTCGGCCCGTTCCCCACGCCCGGCCTAAGTGTCAATTGTTAGGTTGGGCTGGGCGGCACAAGGCGACCCGGGCAAATTGCCGTCAGCCTCCCATCACAGGCCTTGGGCGGAAAGAAAGCAAAGGTTCAGATTTCCGCCCTGTCGATTGGGTCGCCACCACGCGCGGCACATGCACTGGCGACGCACGCCGCCAGGCGACCACCCTCGGCGCCCAGCAGCCCAGGCTTCAGGAGGGGTTGCGTTCGAGACGACTCGCTCGACATAAACTGGCCCCCAAGGAGGGCAAGGGTGTGTCCACATCACTTGAGGAAATATAGGGGGGTTCGCCCTCAAGACCATCGTTCCGTATTAGCCTGCCACGCAACTACATGTGTAGGTGCTACCTAACAGTTTGCCGAAAAGCCAACTCATCTCGTGCATTTCAACCCCCCAACTCAGGACCTGATAACCACGGTGCCCTCGGCAGGCTCCAGTAGCCGCCAGGTGCACGAGATACCCTGGGGCGTGAACTTTGCAATGATGCGCTCCGCGATCTCGGCATGATTGGCCGTCGCGAGAGCGAGGATGGTGGGGCCTGCGCCCGAGAGGCACACGCCCAGCAGGCCCGGCTGCGTCCCGGGCGTCATGGACTCGACGATGTCGGTCAGCCCCGGGATCAGCGTCTGCCGGTACGGCTGGTGCAGCTTGTCCTGCATTGCCAGGTAGATCAGGTCAGGGTCCGGCGGCGACTGGCCCAGCGCCACCGGCAGGAGCGCTATCCTCTGGAGGTTGAAGGTCTTTTTTTTTTTTTTTGGTGAGTGCCATGTCAGTGTCTGCCCTTTTCGCTTTGCTTCTCTATCGCTAGAAGTATCTTTCGTACCACGTCCGATCGAGGGTATTGAGCCGGCAGCACCTCGCGCGCCTTGGCCGTAGGCACCTCAAAGTCGGGGATTATGGCCACGGCCTTGATCTCCTTGGCCCAGGGAAACTTGATGTGGTGGCCGATGCCGTGCGGCGGCTCCGGGGGGGTGTCGCCCGTGTCGACGCCGCCGGCCGGAGCAGGAAGCACCTCGCTCAGTGGGATCTCTGTGCGCGCCACATCCTCGGGCTTCAGCGGGTTCAGGTAGGTTCCCACGAAGCCGCCAAACAGCGCAGCGCCCACGTTATCCGGGTGCCTCTCTATATTCCCTGTGATCAGCAGCTATGCAGCACCGGTGTGGTATCCTGCCAGGTCAAAATAAGAGGGCCTGTGGAGAGACAAGAAACAAGACGTACCGATCATCAAGCAAAAATCGAATAACCTATTGTTGTCCAGATGATCCAGCTTGCCAACCTCCTTGCCCAGCATGACGCCGGCAACCACGGCGGCGCCGGAAGAGCCCAGTCCGCGTCCGAGCGGGATCGGGTTCTTGATGTGCACATGGGTCTGGGCCGGGAAGGCGCGCTGGCCGTGGCACCGGAGCACGTACAGGGCGACGCGCGTGATGAGGTTGGCGTCCGGGTCCAGAGGGATGTCGCCCGCCTCGGCCCCCTCGCCCTCGTACGTCACCCGGCAGTTGAGCGGGTGGGCCGCGCTGCCACCGCCAGAGCCAGACCGGTCGATGGTGACGTGAAGCTCCACGTACAGCGACAGCGCCAGCCCGATCACGTCGAACCCGGGGCCGATGTTGGCTGATGAGCTGGGCGTCTTGATGATGAAGGATTCGGAGACCATTTTGTCTTGCACCTCGTGTTTTCTTTTTCCTTTTTTTTCTTACTGCCGATTCCGGCTGCCAGTTATGGAAGGAACAGCCAAGCCTCGAGCCGCAGGCGATGTATCCAATGTCCGGTTGTACTTGGCTTATCCACCAAGCGAGTTGGATACGAACACGACCTCGAGGTAACCTTTGGTGACTCAGCGGCCGTATTATATGTCCCCCGAGCTAAGATTGGAGTCCCGTAGAGCAGGATGTTCTCGCAACACAGTTAGTTATACACCGTCCGATTCTGCGTTGGCTGCGAGTGCATATCTGCCCGTCAAGGTTTGTGGCCCAAAAATTTTATTCTAGGCGCCGGAGGCCACCGATCGCGGAGGGCGGGGGTGGGGTCCATTGTCGCGGTTTGGTTTGTCTTACACTTGACGTGGCTTCGCATCGTGAGCCTGAGACGGAAGTGATTGCGGATGGGAAATTGGATATGACAAGCGGGGGACCCGGACAGCAATAATTGTATCCGGAGTACAATCCTGTTTTGCTGACCGTTTGTCGTTGCTTGTCGCTCCAATTACTGCTATTGTTGGGGCCCTGGCGGGCGGGCATGTATGCTTGTGCGACGGCATCGATTGTTTGCCTCGTCGTGCCCGAGGAGCCGCACGTTGTGATTCCACCGCCGAGGGCAGTGAGCTCACAGCAACTCGTTGATTCTCTCTCGGCTAGGAAGCGAACATGTAAATGGCAGAATTTTCGATTCGATCCTATCGCGAAAAAAAAAAAAAAAATAGGTTCTCTTTGGTTGCGGACGACATTTCCGATCAATGAGGGTCATGGCCATTTGACACCACACGAAAAAAAAAAAAAAAAAAAAAAAAAAAACCTAGCAACTCGCGCATCTATATCGGCAAGATCACTTGCGAACATGGCCGATCTTCCTACCTTCAGCCGGGGAAGGGAACCCGCCGCCGCCGCATGGCATCACCGCGGGGAGCTCATCAAGAAAGCAGCTGTACGTCCTGGATGGATTTCGTCGCGAAGACTAGGACTTCGGACAAACGTAAACTGACTGTCAAACACACCGCACGATAGACTCGCTTCGGCTGGTTCGTCATCCTGTCGGCCTTCCTGGTCGCCAGCTGCATCATGACAATATTGAGCATGCTGTCGATCAAGACGATCGACAAGCCCGCGGGGAGCGCGAACGATGACGGCGGCGGCGGCTCAACGCCGCTCTGGCTCCTGTGCCAGATCTTCACCACGACACTGGCCAACGTCGCGGCGGCCGCCATGATCGAGTACCCCGGGAAGTCGCGCGGCCGGGACTGGTGCGGCACGTCCATGATGCTGGCCGTCACCCTCGTGTGCGGCGTTCTTATCATCCCCGTGTATCTGGGTATGAGCGCCTACTGGGGCGAATTCCTCAGCCTTCTCTGCATCTTCCTCGTGTCGGCGCTCTTCTGCTTGACGGCTATCAGGCTCGCCACGCAGGCCGCCAGGGAGAGACGGCAGGCTGCGCCGGGCGTAAACCTTGAGGAGAGATGACACAAGAGAACCGCTTCGAGCGAAGTGTGCGTCCCCCGGCGATGGAGAGGCTGAGAGGGATTTGATGCGCATACCACACTGGCGGTGAACTTTGCCACAACGCAGCACCGAACAACAGCAAAGGCCCAGCGGGGAGAGGACACAGAAAATGGGTCAAAACAACGCTTGGCAATAATACTCTACTATCAGCCGTAGGAACCGGGCCGGGGGACGCTTGAGCGAAAAAGCAATGATGGTCCCGCGCTAGCCCGCATGCAATGACAGAAAAAAGAAAATAGAACTGGCAGTTGGCCGGCAACGCCGCTTTCACCGACACCCTTTTGGCTGTCGGACCAAGGCGCTGGGACCCGTCTCGAAAGAGGGCCGTCGGCCTGCATCGCCGAAAGTGGATCGGTCCTTCGGATGGTTTTGCCATCCAAGGAACGGCATATGGTGGCAGCAGGGGACGTCCATGTTTGTGGCGATTGAGCTCTACGCATGTGGCGACCAAAAGGACAACCGAGGCCTGCAACATGTGTGGCTGGGCATTTTCAAAGCTGCTATTTTTTGCTGCCCACTGACGAGGCATGCTTTCTCCAGCCTCTTTGGACAAGACGATCCGAACTTTGGTTTTGCTCCCGTGATGATGCGCCCCTCCCTTGGCCCTCTGTTCCCCTCTTCTTTCAACGAGGCACTTACGCGTCCCGGGGGAAGATTGGCAGGACGTGGGAAAGACACAACCATCAGACTGAGGGCGGGTGCGCAAACAGCGGATGCAATCAATCTGCAGAGGAGCCTCCCGCCGACATGATCTGCGTGCATGCGCCGCAAGGCCCTCCCCGCCCAGGCCGGCTACGGTCGAGCCCTCCCTTGACCCCACGAGCGAGGGATTGTTGCCCCATCAATGTGCTGTGGCTGCAGCAGCCCGTTTGCGCGGCGTCAAGCCCCGAAGACCAGCTTTTCAGCTTGGCTGCGGTAGTTGATGTCTGGCGGCTGAGCTAGCCTCTGAACCGGCTGCTGCTGTTGCTAGTGTCATGTAACACCATCTAATAAAAGCACCCTAGCTACGAAAAGAAGACAAATAGATGGAGAAACGACTCAAATTTCCTGAACCTTGGCTCACAGGATCGACCCAAAGCAAGTTTGGCGGCACTGGCAAATGCCGATCGATGGCTGCGTCGCATCAAGTGTGTACTTGCGTACCAAAAAGGTGTGCCTGGCAGCCGCTGGTTACGTGGTGCAAAGGCGCCTTCTTGCAGCGTCGCGTCGCTGCGGCCAGGTGGATTGCAAGGGTCGCCATAGCTCGTGGGGTGTCGGTTGGCCCACGTCTCAGCCGTCGTCCAGGCGCACGCAGCCAATCAGCGGCCACAGCGCATAAGAAACGGCTCCGCGAGACGTCACGTTTTGGTCGCGCTTGGCTGCAGCAAAGCGACTGCGCCTTCCCCTCGGACTTGAAACGCCAGCCTCCCCCCGGCTGGTCCTTGAATGAACGTCCTCGCAGAAAGGTCCGCTCCGCATTGGATGCTTCCATGATCCTTGTCCGCACCCCATCGATGCTGTCGTCGCTTGCCCGAAATCCAGAGTTTTGAAACTCCCGTCCCTCCATCCATCCTTCTCAGCACCACATTCGCTTTGAGCGCTGCCTGGTACCTTTTTACCATTTGCTTTTTTCCTTCCCTGGGCATCTTTTCTCCCACCTTTCGTCTGATCCTCTCCCGGCGAACCCGCCCGGTGCCCAGCCTCGAGAATAGGGGCTCAAACCTCGGCCGCCACCCCACCATCGGATCGACCGTCCAATCCGGCTGCCTCCCTGCCTCGAGCATACCTACGCGGCACGTCCCCAACACAGATCACCGAACATTCTTGGGCTGTGGCGAGGACGAAGGCCAACACGCGACGGCATTCCAGTGTGCGGTCGCAAGTTTGGCGAGTGAACACACCCTCGGCGCTGTTCCAGTCAACCACATCCAGTGAATACGACCGACGTGGGCTCCCTTGGTGCCGGCCGCCCGTTTCTGTTACCCTCCCCCGTTCTTTGGAGACCCGCGTAGACTGTATCCGAGTCCCCTCGAGAACAGCCGCCCACAATGTCGTATAACCGCTTAGGCAAGTTGACTGGAAGAGACCCCTTACTTTGCCTCCCGATGCCACTGCATGCCCCATGTCACGCGCATCCAGCCTGTGACGCTCTCCTCCACATGCGTTGCCTGCACCCACCCCTTTCAACTCGCGACACACTCTCCCCACTTCGGCCTGTCAGGGTCGGTCTCCCGGCAGACTTCCCCCGCGCCGCATTCACCTTGGTCTTTTTTTGTCCTGCGCATAGTTGAAAGGCAAGGTCCTGTCTGTGCAAGGAACTGATATCGGCATACTTTCCGCCATCACTGTGGCTTGGGAGGCCTTCTTCAACTTTATTTCCTGGGGAAACACAAAGTACCTTCAAATCCTCTCGTTCATTTTTGCCATTACTGTCGCTATTCGTAGTGTCTACTCTGCCGGAACCAACGCGACCCTTCCTTTCTAACACCGTGCCCTGACACACAGACGACGACTATTACGACAACCACCAGCGTCCAATGAATAACCGGCCTCCTCCGCACCGCACGCCCTCGCCGGGTAACCCGATGCAGCATGGCTACCAGCTGGACGATAACCCGTATGGCAGGCAGGGCGGCAACGCCAGCAACCTGGACATCCCTATGGGGCCGGGAAGATACACGCCGAGCGACCAGCTGCAGCTTCACACGGCGGTAAGTCTCGCGACGCCGAGAGGCTCGCCGTAAGAGCATTGTGCTCACCTGGTCGAGTGGCTACTGATCCGAAACTAGAACTCCATTGCCAACATGAGCGAGCCATCGGGCTACCACGGGCAACCGGGAGAGTACCGTGATGGCTATGCGGTCAACCCCGAGCAGCACCACGATGCCTATTACAACCAGCCTTACCAACCCACCCCGATGGATGGGGGCCTCGACCACGATGGGCGCCCCCTCCTGAACCAGCAGGACTCGTACGGGATGGACCAGCCGTACACAGACGACCCGAACGCGCCGAGGCAGCAGCAGGGCGGGCTCAAGCGGTGGAAGACGGTCAAGAAGGTCCCCCTTTATCGTGGCAACCTGGTTCTTGACTGTCCGGTTCCGCCCAAGCTCCTGAACCAGCTGCCTCACACGGAACGCGACGAGTTTACGCACATGCGCTACACGGCGGCCACATGCGATCCCAACGACTTCTACGAGAGCAACTTCACACTCCGACAGCAGCTCTTCAGCAAACCCCGCCAAACAGAACTTTTTATCGTTGTCACCATGTACAACGAGGACGAGGTCCTGTTCGCCAGGACCATGATTGGCGTGTTCAAAAACGTCGAGTACATGTGCCGGCGGCCAGAGAGCAAGACTTGGGGCAAGGAGGCTTGGAAGAAAATCGTGGTCTGCGTTGTCAGCGATGGTCGTGCCAAGATCAACCCACGCACCAGGGCTCTCCTGGCCGGCATGGGCGTCTACCAAGAGGGCATCGCGAGGCAAAAGGTCGACGAAAAGGAGACCACGGCGCACATTTACGAGTACACCACTCAGGTGGGCATGGCCATCAAGAACGACGTCGTCACTCTGATCCCCAAGCAGCAACCCGTCCAGATCCTGTTCTGCCTCAAGGAGAAGAACCAGAAGAAGATCAACTCGCATCGTTGGTTCTTCTCCGCGTTCGGCCGCGTTCTGAACCCCAACATTTGCGTGCTTCTCGACGCCGGTACGAAACCCGGTGGAAACTCCATCTACCACCTCTGGAAGGCCTTCGACCTCGAGCCCATGTGCGCCGGCGCATGTGGTGAGATCAAGGCCATGTTGGGCACCGGCGGGAAGAACCTGCTCAACCCCCTCGTCGCGGCTCAGAACTTCGAGTACAAGATGAGCAACATTCTCGACAAGCCACTGGAATCGGCATTCGGCTTTATTTCCGTCTTGCCCGGTGCCTTCTCGGCCTATCGATACATCGCCCTGCAGAACGACAAGAACGGCCAGGGTCCCCTGGAGAAGTACTTCGCCGGCGAGAAGCTCCACGGCGCCGGTGCTGGCATTTTCACCGCCAACATGTACCTCGCAGAAGATCGTATCCTGTGCTTCGAGCTAGTGACGAAGCGGAACTGCTCTTGGATCCTGCAGTACGTCAAGTCGGCCACGGGCGAGACGGACGTGCCAGATACGGCGACGGAGCTTATCCTGCAGCGCCGCCGCTGGCTCAACGGCTCCTTCTTCGCGGCCATCTACGCCATCGCGCACTTCTACCAGTTCTTCCGCTCCGACCACTCCTTCTTCCGCAAGATTGCCTTCTTCATCGAGTTCGCCTTCAACACCATCAACATGATCTTCGCCTGGTTTGCTATCGGCAACTTCTTCCTTGTCTTCAAGATCCTCGTCACTAGTTTGGGCGATCCCTTGATGCTCGGCCCCCCTGGCGTCTATCTCGGCATCATCTTCGAGTGGCTCTACGGCATAGCTCTGATCACCTGTTTCGTCTTGGCCATGGGCAATCGACCCGCCGGGTCCGGACCATACTATGTGACCATGGTCTGGTTCTGGGCTATCATCTATGTGTAAGTCCGCTGTTCGACCCGCTCGCTCACTCGCATTTTGCGACGTCGCCCTAACCGTTTTTCCAGCTACCTCCTGTTTGCCGCCATCTTCATCGCCTACATCACCATCCGGAACAATATCAACGCCGGCCAGACGACAGCCTCGGCCCTTCTCAAGGACCCTGTCGTCGTGACTCTGATCCTATCGGTGCTGTCTACATATGGCATCTGGCTCATCGCCTCGCTTCTCATGTTCGACCCGTGGCACATGTTCACGTCCATGATCCAGTACCTCCTCCTATCGCCGACCTTCACCAACGTGCTCAACGTGTACGCCTTCTGCAACACCCATGATATCTCGTGGGGTACCAAGGGTGACGACAAGCCCGACAAGCTGCCATCGGTCAGCACCAAGGACGGAGAAGGAAAGGCCGATCTGCCTGATGAGGGCGACCTGAACGCCATGTACGAGCGTGAGCTGCAAGCCTTTTCGACCAAGTTCGTCGAGGTCAAGAAGGACCCGACTCCGTCGCAGCTCGAGGAGAAGCAGCTGGACTACTATCGAGGTGTGCGCACCGTCGTCGTGCTGCTGTGGATGATCATGAACTTTGCCCTGGCCGCAGTGGTGCTCTCTACGGCCGGCGTCGACCGCATCGCGCCGGCGAAGGATGCGTCAGAGGCCAACGCCGAAAAGGGAAAACGCGCGACACTCTACATGGCTATTGTGCTCTACAGTGTCGCGGGTCTTTCGGGTTTCAAGTTCATTGGAGCCTGTTGGTTCCTGGTCGTGCGCATGTTCAGGGGTGTCTGATCACTTCTTCCCTTGCCTCAATTTACATTGCGCCTGCAGCCGCAAGGCTCCCTACGCTTTTTTTTATTGCATTTCCCTTGTGAGGATATAGAGGCCTGCCTACTACCTCCTATTCGATCGAGAGATCCCATGACACGAGATGACCTGTATTGTTCTTATACCTGTTTTTCCTACTTTTCGCCTTCTTCCCTTGGTGTTACTTTTCCTCTTGGACTTTTGTCTTGTTGCCATTGGACGGCCGGCCGGTTAATTGGTCTAGTCTTCAGTTCCAGGGGCTTGACGTCTCATTTGGTTTCTTTTCTCCGCCGGGGATTTTTGTGATACGGTTGCGGCCAGCGGCTCTCTAACTTCCTAGGCAAGTATGTGTTCTTTTTACTCCAACCTTTTTCACGTCATGATCCGATTTGTGTCGTCCTATCTTCTGTTGATATCTCTTTTGCTCGTTTACGTTTTAAGTTCCGCCGTACGCGCTAGAGCGATAGACACCCTCTTCATGACATTTTATGTGGAAGAACGGGGTCGAGGACGCGGAAGAATAAGCATTGGATGCCTCGGATGACAGCTGGTCTAGGTAGAACGAGAATGCAAATGACTTTCTGTGTATCAACCATCGAACTGATGATCCCTGCCGGGTAGCATTGTCCGATCGCGACGCGCCCAATCGCTTGGCTCCTTGGCCTCTGTTGTGCAACAGTAACTTGATTCCCGTAGCGCCTCGAGCGCGTTGTTTTTATCAAGCAAAGATGATCCAGCTTGAACCTCGTCAGCAATTCTCTTTCCCCTTCCACTGTGCATCACCCTCCATAGTATGCAGACACCCCCGCCACCGGACTTGAAGTAATGGCCTCGACGTCGGGCATGTGGTGGCGGGACTATGCCCGAGCTTCTAGCGGTGTCTTTGTGCGAGCGGCGAAAAAGCCACTGTCGCGACGCTTGTAGATGGAACGGGCCGTGTTGTGTGGTGAGATTTCCTTTGGGGAAAGCGAGAGTAAAAGGCCATGGGTGGTAGCAGTCAACCGTTTGGTGAAGCTGGGGGTAGCTGCTGGTGGTGGAGTTGCTGTTGAGCACAACTGCATCTAGAAAGTTATCACGGCAATTCTCTCCCGACTACGCGCAACACGAACCCTATAGAATTGTGGCATTGATGTCATTTAAACAAAACAACACAAAACAAAACAATAAAAAAAAAAGCACAACCGCAGGGAGCCCCGGATGCCGGACGAGTTCCGAACGGTGCGCGCTGGTACGGGCTGCCTGGGCCCAACACAGAACATACGGCTGTCCTGAGGACTCAGCCTCGCCGCTGTACGCAGCGCAGCACACCGTGAGCGAAGGGACAGCCGTGACCTTGCTTGGAGGGTAGTGTAACCGGAGTCATCCGAAACGGCTGGGGCTGGCTGTCTGCAGGTCTCTTCGGAAGCCCTAGTCGTCGTCTTCGAATCCCACGCCGTCGTCCTAGTGCTCTTCGAACGGCCTTTGGGGTCCAAGGTTTGCTCTTCTGCTCTGGGACACTCGAGTATCGCATATCTACCACTAAGTCATGGAACAGCATTTGCTGCCGTCCGATTCATGGCATAGTTGGTACTGACTCCCGCTTCGGCTCATATTCTGCGTTCGTGTCCGAAAGAAATCAACCGGAGCATGACGAATACATGACCACGACGGATGCTGGTGTTAGATCTTGAGACAATATCGAGTCGCGTATAAGGCTGCCTGGTGTTGCCGCGACGAAAACATGTCATATGTTTGGTTGCACTGTCGAGTTTGTTTGGCAATCGGCAAGAGTTGCTGACGACGTTGACGAGGCTGGCTGTGGCTGGGGTCTGGCGTCGGTCTCAGATGTCGCCAACTGAGGTTAGCGTCTTGAGAGCAGGAAGCTCCCTTTCCATGCCCAAGAATTACCCCGCCATGCCCCTCGTTGCCCTAGGGTGGGGACGACATGCTCGTGTAGGCTTTGTGTTGCTGTCGGATGCTGGAACGTGCCATCAACGGGAATCTCATCAATCGGTGCCATGAAAAGGCCCATCAGATTCATTGCACCGTGCTAAACCAGCAATGGCAGCACAGGCACAGAACAGATGCACGACCGGCCGACGGGACAGGGTTTGGTAATCTGCAGGCAGGCCGGAGAAAATTTTTGTTTTGTTTTTTTCAGTTGGTGGCGCTCTCAGGGGTGTTTGGCTCGTCACCACCAACAGGCCCATTGAGGTTCGGCTGAACTACCACCTGCAGGGCTTCCGAAGATCGGGCGATGACCGCGCACTGTATGCTGTCAGCCGTCGGGGCCAGGCTTCTGGAAGCAACCCAGCGAGCGAATTCCAGAGCATCCGCCCTTGCATATAGCCGCCTTCGTCTGGTGATGCATGAACAAGGCAGCTACAGCTCTCGGACTCTGCCAGCACGCGACTTTGGGATTACGTCTGTCGGCATTAGCAAGACTCCTAGGCAGACACATTTAGACATGGTCACGGCCAGCCTCAGAACTGCCCGCCTTGTGCTTTTTGTCGCAGACCGGATAAGATGCAATGCTAATGGTGACGGCTTTAATGTCGGTGCCTCACCTTCGCCGCAGTGGCGATGGTGGTTACGTCTGCCAGCATCCGCAAATGTGACCCTTTTATTGGCTGCCTGGAGACTTGTCGGTCCTACGGGCGGTTGTCGTTATCTCGGCGGAGCAGCGGGGACGCCCAGCCACCTGCAGACGTACCTCCTGGCCTACTGCAGATGGCAGGGGGCCAACGCAGACTGGAAAAGGGGTCCCGGAAATGATGGAGGAGTTCCGCCAGACGCGCGCGGCAGGCCCATAATCGTCCCGAAGACCGGACCTCTTGACGCTGGCAGCCTAGATTATACACTGGCTGGAGGTCCGAAGTCTAGGCTGCTGTTTTCTCGGTGATCGGATAGTCGCGAAATGCCATGTTTCCCCTAAATCATGCGGTTCCCAGAACCAGCCGGCGCAACGCGAGAGCTTTTCAGAGTTGGCACTGTGGCAATGGTGGAATCCATGGGCCGCCATGATCATGGATAGCGCACCCCCGCTCGAGAGAGCTCCACAGCCCACAAGCCGAACCGTACTAACAAACAAACAGAATGCCCGCCAGTTTGGGCGAGACCAGGGCCGCGATAATTAGCACCCTTTAGGTGGTATTGCTACTAGCCAAAGGTGATAGGGTTCTGCTAGGGGATCGGCGAGAACTGAGGATAAAGGAGAGGAAACTCAAGGCGCATTTAGTGAGGGAAACAGCAGGCAAATACAGTAATAGGCGGGGTCGGAGGATTGCAGACATGTTAGCGCAAGGTTTTTATGCTGTCATTGCTGATCCTAACTTGTCCACCGCCTCGACCAGGCCGGTGACGGGCACCGCGGGAATACGTAATTGGACATTGCTGCGGCCCTTGGGACGGAAGGAACAGAGAGAAAGGAGGCAGGCGAAATGGAATAGGTACCCAGCTCGCCCAGCGGTGCGTGCGACAGTGCTGCAGGAGGGAGCGGCGGTCCGCCAACCAAAAAGACGACAGGGCCGGCCCAGCGTCGAGCTCTGGAAGCTGGGAAGCCTAGGCGCCCTGTAGCCAGGGAGGAGCCCACAAGTCAGCGACGCACGGACGCTACAGGCCGTGACATCGTTTCCCGCCATTTGCTGCTTGCGCCCAGCCCACATTCATATCGCCTCAACCAAAAGCCGACCTCACCTCAAAATCTAACACCTTGCCTCCTTTCCCATTCAACTTCATCCCACACCCTCTGGCCCGGACGCCTTTCTGTATCTTCACCAACATCACCGACCCGAGAGCCTCTTGGAGCACCCGAAGTCTCTACCATTTTCTTCTAGCCCATCACACACATTAATCCGTCAAAATGGAAGGTATGTTTGTTTGCTCTGCTTGTCGACTGCCCCGTCGCCCGCATCCACGCACGAACGACCGCCAGGCGCCCACGCCCTCTGCGCGCCGCACGACACGCTCCTAGCTTGAAGCATCTAGATCGTCATGTCCTCTCCGCTGCCCGTGCTGACCATCGATTTTTCGTCTTGCAGAGGAGGTTGCTGCTCTCGTTATCGACAATGGGTAAGCTCTCCGTCGCGCCCTCACCGACTCAGAAAGCTGGCCCCCCCAGCCGCTGGTCGCTTCCCTCAATTGCCACCTGGCAGCCAAATCCCCAACGTCGTCCAACGCACGCGATCTCGAAGACGGACGGCGGGATCAGGGCCGAGGCCCGACGAGACACGATGGATTTTTGTGTGCTGACATGGCTTGCCTCGCAGTTCGGGCATGTGCAAGGCCGGTTTCGCCGGTGATGATGCTCCCCGTGCTGTCTTCCGTAAGTGCCCCGCATTTTATCTGTGCCCTCGGTTGCGCGCCATCCCTTGCCGCCACCTCCATCCCGCCAGCAGCCACGAACTCTGCAGCGAACGGCCCCCGCCGTAACGGCCGATGCGATGGACTGCGCGTGTATGGTGGGGCAAAAGGGGAGGAAGCAAAGAAAATAGGAATCGTGCCGATAGAGTCTAACCACCACCGCGGTTCACAGCGTCCATTGTTGGTCGTCCCCGCCACCATGGGTAAGTAAACACATATCTCGCTTTGATTTTCCCCTTTTTTACGGCACATAGGCCTCCAGGAGACACCTGGCTGGGCCGAGCCCCGAGGTTTATCTCATCGAGAGGCCAACTTCCAGCCTCGAGCCGTGCAGACCGCAGTGCTGACCACCAGCTCGTTATTGCAGCATCATGATCGGCATGGGTCAGAAGGACTCGTACGTCGGCGACGAGGCTCAGTCCAAGCGTGGTATCCTGACTCTGCGGTACCCGATCGAGCACGGTGTCGTGACGAACTGGGACGACATGGAGAAGATCTGGCACCACACCTTCTACAACGAGCTGCGTGTGGCTCCTGAGGAGCATCCCGTCCTGCTCACGGAGGCGCCCATCAACCCCAAGTCCAACCGTGAGAAGATGACGCAAATCGTCTTCGAGACCTTCAACGCCCCCGCCTTCTACGTCTCCATCCAGGCCGTCCTGTCGCTGTACGCCTCGGGTCGTACCACCGGTATCGTGCTCGACTCGGGTGACGGTGTCACCCACGTCGTCCCCATCTACGAGGGTTTCGCTCTCCCCCACGCCATCGCTCGTGTCGACATGGCCGGCCGTGATCTTACCGACTACCTTATGAAGATCCTGGCTGAACGCGGCTACACCTTCTCCACCACCGCCGAGCGTGAAATCGTCCGCGACATCAAGGAGAAGCTCTGTTACGTTGCCCTCGACTTCGAGCAGGAGATCCAGACGGCCGCCCAGAGCTCCAGCCTGGAGAAGTCGTACGAGCTGCCCGATGGCCAGGTCATCACCATCGGCAACGAGCGCTTCCGTGCCCCCGAGGCCCTGTTCCAGCCCTCGGTCCTGGGTCTGGAGAGCGGTGGCATCCACGTCACCACCTTCAACTCCATCATGAAGTGCGATGTTGACGTCCGCAAGGATCTGTACGGCAACATTGTCATGGTACGTTTGTTTGGGGTCTCTTTGGCAGTCGAAACAAGCAAGGATATTTTGCTAACTCTACGCTCTCTTTTTTTCTCCAGTCTGGTGGCACCACCATGTACCCTGGTCTCTCGGACCGTATGCAGAAGGAGATCACCGCCCTGGCTCCCTCGTCGATGAAGGTCAAGATCATTGCTCCCCCCGAGCGCAAGTACTCGGTCTGGATCGGTGGTTCCATTCTCGCCTCGCTTTCCACCTTCCAGCAGATGTGGATCTCGAAGCAGGAGTACGACGAGAGCGGACCTTCGATTGTCCACCGCAAGTGCTTCTAAGGTCAGGAAACAGCTTTATCCTTGGTATTTTGTGTCCTATGAGCGAGTGGCTGACATGGCCTGTTTGATAAATGCAGCGCCTAGTCACGAGCTTGTTTCCCTCACGTCCCCCACCGACTCCACCTCTGGAGACCGACGAAAGAAGGCAGTTCCGTATGCCGTTCGCGGCCGCCCCGCAGGGTACGTATCTTCGAACAGTTGTTGCTACGGTGGAGGGTTGGTGGAGGGCTTTTCTACATCGGAGGAAAAGTACGATGGCATGTGTCTTCGAGTAGTTTGGCGTAACCGCGCGAAGGAGCCTGGAAGACGAGTACACTGGAGGTTTTATACAATTTAGCTCTGTTTACCCTTAACATGTCTTGGGTGGGTTTCCAACGTTGGTGAATTTCGTCATTGGGCAGTGCATGACCATAGGGGGGCTCATAGTAGAAGACGGTCAGAGACCTCGTGGAAATTTTAGATTATGGGCTTCCATGCTGTGCGTGCTGCGTGTGACTTGGTGTGTCCTCTTTTACTGACGCTGTGGCTGTCGTGTCGTCTGCCGCCGCTAGGGTAGGTTTAGGATCCCCATGCTCTGGCTCAGCAGCGTCTTGTTCCAGTTCCCTGCTCTCCTCCTCGAGCTTCCGGTACTTGCGCTTGCTCTTCTTTGCGGCGCTGGCTTTTTTCTTCCTCTTCGCGTCCGCCACGATGGCCTCTCGGCTCTTCTCTCCGTTGTACATGACGTCCAGCTTGGCGGCCAGCAGGTCCCTGGCGATCTTTCGGTTCTGGTCGCGCGAGCGGGTCGCCTGGCACTTGACGACCAGGCCTGTGGGGATGTGCTTGAGCTGGACGGCTGAGTTTGTTTTGTTCTGTGAGAGCGGGCGGGTAAGGGAAGGTTTTGTTAGTTTGGTGTTCATGGATGGTGGGTGGCCGGTATAGATGGACCAATAAGTGTATATAAGAAATAGAGGATAATACATAAATTACATACAATCTTTTGCCCGCCCGGCCCGCTGCCCTTGAGGTACGACTCCTCCAGCTCCGAGTCCGGCGGCGGCTTGGGCCGGGCCGGCATCTGTTTCTGCCATGGTGGCGGGGTTGCGTGGAAGGGATGGTGGCGGTCTGCGGTTTTTAGGCTGGCTGCGGTTGCTGCTGCTGTTCGCGACCATGGCTGTGGTGCGGCGACGGTTACAAAGAGGCCGTTGAAGAGGGTGCGGCCGAAGAGGGAGGCTCTCCGGGCGGTAGTCATGGCCGAGTCTGGGTCCGTTTCTCAAGCTTTCTTCCCCCTGCTTCTGTCGGGCTATGGAGCTATTTTCTTTGGTGAAACCGTTGCACCGTCCGGAGCACCATGCAGAGGAAGCTTGGGACGAAGATTCGGCCTTTTTTTGTCGACGCCGTCGCATTGTCGAGACGGAGCGGCCGGCGGCGGCGGCGGGACAAGATGTGGATCCTGCCTGGCTTCCCAGTAGCTGGCGCCGCCAATCAAGTATCGAGATTTCGCGGCAGGGATTGGCGACCGCTGACCCTTTTTCCAGACCCCTTGGGTGTAATTTCCAACACCATCGCTCATTCCGCCGTTTCTCACGCGTTTTTCGTTCGTGGTTCTGTCTCGCGATTGAAACGTCGCAGAGACCCAGTCGCCATTCTTGTCACTGCTTGCTGCGGAATCGACGACGGTCGAGACGAATTCGCTACCTACGGATCGAAGCACGCCGAACGAAGTAAAACGAAAGCCGCACGCATCCGACAACAACCTGCTCCATCCTTCCCCAACCACGATGGACGTCCTCGACAGGTTCGGCAAGTGGGTGCAGCTCAAGGTGTACCAGGTCGAGGTCACATACTCGGTGTACATGTTCACGCCCGCCGAAAAGTTTATCTTCTGTGCGTCTCTCTTCTTCCTCTTCTCTTCCCAGTGCCACCCTCCAACGCCCAGCTCCTGGCTGACCTCCCATCCCGAACCACAGGGTCCATCCTCTTCCTCGTCAACGCCCTCACCATAATCGCCACCATCCTCTACATGCCGCACCACATCGCCTTCCTGGCCAACCGCGCCTGGTTCTACATCCACGGCGACAGCGTCGACGTCGTCGGGCTCGCAAAGGACGCCGTCCACACCCTCGTCGCTGCCGACGCCGCACCCTTGTCAACGACCGCCACCCGCGCCGCCGCCGCCACCTTTGTCAGGGAGCTATAGGCGGCCGCCGTGGCCAGGGCTGCGGCGGCGGTCGCCGAGGCGCGCTGGTGGTGGCGCAGCCAGCGCGAGTGCCTCCCCGACTGCCTCGACGCCTGCGTGCGCGACGGCGGCGCCGCGTCATCGGTTGTCGGCTGAGTGGTGGCGTCTGAAATTCGCCATACTATACCTATATCCATCCCTTGGGAACTGCGCGGCCATATCCTTGTGGTCAATGGCTGGCTTTATATGCAATGCGTTGCTCTGAATGTCGTCTCGTCGGGTGAGGCACAAGAGTACACAAAGCTTACGCTGCGTTCGGCACGATGGAAAGAACTGTTGGGCGTTATGATGGCATGGTTGGCCGGCGTGCCAACCTACATAATCTCTTTAGAGCGTAGAATAATGGGAGACGACAAGAATCGTTCCCGGATAGCACCCCTGATGCAAAAGGGGCAGTATATATACGTTAATAGAAGTAATACTCTTGAGAGCGAAAGCAGGCTAAGAATGAAACGAAGGCAGCAAAACAGCACAGCAAGATTGAAACCACTTGATCCCTCACGCACCATGAAACTCGGTTCGATACTCTCCCAGACCTTTGCTCCCAGTCCCAGGTGCGTGGCGTGGGACCAGACGCATCCGCACTCTCATCCTTTGCGTGAAAAAGGCCTTTTTTTTGCGTCTTTCTTTCCGGCTGCTCCGAGCACGCGACGGCCTGACGGGACTGAAAGAGCAGAGCAAGGCCCCAAAGACAGAAGGTGTTTTGCGCCCGGTGGTGGCTCCTACCTACCTGGCTGCATATCCAGTCACTCACCCTGCATTGCATGCTATATCTGCCAGAGCCAGGTAGGTAGGCGCACGTGTTAACCGTCTTCACACCCTGCCACCCACCCGCTCAAATGCTGTTGACGTGCCTCCTTACTACGTCGACGAGTGCTTAAACCCAGAAGAGCTGCTCAACCAACCCAAGCATAGCCCACCCGGACCACTGATACGGCGATGGTCATACACTACACAGGCCAAGACCAGGTAACCTAGAACGCAGACATCTCACGTACCTAAATGGATAAAACCGAGTGACCCAGAAAGCAAACCTCTCACTGTGATTTGAACAGCCAAAACGGAGTAACAAAATATTAGCGGCCTGTACCCGGCGAAGGGCGAACCGCAAAAATAAGGGAGAAAAAATAAATATGTAATGTAAAAAATGCAAAGGTCAGGTTCTTGCCCGTGGCGTCGAGGCCGTGGGCCGAGACGGTGCACCAGGTCATGGGCAGCGTCGGCTCGGCCGACTCGCCGATCAGGAACTGGAGCGTGCACAGGGGGTCGGTGTGGTTGACGGGGATGATGCCCTCGCACGCCTTGAAGAGCCCGGACATGGTCCAGCTGCCAACGATCACCTCTGCGGCGGCCGAGAGTCCGAGCGCCAGGACCAGGCCGAGACGGAGTAGGAGGAGGCGCATGGCGAGGCTCTAGTCGGACTGGTTGGGGAAGAACGATTGGTGAGACTATCGTGAGCGAGGGAGCCTCTGGCAAGACGCGTGTCTGTAAGTCGGTCGGTCGGGCGATTTCGTTTCTGCAAAAAATTATCGGCGTGTTGTGCTCCTCCATCGAGCCCATTTATGCCTGCCGCCCATTGAACCACACCCCCACCCCGTTGCCGTCGCCGTACGGTAGGCCGGTCGTACCTCACTCACCCATCGCACATCTCCTTCCTTGATCAAAGCGATCACCAGATCAAGTCCATCTCGGACCCGTGCCCAGACCTTTGCAACCAGCAAGCGGCTCAGGAGCACCATCTCCGTTCCACATGTGCCAAAAGCAAGTACCCGTCTTGCATGTCAGAATTGGGCCGAGTGTCGAATTGGACACTGGCCGTCGCTGGTTTAGTGGGTTTGTGCTCCTGGAAGACACGCAATGTTAGTCCCGAATGTGTGTTTTGGTGGAACGCAAAGCCACGAGACACGCGCTCCATGCCTCAAGAATGGCACGCCCACACTACGGGAGTAACCTAGCCTACCTCTACTTGGCCGAGGTCGTAAGCTTGTATCTCGTCCTCTTCGATTCTTCAAGCACGATTGGATGCCCAGTGCCGGGTTGTATCCCCTGCTGGACGCGGATAAGACTTTGTGGTGTGTAAAAAGGTGGACTTTTGGATCGGGAGTGCTTCGGGCCAGTGTTTGCTCCTGCTCCTTTGGCTGCACAGTACACTGGAGCTGGCCGCGTTGAGGAAGCAGAGGCGATGCCCCATGGAAGAGTTGTATATCTGACGCTTAAGAAGCTGCAAGCAGTCGTCTGCCTGCCAGGACAAGTTAGAATTTGATTGGATGCTTAAGATCTCGAGATGTACTCGGCCGGCGGCGAGGCGAGATAAACAGGCCTGAGTAACTCTGGGCCTCCGTGCAAAAGACGCAGTCAGGAAATCATGGAAAATGCACATCCCCCACACACGTTCATCCCTTTTTATCCATTTCTGCCGCCGTATCAGTATTTTATTCCCGATCTGATGCGCAAAGGGCCATTATGGCAAACATGCCCTCCTTGCAGTGATCACAAACTAGTCGAGCCCGTGCAAGCCACCAAACAAATACCAAAAGAAAATACCCAAAGTTGATTGATAATAATAAACCTCCCAAAAGCTACCAAACATGTAACCCAAGCAACCAAATGATCCCACTCCAGACACCGTCAACGCCAAAAAGCAATGCCGATAACTCCCCAAAATGCACCTCCTTGGAGTAATTATCTCCTCAAGCCTCGATATTTAAATTTACCAGCTGCTGACCAGCCGCTCCTTCAGGCATGGAAGGCCCGCGTCTCGGCATTCCTCCTGGGCTTCTTGCCGCCGCTGGACTTGGGGGAAGGCGCCTTCTTGGGGGAGGGCGACTTGTTCTTGGTGTACTTGGGAGGCGGCGTCTTCCTCTTGGGGTTGTTGGGGTCCGCTACATACGGTTCGACAAATTCTAGGACTATTCCACAGAGTTCGCCACTTGCTTGTTAGAGGGAGCTCTGTGATAGAGAAGGAGGAAAGAAGGGGGACTTTGAGAAGGGAAGTCTGGAGGGGCAGGCTTGACTTACCACAGCGGCAGTTGTCGTGGCAGACGGGCTGGGAGCAGTCCGCCTTGCCCTCCTCCTCGCAAGGGTCACAATCTATCTCGCAAGTGCGCAGTGGGCCGGCTTGTCGCAAATAAGTTCAAGCTTCGCCACGGCGGCAGTGGCGCCAAAGAGGACGAGGAGGAAGGAAGCGGCGTGCATTTTGTTAATGGTCGGCGGTTGTGTATGTATGTATGTATGTGTGTGTAAGGACTGGTTGTCAAAGTTTAGGAGACGGCTGTAATAAAAGGTAGGAAGAGGAAACAAAAGGGATAAAAAGGGAAAAGGGAAAATGGGCGGGGCAGTGTGGTAAATGATGTTGTGTTGGATGCTGGGGATGATGTTTGGGAGAGAATGTTCAAATTTGATCAAAGCAGCAGCACCGCTTTCAATATATACACTATCAGCTGTACACCATTCCCCTCTTTGAGCCCTTTTGTCATAAAGAACAGAGCGACCAACATGCCAATATGGTCACAGCTGCGCCGCCAGCGAGGCTTACTACGATAAATCGAAATGCTGGCTTTGCCCTTCTCTCCTCACAGTACAGTCGCAGCGTTTCCATGTTTTTTTTTTTTTTGTAGTTTGGGCAAGCCGATCCATGTTGGGACTGTGGATGCTATGTTGCCATAATTAGGTGTAAATGGTCGTTGGGGGGCGCAGACACCACCAGCCAAGAACCTGGGCAACTAAATGCGCTTTGATTGGCTCTCCATAATAAGCCCGCCATCCATTGCAAAGGATGTTGGCGCGCGGTTCGGCTGGGCAACTACCGGGGACAGTAAGTCGAGTGGATGGGTGTTAATGTTGGATCGCCAGAGCAGAAAGCGGTAAAGCCCGCCGGTTACTCTAAACTTAACCTCCCGAGAGAAATGAGGCATTCCTAAAAAAAGAAATATGAAAATGTGGCAACAGGTCCATACAGGAAAAAGGTTACTGTAAGAAAAGGTACATCACTCGGCAGCTGCTAAGACGGTAGGGACATTTATCGGACCGCACTGCCCGTTCGAGCTTGCGGGGTCCTTACTGGAGTAAAAAAGAAAGGAAGAAAAGAAAGGAAGAAAAGAAAGGAAGAAAAGAAAGGAAGAAAAGAAAGGAAGAAAAGAAAGGAAGAAAAGAAAGGTAAAAAAGAAAGGAAGAAAAGAAAGGAAGAAAAGAAAGGAAGAAAAGAAAGGAAGAAAAGAAAGGAAGAAAAGAAAGGAAGAAAAGAAAGGAAGAAAAGAAAGGAAGAAAAGAAAGGAAGAAAAGAAAGGAAGAAAAGAAAGGAAGAAAAGAAAGGAAGAAAAGAAAGGAAGAAAAGAAAGGAAGAAAAGAAAGGAAGAAAAGAAAGGAAGAAAAGAAAGGAAGAAAAGAAAGGAAGAAAAGAAAGGAAGAAAAGAAAGGAAGAAAAGAAAGGAAGAAAAGAAAGGAAGAAAAGAAAGGAAGAAAAGAAAGGAAGAAAAGAAAGGAAGAAAAGAAAGGAAGAAAAGAAAGGAAGAAAAGAAAGGAAGAAAAGAAAGGAAGAAAAGAAAGGAAGAAAAGAAAGGAAGAAAAGAAAGGAAGAAAAGAAAGGAAGAAAAGAAAGGGTGTCCCAAGATTATCTATACATGCACTCTCGCTTTGTAGCTTTTCACATTTTGACCTTGGGCTTGCGGTACATCGGCAGCCCCTGCTTCGTCCTCTCCCTGTTGCGCGTGCGCGCCTCGAACGCGTCAAACGGGCTCTGGAACTGGCTCTTGCTGCCCGTCTTGTAGTTGACCCAGTACTTTTGCGGCTCCAGCCCGCCGCTGCCGCTGCCGCTGCCCTCGGGCGGCGGCGGCGGCGCCGTCGTCTCCTCGAGGGTCCACGGCGGCAGGACCCCGCGGGACGTGTAGTCCTCCTCCCACTCGCGCAGGAACTTGCTCTCGCCGCCCGTGCCCGACGGCTCGCCCCAGCGGCCCTCCGCGCGCGCCTTCTCGATCACGGTCTCGTACTCTGGGTGCTCCCACTGGGTCGTCTCGGACTCGTGGTTCAGATAATAGACGCGCCCTTTCTCGTCGCGCCGCCGCTCCCAGCGCTCGGGCACGGGGTGGTCATCGGCGTCGAGCTCCAGCGCAAAGGCTGGCAGGTCCGAGGCTGAAGCGTCCAGGACGCCGGCGGCCTGCAGGGCCCGGAACTTGGCCGGGTGCAGGTACGAGACGGTCCGGGTCGCGTGCTGGCAGTAGTAGGCCACGCCGTTCTCGGTAAAGTGCTCCGTGTAGCGGTCCGGCACGGCGAGGTCCCGGGTCGACAGCTTGATTTTTTCGAGCTCCTCTAGCGAGGGCTTGTCGGTGTTTTCCATAGTCGTCGCAGTATCCATTGTTGGGCTTGGTGAGAGTTGTGGTATTTTGTGAGAGATGTCTCGGGTTTGTCTGAGAAGTTGGAAGGAGGGCAACATCAAACGGCTGCTGTAAACGGGCTGGGGCGGTCGCCCTCCTATTTTAAGCTCCAGCTCACGCATGCACCGCCTCAGCTCGCTAACATTGTTGGTGTTGGGTGCCTCCCTCGACGGGGGCGGCACTCAATTGAGCAGGATTCGTATCCCCACACACGCGTTCGTGGGATGGGACAGGCTTGGCAGAGTTTCTCGGGTTGCCTAAAGGAATCCCTCCCGGATGCTCCCCAGTGAGCTCCTCTGATCCATCCTCCCCGCATTGCACGCCATGGATGGCCCAGGAGCCCTCCGTGCCTCCCCCACACTGCCTTCAGCTGGGTTCCTGGGCTATGCTACGGGGATCTGCGCCAGTGGTTTAGTGCGGGGGAGGCACTCGGCAGGCTGCATGCACATCGGTTTCGAGCCGGCTGTTTGCTACCACATACGACCATACCCACTTGAGTATCCGGAATTCCGCTCACTCTCGCGCCCAACGGGCTGGATTTCTCTATAGTGCATAATCTTTTCTACTATTTCTAAAAAAAAAAAAAAACGCTATACATGCTGTGACACTAGAGTTTATCCAACCTGTCGGAAGCCCGTCTTGCCACCCCCTACTTAATAAATGCCCCAAGCAACATCCACCGTAGTGCTGGCCGTCGTGCCAGAGCAAGGCATGACGCCCTTGGCACCGACCCTGCCGCCGCCGCCAAACTGCCTGATGGAGTCGTTGATCACGTCAATGACGTCCTGGCCCCCGACCCGGAACTGGACGGCGCCGCCCGTGCCGCCCGCGCGCTCGATGCTGAAGCGGCACGACCCGTAGCTCGCAACCGTGCGCTGACCAACGATGCCGTGCGTCCAATCGGTGGTCGCGTCGCCCTCGATGTTCCTGATGAGCTGCTGGCAGTCCGACACGGTGGGCGAGACGTCGCTGCCCTGGTTGTCAAACGTCGAGCCGCCGCAGTGGTCCCGGCCCGGCGGTATGTCGCACGGGTAAAAGGGCGAGCTCCTCATGCTGGACGTGTCCCAGGACTGGAACGCGCGGTCGGGGCTGCAGACGGGCAGCTGGCCACACCGGGAGTATTGACGTCGAAGCCGGCTAGGCTTTTTCGGACCTCGTTGTTGCTAGTAGCAAGCTGGGTGATGCTGAGCGCCTTGTTTTGCCTACCGTTAAATACCCAAGTGGCGGGGGAGCCCTTGACGACATCTTCTTTGGTCACTTTTCCATAACTGTCTCCCGAAAGCGAATCCAGGCCGACGGGGGCGGAGAACGAGTTCGTTCTGCACTTTTCCCGGCAGGGACTGTCCTTGGCCGGGCACGGGGTGCAGATCCTGGTGTCTCCTTTCGAGTAGACGAGGTAGTAGAGCCTGTCGTCGTGGCAGACGCGGGTCTCGCTGGCCGTTTGGTCGCTGACGTACGTGTTGGCCGGGTTGCCGTTGCAGCCTTCGCCCGAGTCGAGGATGAAGGCGTATGTCTTGGAGCGGCGCCAGAGGGCGGGGACGGCAAATCCGAAGAATGTTTGGGGGGTGCTTAGCCACGCTATAAAGGCTTTAGCAGCTTGTCTTGTGTGGCTACCGTACGTCCTGTATATTTATACGGGAGGCAGGTTGGGCGGGTGCATGCTGGAGGGAGTGCGGCTGTCCTTTGTGAGCAGGTTGTCTGCCTGCTGGGCAGGCCCGCCCTGGGCCCCCTAGCGTTAAGGGTCGGCTTGGCCTCTGCGATCAGGGGGTAGTTTTTCGGGACCGTATCAACGCGGGCCGCAAAGCGGAGGCGGAGATGCAAGAGTGTGTTTGCATATACGAAGGCATTTCGTTGCCCACTAGGTTAAGGTATGACCTCCCGGTGGTATTGGCAAGAGCTCCTTGATCAACATCACGTCCATCACCATCACCTCGCGCGATGATGGGCAGGCGCTAACGCGAAAGCCAAAGACAAGTACGGCTCGACTGCGCTTCATCATGCGTGTGAATTAGGCGAAGCCGCTTTCGTCGATCTGCTTTTTGCCAAAGACGCGGATGCCCTTGAGCAAAACGCGTATGGTATGTCGGCTCTCGCTATCGCTGTCATGGGATGTCCCGACGACCTCGTGATCAAGATCCTTGGATCAATTCGGGGCTCGTTCGATACGCGAGACAATTTCGGTCGGTCTTTGCTCTAGTGGACTCGGCGAAACGCCAACACTAGTTTTGAGGCCGTACTGCGGGGTGAGGCCGAGCGGAGACGAGTCGACCTCTTTGAACCAGCCCAGCTAGTCTGCCAAACTGTCGGCGGCGGAACGGAACAGGTCTTGTCCGGCATGCGAAGAGGGGAAAGGTGGTGTGACGCATGTGCATCACGGTTCACAACGGCAGACGTTTATTTCTACAGCTGTGGAATTTGCGACCAAGGAGACGTCGACATCTGCCAAGAGTGCCAAAGCCTCGGAGCCTCCCGTCTCGAACTGTCACATGCCTTGCGGAGATACGCCATTCAGCCTCACGCCGAATCCTCCGATGGCACGGAGGGGTCTTATGTTGACGACAACTAGAAGGTCGGCGAGGAGGAAGCGCCCGCCTAGAAAACCTCGGGGGGTACCACATGACCATGCCTGAGCAGATCGAGGAGACTAGGGAGACCGGATAAACGGCATCGGGGTGGTTGGGAAGGACGTCGTACCCACGTGTCAAGCGCAGAAGTGGAAGGAAACTGGCAGGGGCAGATCTTGGGCACAAAGCGAGGCACGGAGAGATTCAATCTTTTCGTCAACTCTACTTCCTCAGGATACCTTGTGACTTGATGGGGCCCATTGGGCTGAGTGTCGGGGTGATCAAGGAGCTGATAGAGGCTGTCTGCCAGACGAAAGACCTCCGGAGCCGCGCAGCGCATCGTGGTGTTAAACTGCCCAAGCTTCAGGCATCCCGTTGTCCAAATCCTGTAGGCGGCTGGTGTTGTGGCGTGGCGCCTGGGGAGTCGCTAAGCCGCTATGGCGACCGATCGGACAGGGGGCCCGTGCACTGGACCCACGGTTGGAGAAAACGTTGCACGTGGGAATGGGTGCAACGCACCCAATCCCTCCTTTGTACTCCTCACCTTTAGATAGTCATATCAACCTGGTGCTTATTGCAGCCTTGCCTCTTTGCCCTACGTGATCCCTAACAGCTGGGACGGGGCCATGGTTTGCGTGCTCGGGTCGGCCGGTCTATGGGCTGTCCGGGTCGCTTCGCTGCCTGCTCGACTGGCTACCCAGGCTACGAGACCCGGTCGGATTTTTCCGCGCGCATGTTCCTGGCAGTTGGGTGGAAGGAGCTGGCAAGATGCAGCCGCCGGTCCGCTTTGCCTTCGATTTGCTGAATTGACCCAGAACTAAAAAGAAAGGGGGAGAATGTTGGCAGGGTCCTGAGGCAGCCCCCCAGATGGAAATTGACGTTGGCGGCCATGTTTCCAGGCCAGGCTGATTGAACCGCCTCCCCACGTTGGGGGGCCTCCGGCATACCAAGCCACCCTTGCCGCCCAATAGCATGTAAGATTCAATTTGATGCCAAGGCGGGCAGTCAGCCCTGGATATCTGTGGAAAAAATAAAGTGTTGGCGTAATTGCTCTGCGTGCGCCTTGGGTCCCACAGCGGGTCTTGGTTCCGCCTGGCAGTCTAGACAGGTGCTGCGCGCGGCAGCTTGAACGAGGCTCAAGGGCTGCCTGTTTCGTAGCCAAGAGATTCTAGACAGTCGCAGCACACAATCAAGTAGTTTGCCGAACTTTGCTCACCCTAGAATTCGGATAAAAGTCCAGGTCCTCCTTCTCAAGTGTTGACAGGAAGGAGACTCGAGTGCCTCAACCTCACGAGTCTCCAGTATCCAAGTTACCCACTTCACAATGAGTTCCTCCGTCGACGATCTCGTCCAAAACGTCCAGTCCCTCACAGTCTCGACAGAGGCTGAGTTGCGGCCGGACTGCTTACCTTTCGGGCCCAATGATACAACCCAGAATTCCATTCTCAAAGGGCTCAGCGACGTACCCCCTTTCCTCTTTCGGGTCCTTACACCCCATCTCGCCGCGAAGCTCGACAACACCAACAGTTGGGCTCTCTCGCTGGACGCTTCCCCCGACCACAGGCCGGATGCCCCCACGCGCAGCCAGCAGGATTTCCTCTCGCTTGACTGCAAGGAGGCGGCCACTTCTCTTTACGAACAGCTCACCTGGAAAGTGCCCTATCGCGCGCGGTGGAACCTGGTGTCGTGGACAACCTCGCTACTCTTTGCCCTCCGCTACATGTTCTATCTCGCCAAAAACCCCAACCCCGACGAAAGGTCCGCCCTTGCAGATATCCAGCTGTGCATCGTGCGCACCGACGGCCTCCCACCCGGCGTGTTCGTCCGGGACACGTATCTTATCGACCACTACGCCCGCCACCACCGCGAGCTCCGGGACCGCGTGCAGCACTGGCGAGAGGTCGACAGACGGGAGGGCGGCCGTCTCTACTTTGGCGAGTACCTGTCCCAGGGGGCGCTCAGGATCGGGGGGAGGTCCACTGTCGTGTCGGCGCAGGACATGGTCGATCGTGGTCTGCTGTGCTTGATGCCAGAGCTGAACGAGGATTGCGATCAGAAATGGAAGCCCCGGTGGGCGAACTGGGTTCTGGACAGGCGCGCGTGCTGGCTATCGACAATCAACGGGCTCCTTCCTCCAAACCCGGGGCCGGACGAGGAAAAGAACATCGTGCGCGGCATCGCGTCGCTGTTTCCCGGCTTCGAGCTGCCCATCGCGACCCACCTCCTGTCCCTGAAACCGAGGCAGCCCAAAAACCAGAGCCTTGTCAGATGGCTCAAAAGTTTGGGGCCTGTCCCCAATTTCTACACCAAAGGTACCAACTTCTCCACCTGTACCCGTACTGCCACGGCGAAGCTATGATACTAACGTGTCTCTGCAGAGAGGCCTTTCTACTTCATCCCGCCGCCGCCATCGCAATGGCAGCACTTGGACCGGAAGATGCCCGAGCTGGTGCAGTTCGAGGCCCTTATGCTCAACCTCGCCATCTTGGATCGCAAGGAAAAGAAGATCCGGGAGCTAAGAGCAAGGGGTATTCCGCTGCGCTGCGTTGATATCAGGAATAGTGACATCCCGGACGACACTATCCAACGAAATCCGTTTCTATATGAGAAGATACCGACCCGTACCATAGAAGAATGGAACTTGGACGAGATCGATGAGGCGAATAGCGTTCTCGACCGGCCGGAGGGGATGGGTGTAGCAAAGCCATGCTATGACTGCGGCACGCCTCACGAACGTCTGTGATTAGTGGCCGGCATTAGGTAGGCAACTTCGCAGAGAATGGGCGGCTTCAAAGAACCCTTTTTGTGGGAAGGGTTTCGGTAATGGCGATCGGTTTGATGCAATCGGGGAGAAACGGCGTAAATAAGACAGCGAAACATTACCAAGAGGATGCAAATCTCTCGATCCCTCTCACATACCTTGAAGCTAATAAGCCATTATCGTTGACACCATATCTGCCCCAGTGAATAGGATAACCCCTCCAAGCCAGAGTGAGTAGCCAACCCGAACCTACCCTGCTATAGAGGGCATGGGGTGCAACTTGTGGTCAAGACCGAGACTGGTCTTGCGATCGTTGCACATACAGTCTCGCTGTCCCTGCGCACGCTCAAACGCCTCTCTGACGTGGCTTACTTGCTACTTCGATGACTGCTCAGCCCCGGAAAAGCTGCTCAACCAACTCAACTACAGCCCGTGGTATAGACCTAGCTCTCTAAAATGTCTCGTCGCGATTGGACAGCCGTTGTATTTACGGCTCAATGTGCAAGCTGAAATTTTGCCTTTACCACTTTCCGTTCAAGTCACGCCGTCTAGATCACCACGCTCTTCATTAGCCTTGCTCTGAGTTGCCAATCCGCCCTATGATCCAGCTTTTTCTCCGAAAGAACCCCGAAGAATTGACAACCTGCATCGTGAGCACATCATATGGCTGGAAGAGCCCGATGAACTCAGGACTTCTCGCCGGCGTCGTGAACAGGCACTTGACCCTCGCACGCCCCTCCTCCGCCTCCGCCTCCTCACCCCCCAGCTCTAGCAGCCGGGACAGGATAATCACCATATGCTCCGTCCTCTCCCTCGGCCCCTCGAAGAACGCGATCCCCTCGATCACGCAAAATAGCGTCGCCTCCCCGGGCAGCGCGAGCACGCACCGCTGAAGCAGGTCGCAGAAGCCCCGCACGTCGTGCTCTGACGGCTGCGCGGGCACGTCCATCACCGCGCTGTAGCAGTCGTTGAGCAGCTGGGGATCAAAGTTGCGGTGCTGATCGATGAGCTGCAGCAGGAGCGTGACGACCAGCGCCGTCGCGGTGCCGAACCCCTGTCGTGCGCTGTGGTGCTCGCTGCAGAAGTACGCCAGCGCGTAGAGGGACGAGTTCGTCTCGCGCCCGCGGGCAAGAGCCGCCACCACCCGTGCGGTTGCGACGCTGATGGGCCCGCGCGCCTCGTGTCGGCCGCCGGGCCCGCCTTCTACGAAGAGGACGGAGCTGGAGGGTGCCTCGACGAGCGCTTGGAGGCGCACGTGGTTGGCCATCTCGGCGACGAGCCGGTCGTCCTGCGTGGAGAGCCGCGCCCGCGCCGCGCGAAGGATGTTGCGGCCATCCCCGGGGACGAGGTCTGGGTCGAAGCCGACGCCAGTAAGGACGTCTGCGGGGCCGAGCCTGGGCTTGGCCACCTGCGCCGGCTCGCGGGTGCGGCGTGCGGTAGGCGGATGCGTCGGCGCGGTGGGCTGGCTTGCTTGGAGCGGTAGTCTGACGGGTGCTGGAGTTGCCGTCTTCGGTCAGCGGACGTCGTCCGGTTGTGTTCTGCACTCTGCCTGGGAGAACTCACCTAGGCCTGCCGTCCGCCCTGGCGGCGGGTCCTGAGAGATGAGGTTCCAGAGAGTTTCTACCACGTTCGCCTCGAACAATCTCACCAGCTGCTCTAGCTGGCGCTTGAGCTCCCTGATCTCTCCTCCGATCTGGGCCTTGGTGTCCTCTTGGCCCTTCCGTAGCTCCTCGAGCATGTTTAGCTCCAAAGACTGCCTTCTGATCGCCTTTTGCACGCCCCCCTGCGTCTTCCTTGCCATGCCCATCAGGGCGTCCACCTTCTTCTTAATCTCGCTTATCTCGAGTTCCCGTCCATGTTTTTCGACGGCCCCCGACCTGCGCCTCATGTCGGCGATGAGGTTTGCCAGGTCTTGCCCGTACGTCTCTGGCCGAAGTGTGGCTTCCAGGAGGGCCACGCCTGTGCATCGTCAGTCGGGATTCCTTAATTATATTCAAGTGAGCCAGGACTGAGGAACCTACCTGTCCCTTGCTGATGAACCCATTTCAGGAGTGACTCTAACACCCCAAAGATGCTCGCAAACAATTCCGATATCAGTTGATGCATCCTCCGGTCCGGCTCATGCCTATGGTGCGCATACGCCTTGTGCACCAGCGCCTCCTTGATCTCTCGGAGTGCGTTATTCATGTGCTTGTCCATCAGCGCGTACCGCTCCGCCGCCTTGATCACGATATTGATGCCCCCGCATACCAGCCCGCCGACCCCGAACCCGGCCGACTTGGGCACTAGCGACACGTACGACTTTGCGTCACGCGCGTTATCAGCGAACTTGTGAAAGCAAGTGCGCAGCCCCCGCACCACCTGACACTGCTCCTGCTGGCGGGCGTTGCGCTCGCCCTTTACGTCCTGCAGCTTGGCTATGGCAGCATCAACGTCCCCTCCCATCTGCTTGATGTTCTCTTCGAGTTGCTTGAATGACATCCGCGTGGGCACGTCGGGTTCCGGGGCCGGCGCGGATGCTTGGGAGGAGGACGTGGGCGAGGCGGCGGCTCTGCCGCGCTTGTTCTCGTAGGCGATGAATGCGTCGAGGGCAAGTCGGTAGGATTTCCTGGCCTTGAAGCAGTCCTCATACAGCTTGGCAATGTTCCTAAGTGTCACCGGACGATGGTCAGATTCGGATAAGCAGAGATGACTATGATTGCGAAGGATTGATACTTACGGATTCGCTGGCGGCGCACCGAGCTCCTCATCACCTTCCTTGTCGCCGTCGTTGACATCCAAGAGCTCCACTTGGAGCACAGCCTGGTCCTCGCCGACCACCACACCTACGGCGGAGTCGGGACCGCAGTGTGCTGCTTCGCTAGCCTTCCCTCGCCAGGTCGAGAGGAACTCCGCGGCTTTCTTCTCTATGGGGTTGAGCTTTTTCTTCCCCTTGCCCAGGAGGGGGATGTCGAGCTTGAGACGAGATAGGCCCTTCTTCGACTTCTTGGGTTCGTGCGTATCTGACATGACGACCTAAGGGATGTGGCTGTTCTAAAGTTTGATGTCGTGAAGTGAGGCAGTCGGGATCAAGACATGTATTATTAAGATGGCTGCTCCCGACAAAGCTCCCGCTGGAGGTGCTGGCTGCGGTGATCATCACCGAAGAGACTGGGACCTCGGAGCCTTACCCCATATGCCGTATCAGGAAAGACACCCGCTGCTCTCGTACAGGTGACCTCCGGCAGTATTGCCAAGGCAATAGATAGTCACAGCCTGCTTCTATCCCAGCCAGTTACGGCGCATCAATATGCGAGAACTTTCAGCTTTGGCAACCACAATGCAAATCTGGAGCGATACGGGAGGGATGCTGCAAGCCGTTATCCAATCGAACTTGCACCTTTGGCAGCCACAGGAGGGACGTTGTGACTCTAATCTGCTGAAAGGGTGCCCCCCTTGGCTTAATCAAGCAAGCCAGCTTATCTTGCGTCAGCAAGGAGGAAAAGTGTAATTTCACGGAATGCCGTCCCCGCTTGGGCAACCTCGCGGGAACCGGTGGAAGAATCCGCGGAAAAGTCCAAGTCCAAGTTGTCAAAAAAGGCTGCTGTGCCAGTTGTTTTAACCTGCTGTTCAGATTAGCTATCCCAGCCTCCTTCGTCGCTGCACTGGAAGTCTACGTGACGCAGCCGAAAAAAAGTCCAAGATCGGAGCGGCTCTAATTAACCCGCCAAACTGAACCCTTCTTTGCCCTTACCTCTTTCTACGGCCGTTATGGCTGCAGAGCCGGTGACGGAACAGGCTGTGGGCCTACCTGATCTTACGGTCGAGAAGGATACGGCGCAGGCCGTCGTCGCAGGTGATTCAAAAGCGCCTGAACACTTTTAAAATTCAGCTAGCTAACATTCATCAAGCTGTGAATCCCGACGACGGCGTGAAGAAGGGTGACGACGCTGTTGGCGACGAGAAGCTCACCAAGCTGTTGGACCGAGTTCGGGAACTAGAGAAGAGCGTCGAAGAGTTGAAGTACGCCAAAAACACGCCTAACGATACATAACTCATACACTGACATGTTATGGGTCCAGGGATGCAAAGGGGGCGAAGAAAGAGAAAGCCAAATCCGAGGCTGAAGAGGATGCCAAATCCGAAGCTGGAGAGGATGCAAAACCCAGAGCCTCATTCGGAACCCTGCTCAAAGTCCGTCTGGCGTCCTACGATGCCATGGGGATCACTGGTTTTACAGTCACTACATCGGAAGAGCTGCGCTCATGCGCCATCGCGGCCTTTTACGCCGTGCCTCCGTCCGCCGTTGACAGCCTGGAGGCCTGGGAAGAAGGGTCGCAGACCCCAGGCTGCCCGCCCTCTCGAGTGTCAATCAACTCGAAGAAGATCCTCGAACTCCTCAAGGCCATCACCAATACGGCCATGGGCGAAGCGCCTTGCATGTAAGAGCACTGAGATCCGTTGTTTCATGCTAGCTGGCTGACAAAGGCACAGAATGATGCCACCATTCAAGCTCTTTGCCACGTACTGGACGGAGATCGAAGCCAAGCTGAAGGAGCTGAAGGATGACTTCGTCAAGAAGCATAAGCAAGAGTGGGCCGTCAAGCGGGAGGACGAAACTCCAAGGGCGAGGCCGTTTAAGGAAGACGAAGCCCTAGAGGAGGCCGCCAGAGAAAAAGCAACCCAAGACATCCAGCACCTGCAGTGCCTGGTGGACTTCATGGCCAAGTACCTCCACGACCTCCCCACCCTCCGCGAGCAAATCCAGACCCGGCAGATCGAGTCCATTTCGTTCGACGACCTCTGGCACCTCTTCAACCCGGGCGATATCATCTTCGGCCGCGCCCCGTCCGATAATCGGGGGCAGCAGGCCTACCAAGTCTTCACCGTCACCAAGGGCCGTATCAACACGAAGGAGGAGGGGTCCGGATCCAAGGGCTCGCGCGAACGACATGAGCTACGGCTGCAGTGCGTTTCGCTCGATTACGATGGCACCAAGATCGATACGCGCGAGGAGAAGCTGTACATCAAGCCGTTCATCGGCAAGAAGAGGATTACCGACTTGGACTACTACCCCAAGTCCTTCGCCACGGATGAGGAGGTCGAGAATCTGCAAAATCGCGCGCGCCGTTTCATCGACAACCGCTACGGCCACGGGCGCTGCGAAGGCATTACGTCGCGCTTCGAGATGGAGCATATCGATGGCGAGGATGTCTTCGTCGACTTCAAAAGCGGCAACGAGGAGATACCCACCGAGTGGCAGGAGATTCGCCGCTCCGGGCTGATCAGCCCGCCTGAGTGTCAGAGCGAAGAGACGTGGGAGTCTGTCTGCGGCAGTGCGGGCTGCACCATCCCGGGCTGCGGCAACAGTGTCTATCTCGACGAACAGGTCGATATTAAGCGCGCCGAAGCTGCCCGGGATAAACTGCCGAAGTCGGTCCCCGAGGACAAAATCAAATCTCTGAAATCAATGCCGGAACGATTGCTGCTTCTGCCGCGGCATCTGCTGGTGTATACCCTGCGGACTAAAAAATGGTGTGCGTCTCTGACTGCCTCAACGCGTCCCACCCCTGCCTGTCCTATGCCCAATAATCTTTCATTAATACTATCATTTCGTCGTTTTTTTTCCTTTGTCGAACCTGGCTGACACAGTGGCTTCGCGATCTAGGCTTTGTTGACGTTCGAGACTTTGAGAAGATCGTCGTCAGTCCCGAGAAGATCAGAGAGGGCTGGAAGAACCTCGTCATCGACCCGAAACACAAACGGCTTCTGAAGGCCATGGTCAGCGACCACGCCATGGCCATGGCTACGGACAAAAAGGCGGCCGTTTCTAGATCGGGCACTTCTATCGACATCGTTCGCGGCAAGGGTCGAGGTCGAATCATCTTGCTCCATGGACCACCAGGCGTTGGCAAGGTATGTTCATTTCAGTTTCGGCATCACTCCTGGGGTCGAGCTAACCGCTGTCCATGCAGACGAGCACGGCCGAGACTATTGCGGCCTTCACAAGCCCTCCGCGCCCTCTGTATCCCATCGTAAGTGCCTCCGGCCATATTGCCAACACAAGCGCTTGAGATCTGTGTCAATCAACGGCCAGCTGACTATGAGCAGACCTGTGGAGACCTTGGTTCCAACCCTGAGAAGATCCAAAAGGCGCTCGAGAACCACTTCAAGCTCGCCCACCGCTGGAACTGTGTCCTCCTCCTAGACGAGGCCGACGTCTATCTCGCCGAGCGCCACCATAACGACCTAGACCGCAACGGTATCGTCTCGGTCTTCCTGCGCACGCTCGAGTACTACTCTGGCATTCTGTTCCTGACCTCGAACCGCGTCGGCTCCATCGACCTTGCCTTCAAGTCGCGCATCCACATGGCCCTGAGCTACAAGAGGATCGACCTCATCGGTACGCGCGACATTTGGGGCAATATCCTGGACGGCATCGACAAGGACAACAAGACGCAGCGCGTCAAGATCGACTACGATCGCGAGGACCTGATGGGGTGGGCGGTAAGCCACTTTGAGGAGATGGAGGAGAAGCAGCTGCCGACGTGGAACGGGCGGCAGATCCGCAACGCGTTCCAGAGCGCCATCGCGCTCGCGTCGCACGAGCGGCTCGAAAAGATACGCAAGAAGAAGATCACCGAAGAGCAGGCCCTGAAGACGAAGAGTCTTAGAGACATCAACTTGGAAGAGACACACTTCGACGACGTGTCCGAAGTTGTGAGGGAGTTTGAGGACTACTGTAAGTGCCCGTACGCAACGCTATGGGCTTTGATCCTGAAACATCTCTCTGCCGCATGAGGCATTCAATGTTTATTCCATTGATCCTCTGTGGCCCGAGTAAAGCTAACCGATCAACCTCGCCTGATAGTGAAAGATTGCGGCAAAGGCGACGACAAGGCTGAAAAAGAAGGCCTGCTGGCACCCGAAGTCAGACCCGCTCGCGCGCAAGCCTATGGACGTGGCACAAACGGAACCGCCAGAGCGAGGGTACAGAAGACCACGGCCCGGCCTCGGGGACAGCCTCAGGCCGCGGCCGCGCCGGCAGGCACCTCCAGAAAGGCGGCGCCGCGCGGGGTGTCCAGAAACAAGCGCGCCGCAGCCACAGCGAACCGGGATGACGAGGAAGACGATCGCGACGACGATGATGATGGCGGGGATCGCGACGACGCCGACGCCATCGAGGGAGGTGATGTCGATGTTGATGTCGGTGACGTGGAGTTGGAGGAAAATGGAGCTGAGCTCGAGGATGAGGACGGGGACGAGCCCGTTGAAGATGGGGACGATGTCGAGGATGAGGATGTGGATAACGACGACGTTGGGGACGATTACTGAAGTGGTTTCAAGGTATGTGAACGGTGATGGGCGCATGGGAGATTGACCTTTTTGTTCCCCTATTGAGTGGCTTTTTTGCCCTGTTTGTTCGGTGGATTTGAAGCGCAGTATGGCCACAGGAACCCGTAGCTGCAAGCGGTTGATCCGGCGGGTCAACATCGGTACACGCTTTCCTTGAATTTCCAATAGCGTGGGCTGATTGCTGCTTCCACAATACCGCTCCCGTTCAGTGAGTGGCGGTGACAACAGAGGTCGCTGAAATCGAGAAATGGGCAAGCATATGTAGGTTGATAAAGCCGAAAAAAAAGGTGGCAACCTCGACGCCGCCCACCCCAAATCAGTCTACTACTCTTTTTTCGTCATTTGACCTATAGACCCCTGAACCTGTATATCCTGAGCGACGAATCCTCGCACGCCACTGCGAGCTCGGCACGCTGCCGATCCCTCGGGGCTTCGTCCCCACCCGCCGGCCGCCAGGCCAACTGCAGTATTGGCTTGGAGGAACATAAGCTGTTGATGGGTTTCTTGTTAGTACGGTGACTAAGTAACGGTGGAAGAACAAACGGGTGGGTTGGTCGCTTACTGCGAGTCGAGATCATGCTGCGTCACCACAGCCCAACTCTCGGTGTCTAGGATGTATATGGATATCTTGCCCGCCTCGGTGCCGACGGCTAGAACCAGGCCACCGTTGCCTGCCCCGTCACCGCCATCCAGAACCCGCCAGAAGAAGTCCACGGCCGTGGCGGCATGTTCCAGAGGAATCGTGGCGGCGAGATCGAATGTGGGTGTCGCAGCAGTAGCCACGGCGCCATCGACCCTACCGCCCGTCTCGGTCTTGCTCTCTTTCAGCGTCCACACTTTTACGTTCTTGTCCCGGCCGGCCGTGGCGAACGCCCTCAGCGGACCTTGCGCTCCCACAGCAACGAGCGGGGCCCAGGAAGCGTCGAGAATCATCCTCGTGTGGCCCTTGGGGTTCGCCTGGAAGAGGCGGTAGTGCAGCTCCGCGTCGGCGTCGGGCTTGGCCACGCCTCCTGCCTCCCCCGTCGGCAGGGGCGCCTCGCCGCCGCGCTGGAAGACGGCCCACTGGCGGTCGCGGCCGACGGAGAGGAGGAAGGCGTCGTCCGGGCTGAAGCGCAGGCGGGTCGCCGTAAGCGAGTGGGCGGTCAGGGGCGGGCGGACCTCGGTCCAGCGCGGCTGAGTCGCGAAGAGCCGGATGACGGCGTGGTTGAGCGAGCTGGCACGGCACGCGCTCGCCACCACGCGGCCGTCGTGGCTCGCGGCTAGGCACGACAGCTCGTATCCGTGCCCGTACAACTTCTCGATTTCGGGCCACAGCGTGTGCCGAGACAGACTGTCCTCGTACGGGGGACGGGCCAGGTCCAGCGTAGAGGTGCGGAAGAGCGGTGCCGATGTCGCCGCGTCAGGGTCTTGGCGGCGCCCGCCGTCCTCGGCTGCGGCATCCGCCGCCATCGCCGCCGCTGCCTCGGCCTCATCGGCCGCTTCGTCGTCGACTGCCTCCACGGCCTTGTTGGACAAGCCGAGGACAGGGATGTTCGCGGCGTCGGGGAGGGCGTCTAGGTCGCCATCACCCGAGTCCGAGGCGATGGCGCCGTTGCCAGTCAAGCGGGTCAGCAGGCGGGCTACGGCCTTGGGGGCTGTGAAGACGCGCATCAGCTTCTCGTCGGCGCCCGAGACGAACTGTGAAGGCCCCAGGCTGTCTATGCAGTTCAGGTCGTAGCCGTGGATCTGAGGGCGGGCCATCTCGTGCCACGTCGGCGGCAACGGCTGCTCGCTGTTTCCGCCTTCTTTGGTCTCGTCCCTTGCCTTCCACTCGGCGTGCAGACGCGTGGTCTGGTCCGACGACGTGGATAGCAGGTATCCGCCGTCGCGGGACCAAGTGATGCCTGTGACAGCTTTTGTGTGCCCCGAGACGGAGAGTGCCTGGCGCCACATGCCGCCGGAATGGTCCCCGCTGCTATCGTCCGCCTCTAGGTCCCAGCGCCTCCAGCTGCCGGTGCGGCCTAGGCACACGACGGTATTACCCGAGGGCGACCAGAGGCCGGTCCAGAACCCACCGATGCTCCCCGTGGCCGTGGTGGCGCCCTTCTCCTTACTCAGCTCGCCGAGCCGGGCGCTGGTGATCCAGATGCCCGAGTCTACGTCGGCGTCCCATATGGCGAGCGAGTTGTCAGCCGAGGTGGAGAGGAGCCGTGGCATGTTGTTGCCGCTGTCTGTAGTGGCCACTGGTGGGGAGTGCCACTTGGCGCTGTAGATCCAGTCGTCGTGTCCAAGGAGCAGGGCCTCGAACGAGACCGAGTATTCGGCGGTGCCGGCCGTGAACCTGTGTGCCTTGTTCGACGGCAACTTGCCGGGGAACGCCAGAGACGACGATGGAGGCCCGCCGCCAACTTCTTGTATTGCTTCTGCCGTCTTGGAGGCTGGCGAGCCGTCCGCCACGCCCCTGTGTACCCTCCACACTCGGATGTACTTGTCCTGGCTCGCGGAGGCGAGGAGCAAGTCGCTCTGGGGCGCCTTGGACGCGTCCTCCCAGGCAAAATCGAGTGACCTGATCCACCCCTCGTGACCCGAGAGCGTGGCCTGGAGTTTAAACTCGACGGTATCGGTGCTCGATGCCGTGGCAACATCGACCTCAGTGGCCGTGGCCGTGGTAGAGACTGTAGTGGTGGCAAACACCTGGACGAAAGCTTTGGTGCCTGCCGCGGCCAGGATGTACGACTCCTCCTCGCCGTCCAGCGTGCTCAGGGCCAGGGCCAGGGGAAAGTACTTGGGCTTCGTCTGGAGGGTCTGTAGGAGGCGGAGAGCACCGGCCTCTAGGGCCCATATTTTGATGGCCGCGTCGGCAGCTCCCGATGCTACCAAGGTGCGGGTCCTCGCTGCCACACTGGGACTGAGGACGGCGATGCAGTTGATGGGCGCAGTGTGCTCGTGGGCTGTCTGACGGAGCAGCGCCGTGTCGTCGGGCCCGAGTTCCCATAGGATCAGACACTGGTCTTCGGCGCCGCTCACCAGGTACGACCGAAGCGGTTCCTCGTCGGAGGCGCCCCCAGTGCCTGCCTGTATGAACTTGACAGCCTTGACGGTGTCCCTGTGGCCGCGCAACAGCCTCGTCACACCCTGAGGTCGCTCATCCTGGGCCGGCACGTGACTGTCAGGGCCCCTGGTCGCGGATCGAAAAGGGGGCAACAGCATGCACTGCATGCACGGCAACTCACAGTCGGCTTCCACAGGGCAATGTTTGCGTCAGTGCCGTATGCCACAGTGCCGTCGCGGCTCCAGTCGGCGACAGCGCTGTGTTTGTTGGCGCCGGCCGAGATGTAGGCGGCGTCGGCGTCGATGTTGGGTGGCCCCATGGTCATCGGATAAGTCGCCTCGGTGCTGGTGTCATTGCTCTGTCACGGTAGTAATGCAGCCTTATTTGTTCCTGGCTTTACTGCGGGCGGGGGTTTCTTTGGCATTCCTCGGGGACTTTTTTTTATGAGGCGATTTCCTCATTTGTCGCTGCGGCGCCGCATGACTCTTGGAGGGGACGGGCACAGTGGGAATAGTCGAAATAAACCTGACCAAATCAAGAATCTTGTATATACACGTGATACCCTCACACTGTGTTATGATCATCCTTCGGCTTCTGTCGTGTGGATCTGCCTGCCCAAAACAACGTTTGCGTCTTGAACAAGCCGTCTCGCCGACCCGACAGATTGGAAGGAAAACAGGCAGACGACCAAACACAATGTCTTCAGACCCAGCCGCTTCTTCAACCGCGTCGCAGCCTGTAGTGGCAGCGCTAACTTCACACACGGCGGCAGCGGCAGCAGCGCCTCCCTCAGACGAGCAGCAAACACCCACGCTCGGCATTGTGGTCGAGTTTTCGTCAGTCTGCCTCTTTCAGTTTTGTTTTCGCGCCTGTCTTCTTTCCTTCTCCTCGGTGATGGCTCTGTGGCTGACCAGGCGCCCTTCTTCGACCTTGTACTCTCTCCAGCGGCGGCCTCGAGATGCTTTTTTCGCATCAGACCCGCCACCAGCTCGCCCTGCCGAGGACCGACGACCGGGGCAGCCCGGCCAGTATAGCTTTCCTGATCGACTATTTGTGCCGTCACACGATGAAGGACGCCCGCAAGGACCTCTTCGTGCTCGATGGCAACCTGTCAGTCCGGCCTCGTTTTCTTTTCGTGCCGATCACTTCTCTCCTGGTCACCTTCTCCTCCTCCTCCCCCTCCTCTCCCCCTCCCTACTCTTCCCCATCTGTTCTCCGGCTGGCCTGTCACATGTCGGCGGCCGAAACAGGCTGCTTCGGGATTTGCATCGCTTGGCTGCGCACTATAGTCTCCAATCGTCTGCAATAGTCGTCGGAGAATAAATCCCAGCAGGGGAGGAGGGAGGGGCGTGTGTGGCAATGTGTGTCTCTGACTGGCCTTCATCTCTTTCTATTTCTTTCTTGGCTGCCTTTCAGTCGCCCGGGGATCCTTGTCTTGATCAACGACATCGACTGGGAGCTCGAGGGTGAGGAAGAGTATGTGATCCAGCCTGGCGACAGCATCCTATTCGTCTCGACGCTCCATGGGGGCTGAACGATAGGCCCTCCGGTCTCGCCCAACCGCCGGCCCTTCCTGGAAGGGTTGCGGTAATGAGAAAATTTGGGACCAGTCATCCCATCAAGGAGCCAACCCCACCGTGGGACGAAGAGGAGAGCTGTCACATCGCAAGAGGGTCGGGATGACTTGTCCACCGGGGGTGTGAGTGTACGTCGCGCGCCAGTGCCAGCCACGTCCGCCGGGTGCTCCCGGTGTCGTCGGGGGGCAGGCTAGAGATGTGAACAGACGGCAGGGAGGGGCACGTCTAGCCTCTGTCAACCAGACAACCAGCCAGCCAACCATTCACTCGCTGCAACGCTCACTCCCCGACCTTGACCTTGACCACGGTTAGCCGCCCGCGACGTGTCCATCGGCCGATTGCAGTCGTCAATAGCGGCGTGTCCTCTCTTCAGAACCGTTCACGAGGCTCACCCAAACGAAACATTGTCCCCAAACCTGCTGTGGTTGGCTGCTGCCCCTCGCTGCGCTTGGAAGAAAGGTCATCCCTGACAGATGAGAGGCCCACGTTCCTTGCGTGGAAATGGGATGATGCCTACCAGCCGGGCAGCTGAAGGGAGAAGAATGGCTCCGATAAGACGACATCGCGGATAACACTTCGAGCCCCTCTTTGCAGGTGTGTGCATGGGCAAAACCCACCGCCGACCTGAATTGCGCCTCACGCCTCTACAGGATTGAATATGGGTGGGTACTGGCGGTGGCCGTCCGATGTTCTCGGCTGTCCGGGCTTCCCCCCTTGTTTCTGTTTCTGTTTCTGTTTCTGTTTCTGTTTCTGTTTCTGTTTGGTTTTCTCTGCCACCTTACTTTCTTTTTTATTACCCACAGGTGGGTGATAATAAAGTGCCCCTAATGCCCCTCCATTTCTGACGTTGTGAGGTGATAACGGATGGGCAAGGCCTCGCTCCGCTCTGGCAACCGGGCTCTTCCCTGGAAACGTGCGTTTGTTCTCGCGATCTGGAGATGCTCACAAGATCGACCTCGGGCCAGTCACAGCTGCGAAAACATCTGCCTCGCGCTTTGGGCCCCAATCTGCCACGCCGAGAGGGCAATACCCGGCTGTGTTGATGGGGGAGTGAGCGTCCTGCTGTTGTCAAGGATACTTGAGACTTCCCTTCTCCACCTCCCAGCGATAACCGCGGCAAAATCCATCCGGATATAGCCCCTTTTCCTTGGAGTGTCGTGTACAAAGCCAGTACCGGTACTTTGAGAAGGGCCATGCGTGATGATGCATGGGGCGCATCTTGTCCACGCACGCAATGCACATGCACCCACACCTGAACGTCAACGAGATGTGGCGTCCCCTGCTGGACTCATCTCAGCGAGACCTGCATTAAGGTTGTGTGCCGCGGAAGAAAAAGCAAAGACAAACAAGGCAACGTTGAAGATTTGAGGGATGGAAGAAGCAAAAATCGCGCGCATTCGGTCGCTGTCTGACGCAGGCAGAAGGGCACCAAAGGGCCGCATCCACCCACACTCTTCTAGCCTCTCAGCCATCCGGCAGGCCGTCTCACCCTCCCGCGGCACATCTTGGATGCTACCCCAACGGGCTCGAGGCGGCCATTCGGTTCCAGGCCTCGCTCTCCCATACCGACTTTTTGCGCCGCATTTTCTTCGCATTGTCATTTCTCTTTCTAATTCCCTCTCGCTTCCGACCGCTTCCGCCCTCCCACCCCGGGCCCGAATGGCGGCAAAACCGAAAACTCGGTGAAAGGAGGCGGCCAATTTGCGATCTCAGTGGTCCAAAAACTCTCCGACCTACATTGACCGGTGCCTGCACAGCACCATATACGAGAGAGTGGCTGACCCTCCCTACCGCCTTTTCGTTTTCCCCCAGCTTTTTTTTTTTTTTTTTTTTTTNTTTTTTTTTTTTTTTTTTTTTTCTTTTTTTTGGGGGGGGGATGGTGGGATTTTCTTCCCTCGTCACTTGGGTTGCAAAGGGGAAAACCCACTTTGCACTTTGCCCGAGCTCGCTGGAGACCTGCTTCTGCCGATGTTCCTCGCCGCTTTCCACCCGCGGCTGTCCTGGGCGTCACGCCAAGAGTTTCCCGATGGGTACACAGTCACAACATGCACGGCTGGCCAAGTGTTGTGATGCCACCCTGGGCCATTTCCTCTCGTGATCACATGCTCTCCTCTACCCGCCCACCTCTTCAACGGCAACAAACGAAAAAGCATAGTGACTGGTGGACGACACGTCCTCCGTCGCAAACAAGCTTTTCAACCCCACCACGACTTTAAATGTCCCTTCCCTCTGCTTTGTCTCACCGTCAGCGCCGGGCCTTGGAAGCAAGTTAAGACAGGAAGACGGAAGAGGGGGGAAAAAAAGAAAGAAGAAGAAAAAAACTGAACCATGCCTTTCTCAGCTGAAGAGGCGGAGCACGCTCCTTCCAGGGGCGGGCTGGAGAGTATGCAATCCGCTCATATCCCTTGCCATCGGGCGCCAACGCCGGCAATATGACGAGTTCGTTTCTTTCTTTCTTTTTATTTTTTATTCTTTTATTTCTCCTTGTTTAGTATTATTATTTTCTTTTTTCCCCTTCCCGCTTCCTAGCTCTGTGATCTCCCTCCGTTGCATGAATAGACTTTCGGACATTGTCAAGAGGCGATCAACGATGCAGCCGCGCGGAACCAAGCAACAGTACCTAAATGCCTAGGTGTCTCTACCTTCTTCTGCTTTTAGTCCCTTCCCGGGCTCTCACGCATCGCAGGGCTGGAGAGGGCTTTGGCTCAAAATGGAAAAGATGAGGAGACAGGGTCGTCAGAGTGCACTGTCGATCAAGCCCCGAACCTGGTCAGGCCGCCCTGCCCTAAGCAGGTGGTCGCCGTCTTTGCTCTACCGCCGGCGGCCCGGCCAAGGAGCTATTGAGGGCTCCGGCTTGTCGACGCCCTCCCAAAAACGGGGGCCATTCCTTGGCTGGCCTTCTCGGGCAGCCAACCAGCCTCCTAACCATTGAAGGCGGTGGCACCCTCCCCTCGGCCCCCCACCGTCTTGGACACAACAGGAAAGGCGGACGCGTGGACACGGAGCGGGACAGATAGAGAAAACAAAGGGACGCACGACACTCTCAAAAGGCAGGGAGCGCACATATATATCTCGTTAACATATACAGAGGCGTGCGTGTGAGCAAGTGCGTCTGGTTGCTATCTGGCAACTATATTATTCGTAAAAGCCAAGAAATCCCACAGCCGGGATGGCCCATGAAAGGAAGAAGAAGAAAAAAGGATATGACAGCTACCAAAGCCGAACAAAACCCGGTTTGTTATGACAGGTAGCAACCCACCGACCTGGATGGGATGGCTGGCTGGCTGGCTGGCTAGGTGGCTGACTGGCTGACTGGCTGACAGAAGTGGTGACCGAGGGAAACGCCAGACAGGAAGAAAAAAAAAAANCACAGAAAAAAAAAAAAAAAAAAAAAAAAAAAAAAAAAAAAAAAAAAAAAAAAAAAACTCAGCAGACAGGCGTCTTTCTGACCCCCATTCTCACACCCTGTACCCGAATAAACCCCCCACAGCCAGCAAAGAAGCCCACCCCGACCTCCCCGAATGGATGTCACGGTAGCGCCCGGCCCACCGCTTCCCCCCAACTCTCTCTCTCAGTGTCTCTCGGTTTCTTTTTCATCGTGACGAAGTCCCGTCGTCCTCCGCCTCCCCGCCCACCGGTGCACGCAATATCCTTACCTGCATCTGAGACAGACACGCCAAGACGCATAGAGAAAAAAAAAGAAAGAAAGAAAGAAGGGGGAAAAAAAATTGCGAAACCGGAGGTAGTGCCGGCCAAGCGAGGCCCAGAGGACGCGCCCGCGAGTACAGTGGGCCTCTTTTGCAGCGCACGCGCAAGTCCATGCACCCGCCGCGCGCCACTGGCACTCGGCACTCCCCTCCTGGTGTCCGATGGCTCACAGACAGGCGGCCTAGGTACGGCCACCTAGAGAGGCGACATGTGTTGCTATGGCCAGTGGGAGCCCTAATAGCCGCACAAAGAGAAACACGCGCAGGGCAAACACGCAAAACGGCAAGAAGCGCAAACAAGCAAGCCCATTTTGAAAAAAACAGATATCCACACACTAGAATCAGAGCAAACTCCCTGGTGACATTTTGCCATACGCCTTCCCTGCTGGGTCCAGTGACACGACCGCCATTCCGCCGTCTAGCCCCCTCATCCTGTAATGAGCGGCCGACAGGACGTAAAATACAGACAAGGAAAAATAACAAACTCAAGACGCGGGAGATAAAAAAAAAACGCAAGATCCATCCATGTAAATAAGTAACCAAAAATGATATTCATTCCTAGAAGAATGAATATTGCATCCCGCTGCCTCCCATCGTTTCTGATACATTTAGCTCGTAAATTATTTTTCTTAAAAACCGTGGCAAAAAGACTTTTTTCGCAAGGAGACATGGCAAAAAAGGCGGGATATTCGGTGCAAGCAAATAAAGCAAAGCAGATCGAGTTAGAGCAAAGGAGCGGAGTGAGGTGCTTGAAATAGAGGATTCAGCACATCCTCTCGCCGAACGCCAGCTCCCGGGTACCGTTGTCGTCGCTGTGGTAAACGGTGCCGCTGTCGTCGCTGTAGACAGTGGCAACGGGTGATGGTGTGGATGAGGACGTCGTCACCGGGATGCCGTTGTAGGTGTGCGAATGCTCTGGCATTTCGTAGCGGTGGACGATCCCGTTGTACGGGTATCGAAAGCTGTCTGACGGTGCGCTGCCAAAGGAAACCGGGGGGTAGGCGAGGCCCTGTTGAGGGCGCTGCTGCTGCTGTTGGTGGTGGTGTTGTTGTTGGTGGTGGTATTGGTGCTGTGCCTGGCCGCCATAGTGGTGCTGCGAGGGCGGGCCGACGGTGCAAGGGCTTGACATCAAACTCGCTTCGGACTTGGTCGGGGAGTAGGACTGAGCTGACGACGACACCGAGGGCGCGCGGCGGGAGCGGCTCAGGCGGTAGCCCGCAGGTCGGGCGCCTCGGCCCTTGATTCCCTTGTTGGAGTTCTTGTAAAGAGGGGCCAGGTACACCACGAGCTCCCTGTCCTCTGGTGACATGTTCTCAGGCGAGATTCTCTCCAGCCTCGCCATCGTCTGGTCCATGAACTGCTTGTGTGTGTTGTTTTGGTGGTTCTGCTCGCCGAGGTGTTGTCGACCACGGTCAGCGCTGCCTGCCCCCCTGCCCCTCCCCAAGAATGTCTCGGAGCAAAACCCACCTTGAGGTTCCCACGCTGGGTGAACTCTTTGCCGCAGTTCTCTAGCCTGCAAATGAAGTCCTTTGTCTTCTGGTGGACCTTCCTGTGTGCCTGTCGGTTGCCGCCTTGGGCGAAGCGCCTGCCGCAGACATCACAAACATAGGGCCTCTCTCCAGTGTGCTTGCGCTCGTGGGTCTGCCAAGTCCCTTTGTTGTCAGCAAAGGATCCTACCCCAGTGTTTTTCTCCTTTTTCGTCGCAGAGGAGCAAAGGGTGTCCAAGATCAAAAGGCGATGCGTACATGGAGGTTACCAGACTGGCTAAAGCGTTTGCCACAGTTGGGGAACTCGCAGACCTAGGCGGAACACGTTGTCAGCTACCGGCAAGGCCCCTTTGGGTATTTTTATTGCGGCACGAGAAGCAGCATGCTTACATATGGCCTCTCGCCTGTATGGGATCGGACATGGGTATCAAGCTGCGCCTTCTGTGCGAACTTCTTCTGGCAGCCGCGGAAGTGGCAGGCAAACTTCCGCATAGCAGCCTTCTGCTTTGTAGACTTGCTCTCATGGGAAGGCGAGGCAGCCTGGAGTGAAAGTGTTAGCCCAAGTTTCCAAGGCAGCATCGCCGTCTCGTCTGGGCCGTCCTCAAAACATGCCTGTTCGGGTTCCTCGACCTGAGCTGGCTCCTGCTTCACAGCCGCCTCGAGGGACTCGACGAGGGGCCCAGTCTCGGGCATGGCCTGGATGACCTTCATGAGCTTGTCGACCGAGGTGTTGAACTCGACATGGTTGCCGACGTGGCTCGCGCCCACGGTCGGGGCGTTGGCCATGACAGTTTGTGGGATCCTATGAGTGGCCCTCTCCGGCGTCGTGTGCCCTCGGTGCCTGGCTTCCATGATTTCCATGGTGGTGTCCCTGAGGCTCCTTCTGTTCACGAGCCGCTTCCGGGTTCGGTCGATGGAGTCTGACAACTGGATCTGGTGTTGCTGGTGCTGATGCTGATGCTGATGCTGGTAGTGTTGACCATGCTGTGATCCTATCGTCGGTATCTGGAGAGGAGCCACCGACGGGAGGCCATGGGCGTAAGGAGCGTACGACATTGGCTGCTGCAGACTGGGCGAGGGCGCCAGGGTTACGGGATACTGAGGCGACAGGGTCGGTTGTGGGAGAGGAGCCTGTGTACCCATCATGGGCGAGCCCATATGAACGTAGCCAGATTCCACTTCGCTCTGTTGCCACTGGCCCCAGCCGGGAGGCGTTGGGAGCTGCATTTTCAAGTGGGCGGTCAGACTGCGAATCGGCCGGAGATTGAGGGGCTTTGCTGGGTTTGGGTTGTTGGAGGCTCGAGAGGCGCGAGTGTCACAGCAATTCCCGCGATGGAGAATAGGCTCAAGTGCAGTCGTCTGGCAGCGAGGAGATGCCGGATATCAAAGATTGCGAATGGCAAAGATGGGGATGAAGCAGGTTCGAGTAGACGAAGACGGTTGCGGGAGGAGGGAGCAAAGCAAAAGGCCACCGGATGCGAGAGAGTCAAGGAAACAAGGAGCAGTAAAAGTGCGCTTCGTTTGCCGTTGGGCAGCGCTGCTTGGGGAGGGTGGTTTTATATCGAGACGAAGCCCAAAGATCGAGGCGAGGGAGCAACAAACGATCTGAGAGATCTGGGGCAAGAGGGCACGGGTTTATATCGAACACCGACCTTCGATTAGGACTAGGTGGGCGTCCAGGCTGTTCGGGGGGTGGGAAAAGATCTGGTCCGGGCTGAGCGCAACCAATCGATTGGATCCTTGGAGGGGCAGGACTCTCTACATCCCTGTCAGTACGAGAGCTAAAGTTTGGCCGCACATGTATTCCGACAGCAGACTGCATCGAGGCGAGCAGTACGGCGAACCTACATATGGGGGCAAGGAAAGTCGATATGGACGGCAGCTTTGGGATCCAGATTATTAGGTGCCGGGGAGCAACTGTGGGCTGGTTGGGGAGATCGCACCTTGAGCCTTCTTAGCAGAGACCGGGGGTAATGGGCAGCCGTCCCTAACGCCAGGGTGCTAAGGCCAGAACCCCCACAAAGACGAGCAGGCGTAGGCGGCCGGGGTTGAGCAGCGAACAGTTGCCCAGGGAGGTACAAGGGGAGTACCAAGCCAGTACCAGGTCCAGCTTCTTCAAGAGGGGGGTAGGCCCACTTAGGCTACTGGACCCAGCAGCAGCCCTGGAGAGCAGGGGAGGAGGGGTGTGTGTGTGTGTGTGTCCATCAGGCTCGACCGGCAAACACCTACAATCCCAGTAGACGGAATAGGCCATAACGAGAGCACAGCGTCTCGGAGCCCTCATGATAGCAAAAGGCCTGCTTGCGATGCTTTGGTGGGAAGCAGGTCCTGCTGTTGCAACCTGCGTAACTAGTGTTTTTACAGACGGAATCCTCGCTAGCAAGTCAGGTAGGTAGGATTTGGGCAGGAGAGGCAGATACGGGGTGGCCAATGGGTTGGGAAGTGAGGGGAATCGGGTAGGAAGACAAGGCGTTCTCTGGTGGCCAGACTCCAGCGGCACGGCGCGTGTTGAGAAGAGTATAGCACGAACTGCTGTGGCGGGGGCGGCTGGCCGGGCTTCTGGGCAGGCAGCCCGCACCGTAGAGAGAGTTTAAACACAGCAACGAGGCCATATTTGGAATTCGCGCGCCCTCGGCGCAATAGACGGTTTTCAGGCGGCGCGCCGAGGGCCCAGACGGTCGTTGGCGGACCGGCGAACTTCCTGAAGCAAAAGCAGCTCGCGGCTCGACAACGGGGCGTCGAGCTTCCGTCTCTAGGGTGGTTCCTCTAATTATCATGCCTTGATCTGTAGCGTTTCTGCCTCCCGTCTCCGTCGTCAACTCTGCTCGGTCGTTCTCTGGCGTCTTTTTTCTTTTCTTTTCTTTTCTTCCTTTTTTTTCGTTTCTCAGAAATCTGCGAGGCAGGCCGCCATTACGCCGTCAGGGGTGGCCATGGGTAGAAGGAAATATAGAATAAAATAAAAAAAATAAACGAAAAGGCAGAGGGTGGGTGGAGTTGAGATGGGAGGGGAGGGAGGGGGCGTGATCGATCGGCTGCATTATCGCGGATGCCCACACCAGCCATAACATCTGTCAGTTATCGTGTTTCTGTCCGGTTGAAACCTCGCGTTCGTCTGGTGGGACACGGAAGAGCAGCAGCCAGAGGTTGGAAAGGCTTGTCTTGTTCCGGCGGGGTGCCCACGGGGCGAGAGCCAACGCAGGAAGGACTATGTCGACTATGTGTTGCGTTGAGCCGTCGAGTGTGACGGCAAGGGCAACAGCCGTCGTGGAGACTGGGGGTCCTACCCAGTTCGCCGCGAAATGCATGGAGTGGGAAGGCATGCCGCTCTGGCAGCAGGGTGGGCGGCGCCTGACGGGCGGGCCTGGGCGCCTGGGTCGCTCCTGCCTCCTCTCCGCTGCTAGAGATAGCCAAGGTAGGAAGGAACCTCCCCGGTCCAGGTTGCGCGCGCGCGCTGTGTGCGGGCGTGGGTGTGGATGTGGGCTGCTGGGGCTTCGGGCTGGAGCTGGAAGAGCTTGGTGGTGCCTTCCTGCTGCTGGGTGGGCGATGCTGGGATGGAGGGTGCTGGGATGTGCTGCGGTCAGGGATCCCCTGTCACCAGATTTTCTCTGTTTGATGTTTCTGGAGCTCAGATCCGGCCGCGGCAGTTGCCATACGTTCACACCCCATGCCCCCACAGTCCCCTGTCGGACCCCCTGCCATCCGCTGGGCAGGAAAGATGCCCCGTGATTGCTGCACGCCCTCTCAGTTGCTAAAGTCCACTCCTCTGGGCCCTGCCTATAATTCTCTCCTATATTGAGCAGGCTTCTCGCTAGGTACCACCTGCTAGACAGTCGCCTCGCTCGGATCATGGCAGCACGGGTCTTTTTCTTTCAGTGGCCCTCTCGGTCTCCTGTCGTTTTGTCCAGGGTTGGTTGGTAGGTGCCTACCTGGGTAGGTTTTTGTGAGATCTAACACGTCAATCATATAGGCCCCCAGCCTGAGCCAACACCTCTGCCACCTGTCGAATATTGCGCGTCCGAACGCAGTTTATCCGAGGAGATTGGACGGCCGTGCCCAGTCAACGTCAGCCCACCGAAAGTCCTGCCGCTCCGCGTCTCTCGCAGGGCGTAAGTTGTCTCTGGGCAGGTTTGCGTCACGGTTGTCTGCAGGCCTGGCCAGCTACAACCTGCCTACCGGGCTTCCGAGCTGGTGTTGACGGTAGCGAACCCTCTCCGCCGGGGGCACTCTGCTGTGGCTGGCAAGGGTTTCGAAATAAATAGATTAGATGGCTGCCCGATGCGGCACAGCTTGCGCGGGCACCAGACATCGGCGTGCAACATCTGCGGTCTCCACGGCCTGGGGATGGATTCGGGCTTCATCGAGGTACCAACAAAGCCTGCACCGCATACGCACGTATGTAGGCAGGTAGGCAGCTAGGCAGCTAGTTAAGGTTGACAGGAGAATCAGGTGGGCATGAAGGCAGGTTTCTGCATCCATCTGTGCCTTGCTGCGGCCATTCGTGGCTTGAAGTGTTAGGGCTGTCATCACGTCGCCCTAGCGAAGAGGATGATGGGGACAGGCATGGGGCTAGCCCAACGAACGACTGCTCCCCAAACGTGAGTGCCTTGTAGGCTAGCGTTCGTCCCGGGGAGCCAACCCGGGCATGGAGGGCTCGACTGCTGGTCTCATGCTATCTCAACAAGCACCGCGCCGGCCAACCAGAGTCGGAACAGGGTTGGCAGACCGCTATTACGAGGTCGGCTAACGTGTCTACTACTGTATTGCCAACCACTTGCTGCATGCAAGGCCATGCAATAAACGAACCCGTACCCTCTCTTTGCATTACGTGTGGACGGAGCTGCAGCAACATATGGAACATTCCGGAAATTCTGATAAAAAAAAACGAAAAAAAAAAAACGAACAAGATCATGGAGCATGAACCCAGCGGTCGCAATGAAAGCGAAGCAGCAGGACAAAGCCCAGAGAGGGAAACGGGCGCGAAGGTGGGTGCGCTTACACTGCCACCACTGCCCAAATTATCTTGCTCTTCGTGCCAGCTTTGCTCTGTTGCGTCCGCAGTTCCGACGATGAGTGGTGTGGGGGTCAGCACTTATAGCCAGCTCGGGTTGCGCGGATCGATCTCGCGCTGGAGAGCATCAAAAACGTCAATAGACGTAAAGGGAACGTAGAGCCGAGACGTGCCAGGACCAGAGCCTTCCAAATATGCGCTCCTTGCAGGTCACCTAGCTAGTGCCGACAAGGGGCGGGGGGCAGTTCCGGCTGTCCATTTTCTGGGCCGCCTTGCCTTTCTCCCCCACCACCACACAAGCAGTCACACCCTCTCGTCACTCGCTCTTGCATACAACCAGACGCACGCCACACCGCTCTTGGGCTGGACTCGCCCATGGAAGCGCCTCGCAATTCTCGCGTGCATGGCTGACACACGCAGGGCGTCTCTAGGCGCACACGAGAGCAGATGAAAGGTGTCAAGCGACGCCACCTGACTGGCGCCGTCGGGGACTCTCTTTTTTGCGATCGGCGCCTTGGGAAGCGGTGACCCTGTTTTTGTTCGTTTAAACCGGCCAGACACGGCTCTATACCCGATGTAGCTGCGTGTGGCGTGTGCCCATCTTTCAATAGCCGGTGAGGAGCAGAGAGTTGACAGGTCGGTACCGGACCTATCGGCCTGCAGAGCACCGGACGCGGATATTGGCCATGGAGGAGTGGAGGTCCACTTACGGACCTGTCCGTGTTGCCTCATTGGTCAGGGGTTCCGGGGAAGGGGCGTTTCTGAAGGCCTTGACAGAAACTGGAAGAAAAATGGCGTCGACCGGCGTGTTGGGGAGGGGCTCTAACGCCGCCTGTCCGGAGAAGAGCGAGGAGGACGACAGGCCGGCCCGCCTTTTAGTGCCAGTCTTAAATTGGGTTGAGGACTCTCAGCTCTTTCCGAGAGTGCCTGCCGCGAAGCAGTGGGAGCGCTAGCAAATTCTGTTCGCCTGCCTGACGCACGGCGCGCCCGCTTAGCTAGCTCGCGAAGAGCCCCGAAACGCCCCCGGCAGCAAGCCGGAAAGGGTTTGAAACCCCAACCATGGGGTTTGTGGCGTCCAACGACACCAGGGGAGACGCAGCGGTGGGACTGAGTTGTTTTTGGCTTCTTGCGTCGCTCCATCTCGTCTAATCCGCCCCGCCAGCAACATTCCCTGGGCAGCCACACGGCAAGCCGAGTTCCCGCTAATTTAGCGGGCAGGTCGTTGTGACCGTATCACCCGAACATCCAGAGAGGAGAATAAAAAAAGAAGTGTGCTATGTCAGATGCACGGCGGGCGCGCACGCACATAGGTACCTACCTATAGGCATTTCTAAGCAAACTAAATGCTCGTGCGCACTCGGTATGAGCCCAATGCAACGGCCGGCCGTCGAGACGAGAAAACAAAACAACACCGTTGGCAAAGCGGTACGCCGCCATTTTGTTCATGGAGGGGCTGCGGGAAAAAGGGAAGGAAAAAAAAAAAAAAAAAAAAAAAGAAAAATGGAGCGCCAGCCCGGACCAACACCAAACGATAACGGGCGGGTGTAACGTGACGGCAGATCCTGCCATTGCGTTGGTAATCTGTATAGCGTAGCACAGGTGTCTCGTAACGCAACACAGGTATGGAGCAGGAGCCTCAAACATGACAGCGGTCAAAGAACGACAGCCATGTCGGAATCCGGATCCTTCACCGGCGAGCATACACTCAACCATTTCTGCCTCATATGCACTTTTTAGCTGCGGAGCAGAGGAATCGAGGAGCGAACACCCTGGTTTCCAGCTTTGAGCGGCGCGAGAAAGACAAGCCGAAGGCAAGGATGCGTCATGAGCGCCCCTGCTGCTCAAAACAAAAGTGGCCGGACTCAGCAAGGCCTGTGTGCAAGTAAGACAGCATTTGGCCAAGCTCGTCGCGTACCTGCATGGGGAGGAAGGGATCCTGGAACCTAAGGCACTCACCACCGGAGATCTGTCCCCCGATATGCACGGAGCCAGGGGCGAGCTGGAGAATGCTGACATGAGCCGTGCACCAGCCGTGCTTGTGATGACCAGGAGCGAGCGGAAACGGTAATTACACGGAAAACGTGCAGCTATTCGTGTGGTGGCACCATGAGGCCCGGAGGAAGAGAAGGAGAGAGAGAAAAAAGAAAAGAGGGGAAGGAGTCACCCCGCAGCCAAGGCAAAAGCCCACATGTTTTCGCAACTATTTCCCTCATTTCGGGCATATTGCAGGTTCTTTTGGCCGGGTGGGAGCATAAAAAAAGCTGCCGAAAAACTGATGTGTCAAATCCACGCCTTTGCTCAATCCGACTGCAGAAGGCCGAGAACCTGCTGCTCGCTAGAGCAACCGGGTGATGGGATGTTGGATGCCCGCCCTTGCAAGCAACAGGAAGTTGCGCACCCTTTTGGCCTCCCCGATACCCCAGACGCTATCGGGGCGATCCCTGCGTCGGATCCCCCTTTTGGCTTCCTGATTCGGTGCGGCGGGGCCAGACCCCTGCCGAGATTCATCCCAGCGAAGTGGTAAGTGGCAGATCCCAGGCCCCGCAGATCTGATTGGGCGCAAATTGGGAGTGGCGCTTGTTGTGATGGTCAGCTCGCGGGCAGCAGGACAGGGGATGGCGGGGAGCAGCAGGAACGAGAAAGATGAGAAAGGGAACGTCGGATAGGTGAGGCAGGGGGAGGCGAAGGAAGGCAGTTCCCGCTTCACCTTATGCAGGCAGGCGGGAAAGGGATAAGAGCATAAAGCGAGGGGAAAAGAAAAGGGAGATATGACGGGTGGCGAATGCTTGTCAATGTCGCAACGACGACCTCGGCTATCATAAACCGGGCACACACGTCACAACGTCATCTTCTAAAACGTCGCTTATGGCACTCAAATGGGCATCCGGTATGGAATCACCTGGCAGATATCTTTTTCGTCTTGTCACGTCGCGCGTCTTTTGTTGACACATAGCTTGGCCACGCGCGTGGGGGTCTCATCAACCCCTCCCCGCCTTGTGGTGTGCGTTTCCTGTGGCCCCAGAGCTGAGGCTCCACACTGCTCCGAGCGAGATGAGTTTTCTTGTCGATTGGGGAGAAGAGGGAGGGCGCCACCCATATCGCATCAATGGGTGGCAGCACGGGGCGTGCCCATCCCGCAAAATCAGGGCGCCTCATCCAGATGGCCCCTCGACGCATTTCTCGCAACTTTGCTAGTCTGGCCGTGATTGACCCTCATCCCCTCAGGGCCTGATCCCGTCGGCGGCACCGGTCGGGGAGCTCCTGATCAGGCAAAATGCTAAGACGTAAGGGTGTTCTATTTTATCTAAACGCGACTTTGCTTTTTTGGCCGGAAACTTGAGCACAACCGTCCTTCCCCAACTAGAAAAGATTTCGCAAAAACGCAGGGTTAAACCAATGTGCCTTATCGATAGTGGCGAATTTTAGCCAAAAAAGTATTAGCCGCTAAATCAAAATGCGTGTAGGCCCCTGCTTCCCGCCCGGCCCCGGGGGCCAAAGTCAGGTTAAAGGTCCGGCTAGAGGTTGTCGCTGCCTTTTTTCTTGTGCCCTCTCTTGCACGGTCGGGAGCGTCCTGACTGGTGCGGCCGATCAGGCCCTTGTATGGAGTCCAGTATGGATAGCCCTGATGCTGCTCATCTCCCTCCCTCTCTCACACTTGCACACCTATTTCAGGGCTCTCTCATCGATCAGACCAGTTAGCCCGAAAAGCAGCCGACTTACTCAGTCCGGCCGGCAGGCATTCTGTCTGGGGTTTGGGTGCATGAGGACTAGTCCAAACCCGAGGGTTTGGGACCGACCGGTAAGCAGCACGATGAGCCTGGTTCAAATGGTGTGTGCAGTCTGACCACCCATCATCGTCCGATCGTCATAGATCTTTGGGTGAGATGCGCAAAGCCGCCGCCAGGCAGAAAAAACAAAGCACCAACCCGAGCTTGTCCCGGATGGGGAAAGATCACAATTGCGAAAGGGTGTAAGGTGCAGAGGTGAGAGAGCCCACCCGGTGTGTGACGAATTGGTGGGCCACGGTTCCTTGCCTCGACAACCCAAGGTCAAGGTCAAGGTCAAGGTCAAGGTCAGGCCCTCGAACGTCGCATGCATACGGACACACAACATTTGACGTGCTCGTCCGGGCTCCGCACAGGGCGACCCGTTCCGGGGGGGCGCGGGCCCCGCGTCGTCCGGATACCGGTACCAGAGGTCGGCATCTTCCAAGATGAGGTGCGCGCGTTGGCAAAAGCTGTGGGCGCGGGCTGGTCTGTTGTTCTCCCCAGCCTCGCCCGAGCCTCGCTCGCCACGTTACGCACAGGCCTTGGGATCCGTTTCTGTTTCTTGGTGGCCCCACTCTTGTTCGGATACGACATCGCCCGTGCGTGTCCTTCACAGAATGGCACCCAAAACATTTTTGCTGCGCCAGAAATAGCCCAGCTCGATGCCCAATTGGACGCCCACGGGCCGGTCTTGAGGAAGGGCAGAAAAAGACATCCCCCATCGGCAACATGACTGGCGCAGCAGAATTGCGATTGTGTTCCACAAAAGGAGAAGCTCCAGCCTATCACAAGGCGCGACCGCATGGCACAGCACGGCAATGTGTAGCCAGCTGGTCCATGCAAGACCGGGATTGCAGTGTGCAGCAGGTCTGCGTCGTCAGTCCGGGCGCTCGCCAGGAAACAAATAAATGAATACATAAATCAATAGAATAAATACCAAGGTAAGTGTAGGTCCGTTGGCGTAAGTTCCGACGAATAGGAACGTATCCGGACGGGGCTCCGACCTGACTAGGGTCGGATGGCTAAAAGGGGGTGGGAGAGAGAGGTGAACAAAGCCCGTGTGATACGTCGGCCGGGAGGGCGGTATGGCCTGCAGGTGTTGCTACCTCGTACGGTGGCTGATTTGATACTAATGGTAAGTAAGCATGCCTCCGGGCTTTTTCTCTCTCTCTCTCTCTCTCTCTCTTTTCTTCTGGGCTCTCGCTTCCCTTTAATGACGCTGCGATTCATCTAGATAGCACAGGTTTGTCACGGCCGATGCATCCAATCCACGACAAGGCCGGGCCAGCTACATGGGTGCCTACTTACATACCTAGGTGCCTACCATAGCCTTGTACCCAGACGCGAACACCCAACACCACAACAGTCGGGCGCCCCGGGAGGCCTGGGGCCCGTGCTAGCACGTTTGCGGCCGGCGACAGCGGCCAGCACACCTCGCCGAGAGCGGACCTGCCGAGACGCCACAGAAGCAGCGATTGCCAACCAGAAATTTATTTCACAACCAAAACGGAAGTCGGAAAATAGCGGGGAGGCCGATATGGAGACCATTCTGCGCTGTTATCAGCACACCCTCTCCATCCCCTGGAGCTTTTTTTTTTTTTTTTTTCAGCGGTGGCCCGCCCTTGCTTCTCGCTTCTCTCTTTTTTTACCTTCTCGGCTGGACTGACGTTTTTTCTCGTCTGTTTGAAACACGCTACGCTCACATATCGGAAGTGACAGTTGGGTCCAAGTGAGGAGAAAAAAAAAAAAGAAATAAAAAAAAGGGGGACCCATCCGCCATCCACTCTCCCCCTCCCTTCTCTGCGGGATCCTGGATCCTTGGCGAGCAGCTCGCTGGGGCCGGGGCCCGCTTCCGGGGCCCGGTTATGCTGGTGATGTAAGATTCGCGACCATCGCCGAACAACGACAAGCCCAAGCCGCTGTCACTTGTCACAATCTGGCCCAAGTGCCGCCCCATTGCTCCGACAAGGGCAGTCCTCGCTCCGCCCCACTGCTTACCTTGCGGGCCTGCCTCCTCGTCTGTGCCGCTGCTGCTTGCATGTGCCGAGTTTCCTTGTGGCTACGACACCCCTCGTCCCTTTTCTCTGCTCTAGCAAGACGCGGCACGCGGCCCAAGAGATGTGGTTCCGAACACGACGCGATGCGATCAGTTGTGGTGGTATTGGGCACGACGGCGGATCGCGGGGGTGACTCGCCCGTAAGAAGCCAAGGAAACAGCGTCACACACACGTCTGCATGATTGCTACCTACGTGCCTTTGTCGTCCAATGTGATCAAACTCCGAAAACATGAGGCAGGGAGGAGGGAGGAAAGCAAGGGGTGGCGCGGGCATTTCTGCTCGCGTACTCTCTCCCCTGGTTCTGGAAAGTCGCATGCGAACTCCCTGCATCCGGGGCGGCATGGTGTTGCAATCTAGATTTGTATAATTATTTTTTTTTTCTCCCTCCTTTCTCGCCCCTCCCTTTGTTTTTTTCTGCACGAGCCTGACTTCATATGGTTTTGGAACCAACTGCTCCGCCACTCTTGGCTTTCGGGAATTCAGTCCTTTCTGGACGAGGTCGGATGGATGGATGGATGGACGGACGGGTGGATGGGTGTGTATGGCCACTATGGTTTCGAATATTGGATATAGTGCTGTTCAAGTTTGTTTTCGTCTTCTCTTCTTTCTAGGCAAAAAATGTTGCGGCTGTTAAGCCACATCACGCCTTTTTGCAGGGGAGAACCTAAAAGGGGAACGCGACCCTCTGGGGCTGAAAAAAAAAAAAGCGTACTGTGCACACGGACGGGAACAGAACGCGGCCAATGGGTTTCATGCTCTTGCGCCTCCGGGTGTCTGCTGTTTTTGGCGCGATGGTGGTTGCCGATTCGCGGTGCGATGGGACCAAAAACAGAACCAGAACCGCCTCTAACAACGGGCAAGCTCCACAACGCGCGCGCGGGCGGAGATGAGGGCCAAGAATGAGGGAAAGGCCGGGAAGACTACATCCCGATACAGACAATCATGGATTGGACGATGCAGGAGCTACCCAACATCGGCTTCTTTTTCTTCTTCCAAAGTTGCGGTCTAGATCGGCGCTACTGCTCTGCTGCTATGCTCCTTTAAATCTCGCGGATGCGGCTGAACTCTGCTGGTTGCCCCTAGAACCTTGCCTGATTACATTCTTCCCACCCCGTCGATGGCGTGCCTGGTGCCTGGTCAAAATGGATGGGGTTGTTTATATCTTTGATTCAGCACACCCTCAGCTGGCCCAGGGGTGCCTGCTGCTTCGTGCTAGGCCCTAGGGCATGTGCCTGGCACATAAGGTTCCAAGTAACCGTCGTGCCAACCCAGGAGAACGTTACGTCGGGTGTTGCCCTGCTTTTCCCTTGGCCCCTGTCTGTTTTCGTGTGGCGGGACGAGATCAAGGGAAAAAAAAACAGGGCTCAGTTGGCTGCCGCTGGTTGCTGTGACCATCGGGAATATCATAAAACAAGCACGCGAAGGGCGGCCCTCCGCCGGGGCATGAATTCTAGAATGGAGCTTAGACCGGCCAAACCTAGGAACGCGCCGCCAGACCGCACAGGGCAGGTCCAAGAAGAGACGACAAAGCGTTGGCAACGGTCGTCCGGTTTTGGTTTTGGCTGCGCGCTCCTGGTAGCAACTGTCAGGATCCAAACTAATGTAATCAAAGCACGCCGACATCTGCAGGCTAAGGGTTGTCTTGGATTTTGGCCGGTATACCTTAACCACCATGTCTCGGCCAAGGGCTCTTTCCCCCAGGTAAGCGATTCCTGGCCTAGATGGGCCCTTTTACAGTAGGTAGGTACCCACCAAGGCTCGTTAGGTCGGGCCTGCAGATACACTTACGTGGAGGCACCTCGCAACCATGGTCGATCTTGCGCCGGGCTTTTTTTCTTGTTGTTGTTGTTCTATACGCTGCCTTGCTGCACGTCAGTGGAGAACAACACACCGTATCTGGGAATTAAAGTGAGTAAAAATGCATGACGAGCGGCACAGCACGGGTAGGCAAGGGAGGAGGAGAAAAAAAAAAAAGAAAGTAAAAGGAGGTGAAGTGGGGAGTTGGTTGATCTGGCTTCTCTCCGCGGCTTGCCAATTCCAGCCCTGCTTTTTCGTCCCCACTCACCCATGAACCACCACCGCCTGGTGGTACGCAGGCCCACCAAACTCGCTCACAGAGCGCGGCGAGCGCGGAATATTCCCACCCATGCGTTATGAATGGCGTACCCATCACACACTCACCAAGGGTTAAGTTTACACATCACAAAAAAACAACCGAGAGAGAAGGATTACCTAGGTTTATGCGACGGCACGGTGCTTTAGGGGTGCGGGAGCGGTGGCATCAATCACGCATCCTCGGTCGCAAGATCTGCCAAATCCGACCTAGTGTCTCCGGCGACTGTGGAGCCCGCGCCAAGGCCGGGTTACTTCCCCCAAAGGCCCTAAAGTGGGTGGCATCCAGGGCCGGAAAGAAGGTGCAGTAGATCGAGGGGATCTCCGGGGTCTGTCTGGTAAATCTCCGCCCGAACCAAAAGGATGATGATGTTGGTGATGGCCAAAAAAAAAAAAAGAAAGAAACCCGGAAGGAAGGAGAAGGTTTCCCCATGATCATCTTCGTCCTCGCCGTCATCGTTGTCGTTCATGCCGTTGTCCTTTGCCCTCCTCCACCCTCTGCTGTGGCCGCGGCCCACACCCGCTGGATCTGGGCGCATCATCGCGATGAGGCACGGCCACAATCCAATCTCTGGTTCCCATCCCTTGCCCTTGCCGTCGCCGTCGCCGTCGCCGTTCGCCGGGCCGAGCTACCTGGCAACAAAACCCCCATCGCTAGTTGACCCCGGGCCCTTCTCTTCCCGCGCTCCCCTTCCACCCATCTCCGTCTCCCATCCTCGGCAGATATGCCCCGCGGAAGGAAAAAAAAAGGGAAATGGACCAGTTGGTGGACACGGCAGCCTGGGGACGAACGCCTCCATATTTTTGGCTTTTGAAGTCATTCCATTTTTTTTTTCTCTCTCTGGAGACCAACCCCGCCGACCCCCCGCCGCTGTCGCATCGTCCATGTTTGCCGCCAAAAACACAACCAGACACAGCGCAAGGCCAGGACGGCGGGGCTCGGATGGCCGGCGCCGAGTTGTTGCGTGTTTTTACTTTACCTCTCTTCTCGTGTTTATTTGTCAAGTTCTTTCTCTCGGCTGGAATCCTGAATCAGGTGTTTATACACCGTGCTGCGAGGGGACCCATCCTACTTGCTGCTACCACTGCTGCTTCGTCGGCATGACCTCCCGCGCCTCTCGCGCGCCCACACCGGTCCCCCACGGCCCAAAGGACAACACGCTCGCCGGGGTGGCGTTGCAGGAACAGCCGCGATGAGCGCACTATACGATGCAACAAGAACCCTACATGGCTCGAATTGTAGTGCTTGTATGGTCGCGCGGATCACAGATCTGACAGACCGGTTTCCGCCGCTTGGCACATGTGCGCGGGACCATGTTGAAAGAAGCGGTGGGAGAGATGGGGTGTGATGATGTATGTCGACGTGTTTCCTGCAGCTGCCAAAGTCCGTCCCGGCCTTGCCTACCTTCTTTCTCCTGCGTCCGTCTGCTTTCACTCCCGCCTTTTCGCGCCCAGCCTCCACACCGGTCTGGCGATGGCGGTCACTCCTCGGACAGCGGAAATGCTGCCTTCCGGGCATCCTCGTGGCCAAAAAAAGAACTCCAGACGTGAGAGGCCATCGTACCGTGTGTGCTGGCTCCCTCCCCATCCTCCAAGACGGGCAATCTCTTCGGCTGCGACGTCAGCCAGGCCGCTGAATGGGCCGTGTCCCTAATCTCCCGCCTTATTTTTGGGATCGTCCTATCCAGGTGTTCTCGTTGGTGGTCCATTCGCCGTTCTCTGATCTTCATCACTCCTTGGGATCGGGCCTTTTTTTTCTTCTTGTCTCTCTCCTTGCTACCTACCTGCATGGCCCATAACAGCCTCACATATTATTAACTCGAAACTTGGCGTCGCAGTACTTTGCCCTCTACCCTTCCCGACGAGGTCATGAGTTGGCGCTGGTCGGCCATGCCACCCCCTGGCACCATCACTCGGGCTGAACAAGGCGGGAAAAGCGACCTTGGGGTCGGCGCTGCACTGGCTGTTGTACCCTTTTGGCTAGGTAGGTGTCCATCCATCGGCTCGACTCCTACGGGCGGCACACGAGCCAGGGGACGGGACATGGTCAGGACCTCAGCCGGTCGTGTCCACTCGCCAGGGTCCCTTCGCCCAGCCCCCGGGGAAGGATACCGGATGTTGTAGCCTAACCTTATACCCGGCCGGGCATCTACATGCCGGCGTGGGGGGACCGTCCCATTGCGCTGGGGCTGGTGGAGGAGGGGGAGGAGGAGGAGCAGGGGCGTGACCGTGGGTTACTGGGGAGGAGTTGAGCCGGATCACGACTTTTGGCGAGATCCTGCCCTTTACGGTAAAGCCGCACGCAGAGTACCTACCTATCTTAACAGTAATAAAGGAAAGGGTCGCAGAGAATATGCACATGCGCCGCTGGGCTGTGCTCGGGTGCCGCCATGGTCATCAAAATTTGGATGCTGCCTCCTGCAGTTGCCGACGAGAACGGAAGGCGCATCCGGTCGAGGAGGCCTAGGGTGTTGTTATTCCCGGATCACGGCCGGGATGGTGCTTTCTGGAGTGGGAAGATTTAAAATAAAAAAATTCTCCTTTCGCTAATCGGAACGGACACGACTCTGTCCGGCCCAATGCCGCTGCCGTACGTTGCTGCCGATGGATACTGGTGCTACTGCTGCTGGTGCCCGGTGGTAGCCGGGCGCCCACACCGTTCCATCCTGTAGTGCGCCCATTAAAAGGCTTCTTTTATTGTCCCTCAATCTTCTCATCTTTGTGCGTAGGTGGTCGGGCTAGGTGAGGTAGGTGCGGGCGGTGGCCCAGGAGTGCCGAATCGAGGAGATCCTGGATTCTTAAGAGCTCAGCTGATATAACCCTCACCCGCAACCTAGCCGGGTCGTCCAATCCGAGCGCCCGCCTGGGAACATTCGTGCTTTCCCGCTCCCACTCCCCAGCGATTCGCCACTCCTGTTGGTTGAGACTGCCGGCCTCAAGGTTCGCGCTCCTTTGTGCCTTGGTTTTTGGTTCGGTTCGTTGTCACCTTCCCTTCGCCCTTCGTCTCCCCTCAGATTCAGATCTAGATTCCTCGGTCGTCTTTCCCGGACGAAACATTGACGCTACGTATCCCCGCACTCTCAGACTGAGCTACGTGTCCAATCATCGGCCTGGGCTCTTCGCTTCCTCACAATCATCATGTAACCGCGTCCTCGGTTGACGGGGTTGGTTGGCGGACAATCAGACGAGATGGGCGCGTGCCCGGTCGAAAGCCACTCATATCATCTCTGCTTGGATCCGACGGCTGCTCGGCTCGAGTCTAGACGCCAACGGTCCCTGGGCGCACCGGAATATATAGCTCGAGACTTTCTTCTCGCGCTTGCTCCACGCCCGGAAGGCGTATTCGGCGTCCTCGGCGCCCAGCCGTGGTGCCGAAAGCAGACTCGACGCCTGCCCAATCATGTGGCGACGCGTCTCTGCAAGGGACTAGGCCGCGTCCGAGCACCTCTCTCTCACCATCGCTGATCGTTGATGGCAGGCAAGGTCAAGGAGAGGAGAGGAGGGGATCGAGCAGCTGCGCCAGCCAGTCAGCGCAAAAACCGGCCCGTTTATTGATTGTCCCATCTCTGAAACGGTGATAGATCAATAGACCACGGAGCTATTTCGAAAGGGACCTGATATGGTGGCATTCTTGACAAGAGGACCTAGCGGCGGCGGTGGTTGAGTGCAGGACAGGAGCGTGCATCCGGGCCCTGAAGTCGGTGACTACCTGGTAGGTACCTTGTCGACCTACCTAGGGAGAGAGCTCTCACCCCTTTACCCTTTCGCCTCACCCCACACCCTTGAGGCGGTTCATGGTGTCTATTGCTTTTTTTCCTGCGTCCTTTTGTCTTGTGATCTTGATCTCTTCACTCCTGCAGTAGCTCCCGATGATAACCCGCCATGTCTCAACCGGCCGAAACGATACTGTTGTTTGATGGGAAAGAAACTCCGAAAAGAAGCAAAAAAGCGAGTTCGAGACCAGGTCATCGCTCACTAGCATCCTCATCCTCTCCTCTGAGCGCAAAGCTATCCACATGGAAGTTCCATTGATTCGTCTTTCACTACGTTTCCCGTCCGCCATCTTCTTCATTGTGTCCCCCCACGCCCACGCCCCGCCGCCACCTGACGTTCCGTCTTGAGACGGAGACACGTGCGTTAGTGGTAGGTAGGTGCATCATTCGCGTTTTGTCACATATCACTCTCTCGACAAAAAACAAAAACGAAAAAAAAAAAAAAAAAACCTTTGATATTTCTTTCTTTCAATCTACCCCTCCCTTTCCGTTGATACCCAACGACCACCTCCCCACGCTGCGAAGGATCCGGCTGTGTGCGGCGTTGCAATGCTCCTTGACGTTGCCTGCGCAGAGAGGGTCAGGGTGTAGATTGGCCCGTTTCTGACTTCTCCGCGGCTGATGATACCTTGCCTGTCGGCTGCTGCCACGTGACCTGTCTCGCTTACGCCTTATGCTATGCCTGCAACGCAACGCGGCCGGCCGTGGGGGAACCAGGTCCCCTCCTCTCCAAGGGGAGACAATTTCTCGATCCTGGTCGGAGAGTCCTTTGTGTCCCCACGCCCGGCTACGCGATGGCGGCGGGGCCATTGTTATTGCTTTATGGGGGTGGTGATAGTACTGGCAGCCTGTTAGGTCTTTGGCAGGGCGGCGGCATCCTCGCCTCGTTATCGGAACCTATTGCTTTTCATTCCTTTCCGTACCCGAGATATGACCCGGCGGGCGATTGGGCTGGTGTAAATGACGTGGGGGTGTTTTGTTTGGCGATCTGAGACGCTGCATTTCCGTCCCGTCACTCGCTATCACACAACGCTTGGGTCTCGGTATCTAGATTTTATTGCCCCGTGGAGACGCCCGTATTCTCCCTTCATCTCGGATTGCGCCTTGCTTGCGTCACGGACCTGCCCGTCTGCATCGTAATCGGAGGTTTGCCGCGGCCACACCTTCGTGTCCGGATATTTCCCGGGCGAGATGTATGTGACACCGATATCTATCACACGCTTGTGGCAATGCTCGGTGAACGCCCCGGGCTGGGGTGTGAGGAAATGCTGGCACGTAGACTATACTTCCCGAGTACCTCTTTGATACCCCCGCCCAGCGTCTGCATCATAGCTCATCGGGCTTAGCATCAGGCAGGTCCTGACCAGCAGGGCGGCTTCAGGCTCTTCTGCATCAAGACAGACTACCCCTTGATATGGTATGGGGCCCCTGCAGCTGCCACCACGGCGCCCTAAGCCGTTCATCTATCTGTCGGTGCATGCTGTAGAGTCTAGGCCGCACTCTGGGGCCGGCAAGACGGGCTGGGCTAGGCGCCGCAGGGACTAAGACGGCTGGCGGGCCATCGGTGGGAGACCCCCACGACTGTTGGGGAGCCTACTCTGCCCCTTTTCGGGTATGGTCGCGAGGTGTGAGTGAGCGATGAGTGATGGGCGGCACCGGGCGCAAGAGCATCGCGCTAGATGGCTAGGCGCGGTTAGGATATGACGCCAGGACAAAACGGATACCGACGCTGTGGCAGTCGGTAGCTCCTCGTGTCACCACCGGAGACGCTGTTTGGCTTGGAAGGCAAGGGAGCTAGCAAACCACGCACCCAACTAGATGGTCAGATGAGTAGATATCTACCTACCTAGCTACGTAGTGTACCGCCAAGCCTTCCCCCAGACGAGATATCTCCCTGTGCAACCCTAAATCGTAATGCCATGCGATTGCGGGGAGGAAAGGGACGTCCCAAACAGGCGATGCCGCCGGCAAGCTCCGGCGTCCGGTTTTGAGGTGGTAATGTAAAAACAAAGACGGCGGCAGCGGCCGCAGTGATGAGAGGGGCAAAAGTGGTCTGACTTCTACATGTTGATCTACAATGCATTGCCGTTCGGGACCAAAAAAAGACTAGGGGTAGATCGATCCGAAGCAGGCGCAGGTCGTGTAACCACATCAAAGCACGAAAGATTCATACCTTGACGCGGCATTGGACGTCGTCGCCGGCCGCTACCGACCGTCTCTAATGGAAAGGGATAAAATTGTCTCCCAATGAGAACCACCTGTTCGCTATATCCCCCCAGGATAGAGAATCCGTCTCCGCAATCATGGCCCTCGCGCGACCCAGAGGGGGAGGTAGTGCTTGACGTTCTCGTAGACCAGAAAGGTGACCCAGGTGGCGGGCAGGACCCTGACGACGCCCGGGACCAGGCCGCGGTAGAAGCCCCTGAGGCCCTCCTCGCGCCACAGGCGGCGGGCGACGCCGACGATGCCGCGGCCGAAGCGGGCCTCGGCGTCGTAGTTCTGCAGGCGGCTGCGCAGGACCTGGTACGGATACGTGGCGGCGCCGGCCGTCAGCTTTGCCGCCGTCGAGATGACGACCGTGGCCTCGTTGCTGATGGCTGCCGCATCGTCGTCCTTGCTGCTGCCGCCACGAGCATCGTGGCCACCCTGTTGCTGTTGCTGCTGTCGTCGTTCTTGTTCTCGTCCGCGTTGCCGTCGTCTTAGCCTTCGGTCCAGGTACATGCGCTTGGCGGGCTCGTAGACGGCAAACTGCACCGCGCCGTGGCTGACGCCGAGCAGGCTGATGCCCAGGCCCCTGTAGAACCCGGCGAGCCCCTCACCGTGCCAGATGCGCGCCGCGCCCGCCCACATGCTCGGGTAGGCGCCGGCGCTGCCGCGGTCCGACGACAGCATGCGCGTCTTGAGCACCCAGACGGGATTTGTCAGCACCTGCACGCCGGCGCCCGCCAGTGCCGAGCTGACAAAGTAGTCGGCGGGCGTCAGCTGCTGGCCGCTGACGCCCTTGAGGAGCATCACGGCGCGCTCGCACCGGCTCTTGAGGAAGAAGAAGGACGCCCAGCTGGCCGCGTTGCCGACCAGGTTCGGCGTCAGGCCGCGGTACAGCGCCGCGACGGGGCTCTGCGTCTGCACCAGCGACCGCAGCAGGGTCATGGTGGTGAGCCTGGAGGTCGCCGGCCGTGCCGGGCCTGCGGATGCTGCCGCAATGTTGCTTCGGTGGACTTGGGTTGGCCGGTTTTGGCATCAATTTTATGCTCGCTGTAGGTGATAGATAGACAAAAACAACTTACTCTGCATGCGCGTCTTGACAATGTCGAGCGGGTGCACGACGAGCGTGGCGACGGTGCCGGCCGAAAGGCCCGCGATCGTCTCGATCAGGGCGGGAGAGGGACCACCCGCATCTTTGGCCACGCTCATCAAGAATGCGAGACGATTATCTTTTCTCCAGGTTCCTGCTCATGCCATTTTCATTTCGGCGCAAGAGTGTACCGTGTCGGGTGTTCGATGTTGATGTGGAGGGAAGAAGCTTGAGCCGCATTGCAGAGCCTCAATTTTCGTCATCAATGGGAAAATCTTGATCGTCATGCCCACATTGGAGTGCGTTTTAGCCCACGACCTGGGACCCATCATCAGCCACTCACCCCCAAACATCCCGACCAAGTGTCCTACCATATATTGCCGCCACGCCTTGTGCGGCGCGATACATATACAGAGCTTTGCTTTCTTTTTGCAAGTCTCGCTCTCCCTGGCTCGCAGCTCGGGACTGCTCGCCACACACCAAATTGATGGCACAGCTCGCCGCCTCCAGTCCCTCGTATAAGAGTAGACAGATTCATTATGTGTATCGTACAATCGTCTCCGGTGGGTATCTAACCTCAAGTTGTGCTTGTTCCTGCAAGACGCCCCACCGTATCTGCGGCGAAATATCGAGGGGCCATCGTGACGGGTCTCCCCAAAGCATCCCATCCGTCCATATCATCCCACCAACGCCTTCCCTATAATACGAGCCTGCAATCTCAAGTCATGTCGTGCGTGGTGTTTATGCGAGGGGCGAAAGAAGCCTGCCGGATCTGTTAGTAATTTGCGGTGGGGTGATCTGGACGAGGTCTCGCTGGGCGTACTTGATGACCGATGGCCGGGGCTCGCTCCGAGTGTAACCTGGCGACAAGAATGGCGTATTAGATTGGATCGATATATGCGTTGGCAACCTTCCCGGCGGTATCCCGACTTGTGTGCCGGGCTCGAGGAGGGGTCCCGTCATACCGAGGTATAGGATCAGGGGCAGGTAGCCATAATGGATAACAACGCGCGAGACATCGATGATCTTGCCGATGCGCTCCTGTATGTGGTGATGGTGTGAGCACATTTGCCCCGCGACAATAGAGATCCCTCCACGCCATGCCAGAGACTGCGACGGATTGCGACGGACCTTGGATTCCTCAGAGAGGGTGAGCATTTTGAACGGACGAAACGAGGGCGTATGATCTCGATACTGGGTAAGTTCCGCAAGTTAGCAGTCAGCTCTGCAGGGGAGCTGCCGGGGCGCCTTCCTTACCTTGAGGCGTTAAAAGCAGTCGGTTGATCGAGAGGTTGCTGGCGCGGGGGTGACGGTGGTGATGACGGCTGCGAACGAAGCTCAATGCATCGAAATCTTTGACCGCAGAAGGTGGAGACAGCCGGCGCTGCGGCAGGCAGCACAGGATAAGTGGGCCGAAAGCTAGAGCTTGGCCAGATCCTCACTTGTCAGCGCGCTGGAAATTTTCGCTGGAGCCGCCCGCGGTCGCTAAACTCACGCCGCGACTTCGCCTAATCGCACCCTGTGCTTTCGAACCAACCTCGCGTCACCTCCACCGAGCCAAAAATTCGCGGTAGAAAGCGCGACAGGCTCTGCATCACCACCCACCTCGGCCGCCAGGAACGACAGCTACCGCTAATACGCACTCTGCCTACGCGCCATCCCAATTTCCCGATACGGCACATACTGCGTAAAAGGCCCGTGTCTTCCAGTTGCGCTTCCCCTCGAGAGTCGGCCGGTCTTTTGCGCGCGGGTGCGCCGACATCGAGGGTCGACCTTCCGAGGCCGTCGCTTTCCTCTCCTGCCCGAGGCGACATACGCGCCAAAACGAGCTGCCAAGATGGCGAACCGCCATTGGGAACAGAACAAGGAGGCTACAATATACGTGGGCAACTTGGACGAGCGGTTCGGCGAGGCCCTGATGTGGGAGATGATGACGCAGATGGGGCCTGTGGTCAACTTGCACATGCCCATGGATCGTGTCTCGCGCACACACCAGGGTTATGGCTTTGTTGAGTTCGACTCGCCCGAATCGGCCGACTACGCAGCACGCGCTCTCAATGGGATCCGCGTCTACGGAAAGGTCATCCGCGTCAACAAGGCCAGCGCCGACAAGCAGCGCGCCGCCGAAATAGGCGCTGAGCTCTTCGTGAACAACCTGGACCCCCAGGTCGACGAAAAGATACTATTCGACACTTTCAGCCGCTTCGGACAGCTTGTCACGCCGCCAAACGTCGTTCGCGATGCCAATAACATCTCCAAGGGCTACGGCTTCGTCAACTTCGACAGCTTCGAGGCGAGCGACCAGGCACGCGACACCATGAACGGCCAGTATCTGCTCAGCAAGCAGATCACTGTTGAGTACGCCTACAAGAAGGACGGCAAGGGCGAGCGTCACGGTGACGCCGCCGAGCGTAAGCTGGCCGCCGAGGGTAAGAAGCACAACATCGTCCCTGAGCAGCAGCCCCTGCCACCCGCCTTCCTCATGACCGCACCACCACCTACGACCCCGGCAACCCCTACTGGCCCAGCCTCCGCCGGCCTCGGAGGTCCCGCGAGCGGAGTTCCAGGCTTTGAATCTGGCGGCGCCGGCCGGCCCGTGGCCGTGCCAACCGGGCCCGGCGGCCCTCCGCCCATGGGTCCACCAGGAGGCATCCCTCAGGGCTACGCCCCACCGCCACTCAGCGTCCACGGAGGCCCCATGCCTCCGCGGCCCGGCCCGGCTCCCGGCTTTGGAGGCCCGCCACACCACAACAACCATCACCACCCTCACCACGGTGCTCCCCATCACCACATGGGCCCCCCGGGAGGTCCTGGCGCCGGCGGCCGCATGGGTGGCGGCCCGCCCATGCCTCCGCCCATGGGTCTCGGCGGCCCGGGACCGTCGGGCCTGCCCGCTCGTCCGCCCCCAAGCCAAGGGGCTTTCGGCATGCTGCCACCCAACGACTTCCATCCCGGCGGCGGCCCCCTCGGCGGACCTGGTGGCTTCCGCGGCGGACCTCCTGGCGCCCCGCCCCAGGGATTCGTACCGCCGCCTGGGTACGCTCCTCCGAACGGTGCTCCGCCAATGCCTATTCCTGCCGGGTTTATGAACCCTCCGCCGCCGGGCTTCCCTGGTCGTCACTGAAACTACTGCTTCTGTCCATGAAGCTCTCTGGATGTACAAGGAGGCAGCCGCGCCGATGGCCGTTGTGGCGCAATATTTGGCGGGTCTTTGCCTGGGTCAGTGATGGAACCTGGGCTTTTTGGCTACGAGAAGCCAACGTAACTTTGGCGCGAGACGCCGACCAAGATGAGGAGATGGTCACGCTGTTGGCGAACTCTACCTCCACGATGGAAACAAAGCGCATACTAATGGTTGCGATCAAGTCTTGATCTTACCCGTCGGGACCGCCCAACAAGGCTGCAGCCTGCGCACACGCCAACCCTGGCGCCTGCCAAATCAATTTGGTGATGAGGACAGTGGTCGTGCCGCGGGTGTATGTTCTGGCCCGAGGAGTGCCTTGATGAATAGAGGCCGGCCAGGATGATATGACATCAGTCCGTATTGATCGCTTCGATTATCAAGCATGTACCTACATTCGTAGGGTTTCCGAGGATAGGAGTCGGCGGTGGAAAGCGGAAATTTGTCTAGGTATATACCCCGGGGAAAGCGCGTTCCTTTCAATTATCTGGGTTCAGTGCGGGATGGGGATGGGTTAATAACGCCAAGATATGAAGATATATATCCTATATATCCCCGTGAGGGAGTGACACCCTCCCTCTCTGCCTTGCCTCCGGAGCCCCCCACCTAACTTGGTTTCGTCGAACGGGCAGTCCGTTGGTTGGGACACGCGTGGCAAAGGCCTGGAACAGGGCGCCGCAGCGGGCTCCGACAAGCGCCGCTGCTGTATCTACCATGGTAAGGATCAAACTGTGTCTCTGTAATTAAACTGGATGCCTGGGTACCTAGGTACCATTCGCTTTGCGCTTTGCTATTCGTACCGAACAAAATGGCTTTTCCAAATCTGGATCAAGCACCTACCTAACCGTTAGCACGCCGTAGTCGCCTAGATATGGCGTGCCAAGTAGTCGAAGACCATGCACACCAGTTGGGCGTACCCCGCACATTTTCTATTTCTATCCTTGACTTTTGAGTAACAGCCCCTCCTAGTTTCCCATCACATTCTCGCCAACCCAGACAACATCGGCACCAAGTCCTAGCGTCCACCATTCTGATCTATCTTCGCAGCTTTGACAAGATTGAGAGTCCTCACATCACGTGCTGCTATCACCAAAGATGAACAGCTTAGACGACGTCCAAGGGCCTGCCATCTCCCAACACCAGGCCAGGCCAAGTTCCCATGGCGCAGCTACCGAGAATGCCAGCCTTGGCGCCGCAGGAGTGATCCGACACGAGCCAAACTGCGGCAGAATCGGAGAGTACTCCTTCGTCGACCTCGATAACGCATTCGCGAGATGTGACAGCTGCGGCGCAATATTCGTCTACGACAATTCCCCAGTGGCCCTTGCTCCTCCCCATTCTCCTTCCGCCGCCGCTTCACCATTGCCACCCAGCCCTTGCCAAGGTCAGGCCGACTTGGACTACCCTCGTACGACCGATGACACGCACAAGATTGGCGACGTGTTACCTTCGGCGCCCGCAAATATGGACAGTAAAATACTCTGTGAACTATGGAAAGGCCTTTGCGAACCCTACAGTGTCAACACAATACTCATGAAAAATATCTCTACTTGCAACACGAAATGTCAAGCATGCGACATAATCCGAAGGGTACTAAGAGGAGGGCATAGCCTGCCTCCTATTGGGAACATATACACGGTAGACATTTGCTTTTTATTTTACGAGCAACGTTCCCTGTTGACGATTCGTCATTTCGGGTCGACCTTTCTTTTGGGTCCCATCCAAGGTATTTCAATAATGATATTTTCATTTACATTTCCGTTAGGAGTGGGAATTATGCTAAAGCTTATGAAATAAGGCACTCCAAATCCGTGGGGTCTGGACGGATCCATCCCTTCGGACACATTGTCAGCCGCTGACATAAAGGATCGTGTTGACTCCTGGCTGGGTGATTGCACTGAAAACCATTCCAGGTGTCGATCGCAATCGACAGACTCTACCGATCCCATTCTACCAACCAGAGTGCTCAAGCTTGGCTCCGGAACGGTTACCCTATTGGAAACCAACGGCAGCACAGGCCGCTACATATGCCTCAGCTACTGCTGGGGGGAAAACGGCTTCATCAAAACTACTCCGCACAATTTCGACGACCATCTGCGAGGTATCAGCCCGGATGCATTGCCACCAACGTTTCGACACGCTGTCGAGATCGCTCGTGCACTGGACGTGCAATATCTATGGATTGATGCGCTTTGCATAGTCCAAGACGAAGAAAGTCCAGACGACTGGGAACGGGAATCAAGCCGGATGGCCGAAACTTATCGCAACTCATACCTCACTTTGGCCGTGACCTGGGCCGACTCGGTCGGCGGCGGCTGTTTCACCGCCAGGCAGAGCACCAAGGTCGGACCTGTGATGGTGCGGGAGATATTGCACTTTCCCAACGATGCCACCCCTGACAGCCAAGAATCGCTTGCTTTCCCCCTCCTGACACGAGCGTGGGCCTACCAGGAACGAATGCTTGCGCCCCGAGTCCTCCACATCGGGGGCCAAGAGCTGCTGTGGGAGTGCCGTGAGTGCCGCCTGTGTGAGTGCAAGAGCACAAGCCACTCCCTCAACGAGGTAGACAAGCAAGAGTTCCACGATATCATCACCAGCAACGAATCTGGGCCGCTGAGACGAGCTCCACAAATGCTTTACCGTCAAATGGTCATGCAGTACTCGGCACTGCAAATGTCATACGCCGCAGATAAACTACCCGCATTATCCGGATTGGCCGAGGAGATAAAGCGCGCCAGGGGCGGAACATACCTGGCTGGCCTGTGGAAGGAAACGATGGTGGCTGATATGTGCTGGTACGTATCCGAGTGCTGGGAACCGTCTGCTCGGGTCCCCTGGAGGGCGCCGAGCTGGTCCTGGGCATCGGTCGACAAGCAGGTCGAGTACGACGACCCGCTTTTTAATTGGGGCTACGACGACTATACGGAGCATGCGGTGGTAAAAGAAGCCCAATGTACCTCGGCAGGTGCATCGAGCACCGGACAAGTTACAGGTGGCTTCGCCAAGATCGAGTGTTCTTTGGTTCCTGCTGCTTTAGACGGTGTAAACAGGGAGATTCGTGCCGACAACCTGGAGCTGGACTGGCATCCTGATGGGCAACACGATATGGAGTCGGACGGGCAATATTTCTTCATTCCAATGGTTACAGCGGGACGGGTCCTGAACGGACTTGTAGTCAAGCTTACCGATCAGAGGGCGAAGGAGGTAATACGCCTCGGGCTGGCAGAGATTCTCCTGAATCCAAGATGCAAGGTGCCCGTCGGCGAAAGGATGACGGTCACAATCGTGTAAGATACTGCATTTTGGGCAGGAAAATGGCAGGGGTAGGGAGCTGTAGCTGTAGCCAATTGAGCGTTTATTCGGCAAAATGTGACGGTGTATACAGAGTTTGGAGCGAAGCTAGGAAGGCCTATCTGTGGTTTATCCAAAAGCAACTACCTGAAAGAAAATAGACTCGAAGGGCAAAGGATGATGAGGTGCAGGCTCTGCCCTGGTAATTAAAGTGCAAGTTACCGCCATTGCTTTTTTTCCGGTGCTTGAGCAGCTTCATTTCCAAAAAAAAAAAAAAAAAAAAAATCTCCAGTCATCGGGGAATGATGCGTCCCAGCCTGGTCGCCTTTGGTAGGCAAACTGCGTGTAATGGATGAAAAACTTGACAACAGGGTATTGCGGCCTCGCACCTCCAAGGCCCGACTCTTCTGTTGTTCTTTCAGGCAATACCTAGCAGCAGCAACTGCTCAGAGTGGCCGCCGTTGCCGGAGTTGTGAACCTGGGTGTTCGCCATCGCGGCGGGTTGAAGGGGATCATGGCGCCGATGAGGGCGGCGGGCGCCGCCTTCGGTGTGGACAATCGGCATGTCGACAAGAGGCTCCTTAAGTGGCTAACGAACCTCAACAACGGTGCCCTTGCCGGAGAGCGTGACCGGGGTGGCCAGTGCCATGGTGGCAATGAAGACGGTGGCGCAAAAGCTTCATCTTGGGCGGTTGCAGGATATGATGGTATGTTCTCGAGAAGCAAACGAGGCGAGATCGGGGACTGGCGGAGGCTGCGGAGGAAAAAAAGTGCTCGGTCGTACGATGATACAAAGGGAAGCAGGATCCGAAAGAAGAAGGGCCGGATCGTTTTTATATACTCGAATGCTTGTGCCGGTAGATTGCCATAGCTCTTCGTTCATATGGAGCTCGCCAGATGCAAAGCCCTCCCTGTGGCAAACCTTGACGTTCACTTCATCCGGTTTTCTCCAAGGATTCGCCATCTTCCACCTATCAGTGGAGATTCTATCGTCACAGTCTTACGCTACTGGCAAGGTAATACCGCGAGGGCATTGTATCATATGTGAACACAAGTGGGCAGACGGTAGGGAACGCTTGGCCGGGAGCAAAAGGAAACAGAGGCGTCCGTTTTTGGAGGTGAAAACCTCGGTTTCTGGACGCCTTTGATCCAATTTACTCCCAATACCTCGACAAACCAAAACGTGTGAGGGCCAAACTAGTACCCAGGTGGGTGGCCACTGGGGAATCCTCGGTGTTGTATTTTTTTTTTTCTCTCTTTCCGTCCTGCCTTTTTTTCTTTGACGCGTCAACAAGCCTCCGGCGAAAGCCCGTCTTCTTTCGAAATAACAGGCGCCGAGAGCAGCACCATTTATTTCGTTACGCAGCTAGCTAGTTCATATTTGTAATGTTGAAAGCCGCGTTGAACTACGAATGCTGTCTTCGTCAGCGAAGCAGCTGCCCTGCAGTACACAAAAAACATCCAGCCATCTTCTACTATTGCCATCCATCTGATCACCTGCCCAAAAGGGCGTTTTGGAACAATACCACGTCGGCATGGCAAAGCCCACCATCAAATCAGCGCCCAGCGCTGGAGAGACGCCCTTCCCTCCTCGACATCCGTGATTGCCTCGCCGTGCATGATGCCGTGCACGTAGGAGTCCCCGATCAGCTTGAAAGCCTTGACGGTCCCGCTGTCTGGAAGCACGGCCTGTCCCGCCTCTCGAAGAATGAATGGCATCCGACCTCCCTCGAGGATGCATATCTGGTCTCCACTTTGTGCTGTCGACGGCGCAAGCCCGAAATAGCCCGTTTTTGAGATAAAGAAGCCACGGCCGAATGCGCAAGCTAGAAAATTTGACCTGTAGAGACGTTCTATCGGTGGGTCTCCATCCGGACCCTCCATAGCACGGCGGTTGCGGCACATCTCTTTGAACCACCACATATCATGGGCGGCATCGTCTCTTTCGTCCGTTGCCGCTGCATAACGAGTATCATATGCCGTACGATCTCTTCCGCCCATCGCCGCTGCATGACGATCTGGCGCAGGGACAATGCTAGTGTTCATGCAGAGCGTCCTCCTGTACGCGCGAAGTCGGCTCCCGCCACCGATGTAAGGGGACATAGGGTCTCTATCGACGCCCGAGACAGCTCTCCAAGTGTGTATGGCCTCAAGGTTTCTCTGATCTGGTTCGATTTGGGGCTCTGCGAGCGTTGCAGTGGTGTCGAAGCAGTAGCCAGATACCCCAAGATGCCCGGGGGGGTCTTGCCCGCTAACCACAGCCCGGCATAGTGTTGCTCCACATGCCTGCCACATTTGAAGCCCGTCGCACGCTGCCCAATGGTCGATGATGTCCTCCCTACCGAGCGCGTAGATTTCCGCACGCCATTCGTATTGCCTTGTCCAGTCGGGGACCCAGGAAGGTAATTTTAAGGGGCTGCTGCAACTCGTGGCACTCGAGTCTGGGTGGATGGACGATGTCTGATCGCAAAAGTGACAAAAGAATAGGACGTCGAGTCTCCCCGTCGATATGATGCACTGCCGAGCGGCCGCTTCATAGGTGGGCTCAATGCCAAGAGTATAATCTACCCAGTTGGTTTGAAACCCGCGAGAAAGCCCGAGGAAGGCATAGACTTTGTCCCGGGGGTCGGTCGCGTTTCTCGAGCGGCCCATGGCGGCGGCGGACGAAAGCGAGATAGACCTTCCACCTCTATCCTGCCGCTCAAGCCGGCCGCGAAAGCGGTTCAGTGTGAGGAGCCTATGGGAGCCGAGATGGAGAAATCCGGATATATGGATTGCAACGCCCGATGGATTGGCGTTGCAGCACTGGACAAGATTTGCGTGATTGTCGAAGTTGCGAAAGAACTTTCTTAGCATCTCTCCGGGAATCTCCACATCCATTAGGAGGAACACAAGTGAGCGGGCAACCACAGCCTCCTGGGCGGTCCAGACACGAGACCACCACGCGGAGTGAAACCACGTTCCCACCGAAAATATATCGGCGAAATCAACCTTGCTATCATTCCAATGTATGTTGCCATCGGCTGCCAAGAGCTCGATCACCGCAAGGTCTTTGCCCGCGCCCTCGTCGCCCGAGTGGTCTCTCTTGTCTCCAAGCCAGGCAATAACTCGAGTGGCGGCGGCGTAAACTCGGCGCATCAAGGTAACCTGATTATTTCGCTCTCGGATATCGTCTTGGTTGATGCAAATGGCGTCCACCCATAGCGTTCGGATCTCGTCATGACGCCGGACTCTCCGGAGTGCTCTAAACAAGTTTCGGTTGACGTCTTTTGGCACGCCATCAACCGTAATCTCATCCGACGGGTTGTTCTTTTTTCCCTAGACGTAAGAGAGCGCTTCGTACGTCGCCGTCTGGCCGTCGAGAGAGGTCACAGCAAGTTGGGCTTCTATTTTGTCGTCTGGGTGCCCGGGGGAGAAGCCTCAAGAGACGAATCTCGTGGGCTGGGGTATCAAGGGTCTGGTACATGATGCGGAAGTCGAGCTTCGAGGCCGAGGCTGATGGGAGACAGACAGAGGCGATGACAACGGGGGTTTGGGATGTCCAGATTTGTTCCTGGTGGTGACAGGAAGTGGCAAGGTGGCCATGCTGATAGATGGAGAAGCTGCTTTCGAAATCAACCTGGGGCCCCGCACGTTAAGGAGGAGTAAAAGAGAACGACATGGAATTAGGCTGTCATGGCGTGGAATCCTGTAGCTGCAGTCGCTCTGCGATTGGGTAAGATTTGTGCAGCTTCAAACAAAATGGGCGAATCGGTACGGGATATACCGTCTCTCGGTCTTTGATAGGAGCGCAATCGGAACCAGAATTAGGCAGCAACACATAGTTTTGCGCGGCTGGATGTGAAAGAATCTTTTGCCCAGCCAGCCAGCAGGCCTTCTTGCCGGGCCAACCCCCTTACTCCCTTACTACAGGTGCCTACTTCTCCCATCCTACCCACATACCAAATCCCCTAATCACCACCCGCCGAGCCTCCAAGTAATTTCATATCACATACATCAGCATAATGACATCCCTACATCTTGCCGCGTATGTCGGAAACCAAAAGCTCACTCGGGTTCTTCTCGAGGATCTCGAAAACGACCAAGCAGAACGATTGCGACTTGTCAATTTGGTGGTGGATATGTACGGCACACCCCTCTGGGCAGCCTGTCAACGCGAAAACGTGGACACGATCGGCCTTCTGGTAGCCCACGGGGCAGATGTCAACGCACCTGGATTGCCTGGTAGCCCTTTGAGTGCCCTTCACCATGCTATACTGGCCGGGCGACCAAATTCCGCGGCCTCGCTAATCAGCCTCGGCGCTGGTGAATGGCGTCGAAGTGAGGCCGCTCTTTGCGGCGCTCCGAGAAGCTGTGGATGCTTCCATGGTCGAACTGCTCATCAAGCACGGGGCCAACCCCAATTCCACCGCGCAAGGGGGTAGGACAATGTTGTTTGTGGCCATTGACAACTCGGATAGCCTGCCCAAGGTGGAGCACCTGATCAGGGGCGGTGCAGATGTCAACTGGAGAGCAGACGAAGGCGAAACCCCTTTGAGAGCCGCTGTACGCACTGGAAGAGTCGGCCTGGTACTCTGTCTTTTGAAAGCGGGGGCAATGATCAACGACCGAAACGACCTTGGCGAGACGGCACTCTATCTGGCCGCTGCGGAGGACGAAGAGGCCGTGGTCGGGGCCCTCGTCGATAGCGACGCCGATGTGGATTCTGGGGATCTTATGGGAATAACACCATTGTGCCGGGCCAAGAGTCGGGACCATGACGGAGTGCTGCAACTGTTGACGGCGGCGGGCGCAGACGAGGCTATCCTTAGGCGGCTGCGGTGTGTTCGGAACCCTGACGGCAGCCTGTTCGGAGGGTACCTCTTGGCACCCGGTGAGGAAGATGGGGAGTCGGAGATGAATGTTCCCATTTCTAGATTTAACTTTTCGTCGGAAGGATCGCGACAGTAAGCTGAAGCTGAATGTCATTCCAAGACGAAAGCAAAGCACCGGAAATGTTGCTACTTATGAAGCAGGTTTGACGACGGATGACAGCTACCTAGATAGTGCAAAGATGGCACGGCAGTAGGTCTGTAAATCATCCATACCTCTGTCACTGCAATGAGCCTAGTGTATCAATCCCCTGTCCGCCAGGATTCCGCCAATTTTGAACCGTTTTGTCCAGAAAAAGAGGTGAGGCGTATGGGCGAAGGGGACAACTTGCATCCATGCCTCTATAGCCGGTTAGGTTCGGGTTAGCTACTCACTCCGGCTTGGAGGTATTATCCTGTTCACTAGACGGATATGGTGTTAATAATGATGCGTGTTGAACGCCAAGGTCTGGGGAGGATCGAAAGGTCCAGGATGATATAAATAGTCTTCAGAGTGTGTGAGAGCGATCAAGGCATTGCATCTTCCGTATGGTCGTGTTCGCTGTTTTGTTTACCTCGTCTCATTTCGATAGCCTGACACTTTTTCCCCATTTCATCAAGTTTTTGCTTGTCTAGTTCCTGATCTTCCTCGTCCCTTGATCTCGCTATCTGCCCACCCAAACCAGCAACAGCCCGTTCAGAAACACAAAGCACACCATAACCTAATTGCAATAGACCAAACAACATCGCTCGCGTGAACACTCCCCAAAAACCAGCACCAACACACCGGCATGGCTACCCCGCCATATCATAATCTCCCTGACGCTGACCATAATCTACAGGCTAGAAATATGGCATCCCAGCTCCTCGGCTGCTACTGCTCAAAGACGATAACCCTGCTCGACGGGCCCGTCCTCCCTCTCCCTCTCCCGGAACTTCTTCCGCCACTCGTCCGCCCTGCGAGGGTGGACAGGACTAAACAGCTCCCGCGGCTTCCCAATCTCGTGCTCGTGCTCGCCCAGGATGGACGGCGTCCAGAACTCGCGCGGCAGGTGCGGCGTCGCGTCGGCGTTGAGCATGTCGCAGATGCGGCGCGCCGTCTCGGGCATGAAGGGCGCGACGGCCGAGGCGATCAGGTGGGCGGCGTTGACGGCGAAGCCGACGTCGGCGGCGAAGTCGTCCTCGGTCGTCTCCTCGGTCACGTTGGCGCCGTCGCCGTGCAGGGCCACGTCGGCGTCGAGCAGCACCAGGTCCAGCTGGTCGGCCATGCGCAGCGCCACCTCCATGGCGTCGCGGACGCGCAGGCCGTCCATGTAGCCGCGGTACTGCGCCAGCAGCGCGTTGAAGACGCCGAGCCAAAAGTGCGGCGGCGTGCCGTCGTCGTCGGCGTTGGGGCGCGGCGTCTGCCAGTCCGGCACGACGCCGCCGTAGCACGCGTGGTTGACGCAGCCGACGACGCGCAGCACCACGCGCTCCAGGCACACGGCGAGCGTGTTGCTCGCCTCGACGACCGAGTCCCAGCCGAGCTCGGTCTCGGCTTCGGTCCCCTCGGTCTCCTCTGCGTCGGCGCCCTCGGGCCGGTGCCAGAGCAGACACCAGCGCCAGACGTCGGCGCCCACGCCCGTTGCGCGCGCCGCGTCGCCAGACACGCCTCTGCTGCTGCCGCAACGCCCCTCGAACGCCAGATGCCCCGTGGCCGCCAGGTGGTGCGGCGACGTCCACCCGTCGCGCGTGCCGAGCAGCGTCGCGGCCGGCACGACGCAGTGGGCGCCGACGTCGTGCGTGCCCATGAACTGGTACAGACGCACGTCGTAGTCGCCCGCCGGGCTGCGCCACCACTTCTCCCACGCGTCCGTGGCGGCCGCCGTCATGGACGCGTGGCCGACGCACAGGTCGAACCACGGGTGGCAGCATATGGCCTGGTTCTTGCTCTCGAACGACACCGGCGTGCCCCACGCTATATCGTCGTCGTCGTCCCGCGTGATGCGCCGTACAGCCAGGTTGTCCTCCTCGGCCAGGTACATCGCCGCCGCGTGCCGGGCCTGGAGCGACCATTTGCCCGCGTCGGCCATCTCGCACACCAGCGCCTCGATCTCGGGCTGTAGCTTGTCCAGGCGCAGGAGCGCGTATCTCGACTCCTGTTTCTCCGCCTCCTCCTCCTCGCTGGCCGCGACGGACATCGCCGCCGACCCGTCGTCGTCGTCCGGGCACTCAAGATCCGCCATGAGCTGCGGCAGCGTCGCCATCGTCACCGTCACCGTCGTCGTCTCCGTGCGCTCCTCCAGGAAGCCGTTGCGCTGCAGCTTCAGGACCACGTCCTGCGCGATGCCAGCGTGCTTCTCGTTGGACGTGCGCCCAAATACGTCAAAGTCGATCTCGAACCAGCTGTACATGTCGGCATGCATCTTGTGGTACTTGTCGCTGAGCCGCTGCGGGGTGCACCCCTCCTCCTCCGTCTCCATCGCCTTGGCGTGGACCGTGGCGCTGTAGTCGTCCGTGCCTGTTGCGGTGAAAATGGGTGCGTAAGTGAAGTATACGCTCGACACGTGGAACCCGAGAGAAAGACCGACGACAGACACTCACCACCAACAAAAAGCGTCGTGTCTCCACACGCCCTGCTATACCTCGCAAACACGTCGGCAGAGAGCACCGAGCCGATGACGTCGTCGAGATTCGGGACCCTGTCGACGCGGGCCAGCGCGCTGGTGATCAGCACGTTGCGTCGTCCGGGCTTCGGGAGCGGCACGCGACGGCTGGGCTTGGGAGGTCGCGGAGGGGCTGGTTGGAAGGTCGAGATGTGGGCGCCCACGTCCAGCCCTATGATGGGCCTGTGCGGTTCGCTGTCGTCCGGCTCGTCTTGGAACATGGCGGCGAGGATGCGGTGTGTATGTAGACGGGGGAGGCGAATAGGCAATAACGGCCTATAAAAGACGAAATGCTATGAGTGAACAGATACCTATGATGAAAATCTGCGATATGTGCCGGAGGTGCCGGTTGTCAAATACCATGGCGAAAAGGATGCATGGGCTCTTACTTTTGGGTTAAGTGCTGCCCGCGTCGTTCATGCCAATCGCCGGCCCCGAGCTGTCAGGCTCGAACACGGCTGACCTTTCCATATCATTGTCGGTGGAAAGGGATACTCCCCCAGCAAAGGACAGCTCTTGCCTAACCCGAAAGCAACACTGCTTCCTGTGGGCAGATGGCGGGCACAACGAACCTGCCTGTACGAAGCCTCTTCATTCTACTTCCTGATTCTAGAGCTGTGCTATAGAGCCTACCTCGCTAGCCGGCGCTGGTATAAAATCCTCCCTGACTATTTTGTGACCATTCTGGCTGATATCTCCCTGTTCACCTTCTTTGTCTCCCATATCAAATATCGAGTCCTGAGAATATCCACTCCTCCCATCCCCTCGTCTTCTGTTTCCCCTGATTTCCATGTCCATGCCCGACGATAGAAACATTGAAACGTATAATACAGAAATAAACACAAAGGGCGCAGTTATGTAAGGGCCAGAAGAATCGGCAGTTGGAGCCGCAACGTGGATGGGTGACGATGATGTAAACAAACTGCGTCCGAGAAAGCAATGCCGCATGGACTGTGAAGGCAAAGATCTTTAAAAGACCATCAGATCCACCTCGTCGGGATTGGGCGCTTGAGCCTCGGCATTAGGGTCCCGCGCCTTCGGCTCGACATCCCCAGTGAGAAGATCTAGCTGACCGTCCTTGGGCTTCTCCTTCGGGGCATCATCTTTGGTCTCGCCCAGCTGCGAAACGATCATGGTCGATCCCCCGGGAAGAGGCTGGGGCTCAAATGAAATCAGGTCCTCGCTACCACGCGGCGCCTCCTAGTTCGCCTCGGTAGCGGTGGCAGCAGGGACCTCCTCCGTGGGAGCAGCCGCCGCAGCCGCAGCCGCATGGGCCGCGGCCTCGACAGCAGCAGCGGCGATCCTCTTCCGGTTCTTCTCCGCCTCGACAAGGAAATTCTCCTCGACCGCGGCGCGGCGCCGGAACGCGCGCAGCCACCGGTCGACCCACTGGCGCGCCAGCGGATCACCGGCGGCCGCCAGGACCGACGAAGCCGACCGCGCCTTGAGTGCGCTCTCGATCAGCTGGAACAGCTCCCGCAGGTCCTTAGCCTCGGGGGTGTCCACATAGGGGACGTGGCCCGCGCCGTCGCCGTTGCTGGCGTCGGCCATGGGCAGGTCGCCGTCCGCCGCCGGCTTGGCCGCTTGCTGCTGCGCCACCATCTGGCGCGCGCGGCCCGAGACCTTAATGACCGTGTTCAGCACGAGCTCGTAGAGGTAAGAATGCGCCAGTCGCGCCTCGTCGCCCGCATCGCCACCCACAGCCCACTCGGCCACAACCTGCGGCGTCAGGATGGCGTAGTTGAGAAGCTTCTCCACAATGGAGAGCGCCACGCCCGGATGAGCCGACCAGTACGCCATGACGGCTGCGATGATCTGCGTTCGTGCCGCCGCCGAGGCCGATCCGCTGTCCAGGAGCCTGTCCTTGACCCGCTCGATGCAAGCCAGAACGTGGGAGAGCGATTTGGATCCAACCGCCAGCACTGCCGTCATGAAGACATCGGTGCTGCTCACCAGAGGGTCACGACCCTGGTCTACCGCCTCGTTTTGGATCTGCTCGATCAACGGCTGGATCTCCTCGTCGGGAACCTTGCTCTTGAGAAGCTTCACCATCTCGCGTCCCTGGGCAGCAAAAGGCACGTCTGATGAGGCGTAGGGTCGCGTCAGCTCACTCCCTCAGGACGACAACTACCCACTCGCTTCCCACCGAGCAGGTAGGTACTACTTACCATCTTTGGCGAATTTGAAAACAGGAACGTCAATCTCCTTCTCGGGGCCTATCAGCGGCTTGTACTCGTCCGGAACGGTGTTCTTAATGCGCTGGGCGAAGCTCAGTCGTATCTCCTTATCCAGCGCGGCCAGGATGAAGGCCTTGTGGGGGTGCAGCGCCGGCAGCTTCACGTCCTCGATCCACTCGGTCCACTTCCAGGTGAAGCCGAAGTTGCTCAGGTGATGAGAGAACCAGTCGACGAAGCGGTGCGTCAGCTCCAGATCGAGGCGACCGCCGTTGCGGTACAGCGACCTAATGGCCCTGCCCAGACTGGGTGCGATGGCGGCCGGCGATACCCTGCACGTCTCGTACAGGACCGAGTGGTAGTAGACCAGTTTATGCTCCGGCGCCGGCAGCTGGAGGAGCTGCGAGAAGACCGTGTCCACCACCACGTCCTCGGGCTTCCACGTCGACCGGCCCGCCTCGATATCGCGCAGGCGATCAAAGGGAGTGGCACGCTTGACAAACGTGCCGTTGCTGAAGAAGCAGTCAACGTCAATGAGCGTGCGCGCGACGAAATTCCTGTTGTAGTGAAGAATGTTGATGGTGTCCAGGATAGCGTCCCGTATCAGCGACGCCGCGATGTTGGTGTCGGGGGGCACAGAGTCGACGTCCTGGCCCGAGTAGACCGAGAAGTACACCTCCGGGAACAGGTCCCGACTGCCGGCCACGATGTTCTCGGGGATAATGACGGCGGGCAGAGCGTGCCTCGGGCAGTCATCCAGCTTGGACTGGTGCTCCACCTCCTCGAGCGGCATCTTCCACGGCCGAGGAATGCAGTCCACGATCCAGCCCCCGGCAGCCTCGGCCTGCAGTTGTTTCTGGAGCAGGGCGATCAGGCTCGGGTACTGGTTGGGGTTCTCCTCACCGGGGCCAGATACGTAAGGGTCGACCAGTTTCTGCATCGGATGCGGCTCCGACGCGATGATCTCGGTCTTGTCCATGAGCTCCGCCGCCTTCTCGGCCCACTGTCCGGGGGCCGCAGCCATGACGTATGGAATCGTGAGAAGAATGATCTTGACGAGCTCGGTGCCAATGGTCTAGTGACGAGCGGGCAGAGGACGGTTAGCTATTTGGTGTTCGGAGTGACGCGCTTTTGACGGCACTGGGAAGGTGAGGCTTACATCATCGGAGCTGGCTGTCTGCAGGTCGACCGCGCGGTCGAATAGGGCGTTCAGGATGGGGAAGACGCCCTCGCCCTCAAGGCAGCTCTGCAGGCAAGCCAGGAGCTTGAGCAGCAGCTTGGCCTCACGCCACTCGCCACGGACGACCGCACCCTCGAGGTCGCCTGCGGCCTTGGCGAGGACGGCGGCGGCGACCTCGCTGCGCATCGTGTTGGCGACAAGCACGACCGCGGCCACAAAGGGCGTCTTGAACGGCTGCTCGACGGCGAGCTGACAGACCAGCTCGGGGAAGCCGCGGCTAACGTAGTCGTCTTCCCAGTTGTCGGCCACGATCTGGGCCGTCTCGACCGCGTCCTGGTGCCATTTGCGCACAGCAGACTCGGCCAGGCCGAGGAGATGCCGTCGGATCTGTACAAAGGGCGGCGCCGAATCGTGTCGTCGGCGGGGCGGCCCGCGTCGATCGAAGGAATCGTCGTCTGCAGGTGGGCGAGGTCGTGCGCGCAAGGCGAGCGAAATGTCAGTCAGTTGGAGACGTCAACCAATACAGTGCTCGATGCCGAGGCTAGCCTCGCCGTCGCAGAGCCATGGAAGGAAGAAATGCGCCAACCATTGTATCTGCGCTTCCGCGGGTTGAATCCACCACGGCCGCCGCCGCCGCCGCCGCGAGGGCGTCTGTCGTAGCTGTCGGCCATTATCTCGTCATAGAACGGTGGTGCTGAGAGAGAAGCTAGAGCGATGCTGGTCGTTGGACCTGGGCGTCGCGATCCAGGACGCGCTCTCGATGAGGCTGAAGAGAAGAGGTGAGCTGGCTGTTGCGGTCGCGTCTGGTGGAATCGCGGCCGCAGCACTGGCACGACTCTTGATCGAATCGGGTGTCAAGACGGCGGGACACCGCGCCACAAGATATCTTTTCGCGAAACGCAAATTTGAAGCCCTGACAATGAGATTGTTGGCTATGGCTTTCGATCCTCTCAAGCTCTCGAAGCAAGCTCTCATCAAAAGTTCCAGGCCGGGAGCCAGCAGATGGTAGCTCGAATTGGTCAGGCCTCTAGATGACATAAGCAGGATCTGAGTCGTGCAAATTTGTTAGCCTGGCGACAACTTGGACTCTTCAGCTACCGACGCTCCGTCTCGCATGTCCTCCGTCTGGGATTCTATCGCGAGAGCAAGATTTTCTTTTCAGAACGAGACTAAGGATTTCGATTGCGTAAAGGCTCCTCACGCATGTACCTAGACAAGTTGTGCGGGCTGCATTTGCTGGTACAAGAGCACATCGTGTCGTCGTGGCGGAGCAGAGTCTGCTAAACCGAACAGAGACGCTTCCGACATAGGTTTGACGCGGAAGCTAGACACAAAACATGCCTGACGACAGCCAACTTTGTCTCCATGCAACCCTTGTCTACACCTCGGTCGTGGGTGCGTCATGGATCTTTTATTCCTCTGGCAGCGATAAATCACCCTGTCTCTTCTTCGATAACTCTCAGCCAGCAGTCTTTTGCTAAAAGAGAACCGAAAACAAGAAAAGCCCCCGTTTCTGTAGCGGGAGCGAAGTAGCCAGTCGCCCGTGCCATTCTCTTTTTTCGATCCTTTTTTCTTTGTGAAGTGATCCGCCCCCGTTGAACTGATAATCCAGGCGCCATCGACGCGACCTTACAAAAGAAATGACATGATAAAACGATAAAATAAAAAAAAGCATCCATGCCAGCCAGCATGGTCGTCTTTCGGGTGCTTACTCCCCCCTGACCTGAAATCCGATTGAGAAGTGACCAAAAGAAGCCGCCAAGCCCCCATATGGAGATCCGTGGATCCTCCTTGGGGTAGGACTTCGAACCATGGTAACTCTCCCGCAGAAAGGGGATTTTTCCGGTTGTGCGCAGCCGTTGATGGTTGTGCTGGACCGTTGCCAGATCATGACAGATAAAATGAACCATACACGCCGAAATCCTCCTTGACACCTCCAAACTCCATCGCATTGCTAACGCGTCTTAGGGGCAGAGGATGTGTTGTTCCTGGGGGCGGACAGCTGGAAGATGAAAAGATCCGCAGGATCAGCTGCTCGCGCCACGAGCAGACAAGGAAAGGCCAGGTGCGACACAAGGCATGGAAATAAGCAAGAAAGACAGCCATCTTGGAGTCATGCAGAAAGAAATCTAGGGGGAAAAGGCCGGTTGGTATCTCGGGTCTGTCCTGCGAGCCGGTCCACCTAGAGACGTCAGGAGGGATCAGGCGGTGCTCAGCTGGTTCGGCTGAGCAATGGGAGTGGCCGAGGGCACCTGGCAACCGGCCGTATAAGGATGACTGAACCATCGTCCGCCCCCAACCGGATCCCTGTCGCCCGGATGAACCAATCGGAGTGGAGTGTTCTAGTAGCCATCCACGCGATTTCTTGTCTGCCAACCCTGACAATGCTAAAATCTGCTGTATAGGCACACATTCGGAATCGACAGGCTGCCAGAGATGTCGGAGCCGCCTGGCAGATCCGCTGCCATTGGCGCCGTACCGTCGGTGACAGGCTATTTCCGATCTCGGAGAGGGTTCTTGGTTGAGTTGAGATTTCGGGTCCACGATTCACCGGTCGATACCGATACATAGGTGCAAGACAAGGGGGCTCGTTCCCGGAGAGACTGCTTCAGTCTAGCCTTGCGAGCATCTCTTCCCTCCTCATCGGTGTGAAGTGGTCGATGTCAAGTCCACGTTCCAGGAGGACAGGCTTCATGTGAGCCGGCACGAGCTGGCGGTTCAGTTCCGGGGCAATCGACAACTCTGCAACATTTACTTGGTCAGCTCCATCAATTACCCCAGCATATATTTGGAGAAGTCACCTGACGCAGCTCGCGTCCATGACATACCATGACGGTTGAAGTCGAACAGAGGAGGCAGTTCCCGAAGTTGGCCGCTCTGGTGCCTCGAATCCGGAAGCTTCGTGTTGGGATCCCGAAGATCATCGAAGAAGGGGTGAACCATGGCATCGATCGCTGCCAGACGTTCGGTCGGCGTGTACTCAAGGAGTCGCGCGATAAGGTCGATAGCATTGTTGTCGGCCTTGCGGAGAACCCTGTTGAACGGGTGGGGCTTGATCTGGGGGAACTTGTGCTCCATGTAGTTGGGGTTCATTGTCCGGATCTGCTCACGCGTCGGTGTGCCGAGGACCTTGATGATCTCCACCAGCTGGTCGATGCCCGACTCTCCGGGGAACAGGGGCTGTCCAAGCATCAGCTCGGCCATGACGCAGCCGGTAGACCACACATCTGCCGGGGGACAAAAGGGGGCATGATCAGCACAAACGCAAAAAGAAAGGCCATTACAAACAGCAGCAGTGGGCCACAGGGAATGGCGGCTTACCGATCTTGGTGGTATAGTTGGTCGCCCCAAAGATGAGCTCTGGCGCGCGGTAGTATCGTGAGCAGATGTACGAGACGTTGGGCTCGTTCTCCACAAGTATCTTGGCACTGCCAAAGTCGCACAGCTTCAGGACTCCCGTGGAGGGATCGAGTAGCAGGTTTTGCGGCTTGATGTCGCGGTGGCAGATGCCCTGTGAGTGGATGTACGCAAGGGCCCTGAAGAGCTGGTAGATGTAGAGCTTGACCTCAAGTATCGGCATCGTCGTCTTCATCTTGTTGAAAAACCTCGAGGCGCGGTAGACGGTTTCGGGCACGAACTCTTGAACCAGATTCAGGTAGACCTCGTCTTTCTAAGGACACGCCATACGCAATCACGTCAGCGACTACCGAGCACTACAGGTGTGCCCTGCTATGAACAACTCACCCGCTCGCCGTTCGAATAGTAGAAGGCCTTCAGCTGAACGATGTTGGGGTGGCGGACGATACGCATGATCTGCAGCTCTCGGTTCTGTGTGCAAAGTTAACGCGGGCCCAAGACCTAACGCAAAACGCAACAAGAAAGGGAGCTCACCTTGAACCTCTTGTCTTGAAGCACACGCTTTATTGCTGCATCCTCGTTGGACGGCGAAAGCTTTGTCTGGAACACAACGCCGAACGATCCATTGCCGACGATCTTGCACTGCGTGTACTGCAGATCGCGCGTCTCGCCCGTGATGCCATCCTGCACCTTCTCGCGAATAACCTCTGCGACAAACATTTCTTTAGTATCAGCATCGCGGCTCGAGGATGAAGGACAGGAGGGACGGCAGATGGAGAGTAAAAACTTACCACCCATTCGCAGGGTATTGAAAGCTGCGGGGCGGTTCTGCGACATGGCGGGCAGCCCGGTTTCGGGGTCGATGTTATTGCGCGTGTTGCCTGGCGGCTCGGTACGGTTGGGGTGCCAAGGGCAGCTGAAGTCTCTTGATGTGTGCCGTGATGGGCAACCGAGGAGAATCAGGCCTCGACGGTTGTACGGTTTGTAGGCAGGCAGCCACGGTCGGCGATGGTGCGGATGGGGAATTGACAATTGCTTCGCAGGGAGGGGACCGTGTCGAGTCCAGTGTGGTTTGGGCGAAGGCGGCTAACCGTTGGGCTGCCGAAGGAGGTTGTTGTTGCGGAGGGGTCAAGCGGATTGATCAAGGCAAAAGGCAGGCGCTTGAGGCCTGGTGGCGGGAGTGGTCTGGTGACTGGCCCCGCGGCAGGGATTCAATCAAAACAGGTGGCGGCGCGACGGCTGTGGCGGCTGTGTGCTGCCTAGAGAGACTTGGATTCTGTTAGGGAACACGAAAAATGAGGTCGAAAACTCAGGAGACGAAGCCTTCGGGAATCAAGGCGAGGAAGTAATTTGATGCTGCGAATGTGGAATCGTGAAAACAACAAGTCGATGTCGCACTGGGTGAGGTAGAAAGTGGGAGCGCTTGCTGGTGGTGACGGAGGGGTGGGGAAGCGGAGTGAGGAAGAGCAGGGCAGGAAAATCAGTAATATGGCGGTGGCTACTGGTGTTGAAAGAACGGGCTGGCGTCGAGCGACTTGCTAGGCGGTAAAGTGGGGACAGAAGAGGTGCGTGGGGATTGTAGGGGTCCCGACAAACGCGGCCAGCCATACACAGATTCTGATTGAGTGAGGGCGAGGGGCGGCGTCAGGGCCCTCGAGACGAATAGCCCAGGAAAGTGAAAAAAAGGGAGAGAAAAGAAAAAAAAAGGCAAAAAAAAAAAAAAAAAAACAAGACACGCTCCGGGTTTTGGATGCAGCGGCTTGCGCTTTAGCGAGGTGCAATTAAAAGACAGTGGGGATTGAAAGCAGTTGAATTCGATGTTGAGGTGTGCAGCAGCACGCCCGAAACGCAACGGAGAGTTCGTCCTTCTCGGACGGGGCGATGAGAGGGCTGAGATTGTCGAACCAGGTGGACGGTTGGGAAGGGATGGACGTGGTTGAGAGAGAGAATAAAAAAAAAAAAAAAAAAAGGTGCGAGCGAGGGAGAAAGCAGTGGCTCAAGCTCCTGCTGCTACAGCCGCTGCCGCTGCAGGACCAGCCAGGCCCGGTCGGGCCTCAAGTTCCATGAGTTGAGCTACCAGTGAGCGCCCACTCGAACGACAGACATGGGCGTGCAGCAGACAGCGACGCAACGCAACGCAACGCAACGCAACGCACGGCAACGGGGCAGTTGAGGAGGCGGGTGGGCGACGTGGTGAGGGCAGGTCGGGCTGGGCTGGGCTGGGCTGGCTGGAGACAGGCAGGAGTGGAGTGGAGGGTTGCAAGGGTCCAGCAACCACGCCGGCGCAAGATCCAAGCCAAGCAGACACGCACAGCATGCGCGCATGGCAAAGACCTGGGTAGCCCGCGCGCGTGCTGAGTGGATGCAACTGGGAGGTCCGCTGACCGAGTCGACTTTTTTCCAGTTTCCTGCACTGCTCCCCCTCTTGCAGCCGGGCTGCGGGGTCAGATGGGCACCAGCCAGGCAGGCATGCGCGCATAGGTGCCGGGTGTTTGTGAGCGCTGCGGGTGGGCGAGGCGTAGGCTCCCGTACTCAGCAGCCCACTTGTGCCTTTCTCAACAAGACCCAACACTCCTGGGCACCCGTCACTGCCCACAGCCCGCCGCGCCGGTACCTGAAAAAGCAAGCAGCGTACCTGCACCTTCACGGCTCCCAACCATCGTCTGACCAGGAGACTCTGCCCGAGCTGCTGCAGGGTGGATGCGATGGGTGTTGGACGGGTCGAGGGCTCGGACGAGATTGGCTCGAGGGCGGGCAGGGCAGGGCAAGGCAAGGCAGGGCAAGGCAAGCACCGGGTTTCCCAGAGGTACCTGATATTCCTTGCAGCGGACGGCGGCGATGGCGCAGACTCGGGAACGAACGTGGGCAAATAGAAAGGGCAGAAGGCGTTGCGAGCCGGGCATAGGTTGGAGGGGTAGCTTCGCTAGAGCTAATCAGGGCCGCCAAGAGGCGGGCAGATGGATGGATGGACGGGAAGGTATGTGGCATGGCATGGCATGGCAGCCGAGGGCAGAAAGTCGAACCAGACTTACGGGAATGCACGCCGTCTTGTCGTGCGCTTTGCTTCCTGAAGGCTCTCTCGTCTGTTGGCCGGATTAGCCCCCCTTGGCTCACAAGACAACCACGCCAGTTTCCAGCTGGAGGGAGAATCGTTGTCGGCTGGGGCAGGACCAGCTGGAGTCTTGTAGCTGCGGCTCTCGGTGTTGGCAGGTGGCACCTACAGCTGGCACGTTACCGTCGCGCGCCGGCCTGTGGTCGAGGAGCGGGCGAGGGATGGAATCGAAAGGGGCACAAGCAGGTTGGAGGTGAACCGATAGGGCGCACGCGTGTCATGGATGGAGTTGGGTCCCGCGTCGACAGCCCGCCGTGCTGAAAGGTTAAGATACAAAAGGACAGGGAGGAAAGAGCTGAGGGCTCGAGGCGGGGCAAAAAAAAACACAGGGAGGGTGGTCGTTTTTATTTCGCCTGTGGGGTGCGAACCACACGCCCTTACAGGAAATGGCGACTGGACTAGGAAGGCACGGCCAGCCTGGACGTCTGGCTGTGCCTGTGGTCGGGTGGTGTGTATTGATGGGCGTGACAGGCAGCCAGTGACGACGGAACGAGTGCGGCCCAGTGCCGCTATTTGTTCGCGGTGGCCACCGGCAACATCTCATCACTTTTGAGAGCACACCCGGCGCGCTTCTATCTTTATATGTTGCTCTCTATTTTGACTCTTATTCCTATTTTCTTACGCGGTTTGGGTTGCGCATCCTATCTGTGCCTCTGCTTGGTGAACACAAAGGTCGAGCCGCCCTACCTAGCCTCTCTCGTGGCGCATAGGGAACCTGACGGCGACGGCCAAACATGAACTAAAAAAAAAAAAAAAAAAAAAAANCGCAAAAAAAAAAAAAAAAAAAAAAAAAAAAAAAAAAAAAAAAAAAAAAAAACGCCAATTGAGATACCGCAGGTGCGAGTGCGCAGCACCATGTTTGACTGATATTACACTTGATGGAATCGGCTGTTAGGGACGGTGATCGGGACGTACGACTGACCTTCCAACACTGCCTTGCTCGCAGCCACTGGCCGGCTTGTCCGGAGGTGGGTTAGGGGAGTCGCCTCACTGACCGGCCCGCAGCGCCTCCAACAATCATGCGTTGCTCCTATTCTGCCTTTTGACACACCTTATTTCCCACCTTGAGGGGCTGGGGACAACGCCGAGGGCTCGTCACCTGCGCGTGACCTCCAGCAGGTGGAGGCTTGGAGCTTGGGCAAATTGGCGGACGCGCTGAAAGGTAACGTGATCCCCCAGGACCGAGCCTTTCGTCACCAGTGTCATCTTTACCTAGAGACGAGCGGCGCCACGATTGGATATGACCTTGAAATGAGAATACGAGAGCGGTTGTGTGCCGACTGGATCGCTTCAGCATTCCCCTGGATGTCTGCTTTCGGAACTTGCATTGGTCAGGCGACAAGGTGTTTGACTCGGTTCCCAAAGCGGTTTTGACCGCGAATGATGATGAGAGTAAAGTAATTGCGAGTTGTTGGCGACGGCTTCACGGTCCCGTTGCCTGGACAAGAATCGAGAAGAGCCGAGAGCGGCTCTGCTTCCAGAGCTTGGGACCTTTGCTGTCCCACTCTGGGTGGGCTGGAGATGTTGGCACGGATTCGACCCGGTTCGAGCCCTTCGCCAGGGGCCGGTGTGGGTGGCCCCAATCGGCCTGGAGAGCAAGGGACAGAGAGATCGGCCGCATCTTGGGCCCGATGTGCGACGCGGAAACCATCAAAACTCCGCGTGCAGTTGATCAAGGGCTCGCGCCTCTGAATAGCTTCACCTATGTGCATGCAAAACAGCCCCAGTCCCGACACAGGTCCCAACCGACAGTGGGGGCAGGCGGCAAGGAGCCGCCCGGGAGATGACGGGGGCAAAAATATGGGCGCTAGTCGAAGCAATCGCTCACGCGCGAGGTAGAGCTTTTCCAGCCCCGAGAATAAACCCCACCCAGCACCCAATCTCCAAGGAACCGCCCATTGACTGAAAGAATGAGGCCCCCTGGTTCCCTCCCCGCCGGAGAGGTCACGATGATCACGGAGAGTGGATATCGGCGAGAGGGGTTGGAGGGCCCTGAAGTGTGGGTAATCCCAGAGAGAGGGGAAACGAGATGGATGACGAGTGTCCCCGTCCGTCTGTCCCGATTGCTACACGGGCACGCACACACGGTGCAGCCAGTCAAGTCCAACATGATCTTGGCTTTGCTGTCCGTCCTACCGTTCCAGGGTACGCGAGGAAGGTAAGGAAAAAGGAAAGAGAGATAAGCACGAAGGGAAAGAAAACATCGCAATGATGAAAGTGAATTTCTCCAAGCTGGTAAATAACAATCCCCTCAGATCTAGAATACGAGCAGATGGCCGATCGGGCTTTTCTTTGCTTTTTTTTTCCCTTCTTTTTTTGGCCAATTGCAACCACGCCCTCATCCCGGAAGCCCTTCCAGCAGCTTTGGCTCGGGCATGGAAAGTGGGGGCCGCCTTCAGCTTTGGGTTACCTGTGGTGCTCGTCGCATGCCGGGTGCCTTCTCTTTTGCTCATGTGCTCTCGTTTGAGACGAGCAGAAGGCACTTGGCGGGGGAACTTGATAATAACAAAAAAAAAAAAAAANGGGGGGGGGATTTAAAAAAAAAAAAAAAAAAAAAAAAAAAAAAAAAGAGTTCTGTCTGTCATGGCGACAGAAGCGTGAGCAGAGTAGCGCCGCCAGCAGGGTTCAAGAGACGCCTGACGGCAAGGCCCAGATTGGGCCCGGCTGCATTCAAACGTTTGCAGATCTCTTCTTGCTTTTTCATCCCCAGGAGCACCCGCAAGAGCCACGAATAACGACCTTTGTGTAATGTTCAATTCGTCGCCTGCCGCTTGAGGGTATGTGCCAAAGGCTACATACGTAGATGAGCATCAGAGATCTGAGTGAGCCCATCGAGGACGTGAGCGCGTGGCCAGATGGCTCCCTCGACAAAAAACTCAATGCGACAAGATTGCATCATCATCATATATTAGGCTCACGCATGCTGCCCTGCCTCCCCTGCCCTTCCCTTTTGAGGTGAAGACGAAGCCTTCGTCGCGGTGGCATCGGGGCTTGGCCAGGCGTAGCCGGCTCTGCACGCTCCCGTCTTTGGCATTGGTAATCAAGAAACGGCTTTTTCCCCCTGGGCGACCCGATTCCGGGCCTGCCGCGACTCCGAGAAGCGGGAGACACAGACAACGTAGCCGAAGCCATCAGCCGGAATGCATGATCCAACGACGCCGCCCCCTTGCCCCTGCACGGACAGCGACATATCCTCGCAGCCTGGATTTAACCAAACCATCGTGTCTCTGGCTGGGTGACACGGGGTGTAACGATGGCACAAGACGGAAGGCAACTGCCTCCTGCTCGCTTGGGCGGGCCCTGCGTAGAACCAACTGGGTGCCTCGATGGGGTCACCTGCGAGGCGCGCCAGTGTATCACACAAGGAGTGCGAGGGAGAATCAGGAGAGGTGTTAATCAGGAGAGAGCAAGTGAAACACAGTTAGTCCCGGCAACAAAACACACTTGGAAACATGGGCGTCTGTTCGTTTCCCACCACTTCCGCTTCGTCTCCACCCAATGGCGATCTGTTGATAACGCAGCGACTAAAGTTGTCAACAAGATTCGATGTCGCTCAGGCCAGGAGCCACCCGGGCACCTACCTGCAGGGACCGGCAATGGAACAGATCAAAGGACCTTGACGATTCTTATCCTATATCGAGACCGAGATAAACACCACTCAGGAGGGAGTGCCAGGTTTGGGCTAAAGGGAAATGCTCCTCCGCGTAGCCCCATACAGAGCTTGATGCAGCTCCTCCATTGCATTGACCAGACATTGTCCATCCCGCCCCTTCCAATGAGCTCGGGCTGGGCAGCAAAGCAGCAACCATGGATGCTCGTCCAAACACCGTCCATTCGTCGTACGTTGCCGCACACCCCCATTGGCCCTTTCAATTGGCCTATTGGAGCTCGGACGGAGGTGGGAGCTTTGTTGAGCTCTTTCGATGCAATGCATCGTCCATCAGCTTTCCCCTCACCATTCCTCCAAAAAAGAGCACGGGCCCGTTATAGCTGTGCTGTGTCTAAGGAAGCATAAGCCAATGGGGAAGACGTCGGCGGACCAGGCAGCGGAGCGCTGCAGAAAGCGGCCCTGCGGCACCTGCTGCAGCCATGAAGCACAAACAAAAAAAAAAAAAGATGCCGCTCACATGCGTCGGAAGCTCACAGACGCCGGGCAGCCAACATATTAAACCCAATCACTGCATGCCAGACCTACGGGGGAGAAGGATCAGAGGTCCTAGACGACACGAGCTTCTTTTTTGGGTTGCGCGGTGCAGGAGATGTGCAGAACAGAGGGTTCCAGGGTGACTGGAGATGTTTCCCATCGACAATGCCATCAATACCATCCATGCTCACACTAAATTCACACACTAATGTGTTTTCCTGCACGCAATTCGGGGTCCCATGACCCATCGGCCCACAACCACCTACGTTTTAGATCCGTCGTCGAGTTTGCCAACGAGCCTCGGACGCCAGCATCTCCCCGGAAATGGTCAGAACGAGATCAGTTATCTTCTTCCACCCTGCTCTCAGGCACGCACAAGTTTGGCGCCGCCATGGTAGAACTAAACTCGGGTCGGAACATTCTATTCTCATGGGGAAGATGGGGACAGCCCAACCGGGGGATACCTACCTAGTGATGCTAGATACGGCATTGGTGAATGCCACCATGCACCTGGCATTGGGGCTCGATACGTGGCACCAGAACGGCGTTGTCATAAAGACGTGGGAAACCCCCTTTTTTTTTCTCCGTCACGGTGTGTATGTAGAAGCAACCCGGCAATGAAGCCCCAAAATGCGCCTTGGAGATATCCTTCCTCCATTCCGCGGCTCCCTGTTTCTTTGTAGGTCACGTATGTGCGAGAAAACATTGGCCGGCCTTCCAGGTTGCTTTGGTCACCCAAGAAGGTGCGGGAGCACGGCGGGAAGGACGGCGTGACAAGGGGATGCGTCTGAGGCGCACCTGGCTCAAATAGGGTAAAGTCCGAGGTGAGTGAGCAAGCGAGCAAGCATGTGATTCGCGCGTCTGGCCTGAACGTCTTCCTCTCTCTCTGTTTGCCCGCATCGTCTCGTCTGGAACACCGCTGCCGCCGGCGTTGAGGTCATCGACCTGCCTCAGGACCGCTCCTCGTGACAAGCACGTCCAATGTCAATAATGATGAACGAGGCCGGCCGTGAAACCTGGCCGGGAAGGGCAGTGACCCGCGTGGATCGACATGCATTGGTTTACTTGGTGCAGTGCCGCAGCCGAATTAACTGACGACACGGCCTATGTAGCAGCCGCTGCGTGTCATCATCCAATACCGGTACCGAGACGTACACACAAGTCGCACCCGTGTTTAGGTAGTTGTCACGTTCCGTGGTCCAGCTCGTTAATTGACAAAAAGACCGAGTCTCCCGCCTTCTTGGGAGATGATCGCCGCGTCTGCCCAGCCTGCAAGCAGCAGCAGCACCAGCTGCAACTATTCCAGCATCACATCGTCAAAGATGGCGGGGTAGGTATATGTGATACTGGTTTGAGCTGGGGCCCCGGACCATCCGTCCCCGATTCCCTCCTGCATCATGGGAGGTCCCTGCCCGGGCACGAAATGGATGCATCATGGGAGGCAGCCGCTTCCCGTCGTCAGACATGATACATACATGCGGCCCGAGAGGTATTCTGAAGAAAAAAAAAACACCAAAGAGCTCTCGCGGACGGGCACAGGCGGATCGGGTCAGACCGGGAAGGAGAAAGAGCTTTGGAAGCTCCGATCGAGCCTCTCGCTAATTCCTGCAGCTTTTCCCCAGAGAAAGATGCCAGCACGAGCGGGGGAAGGAGGGCGTATCTCTCTCATGGGCACCTGCAACCAAGTTTCCCCTTTGGGCGAGCTGCATCATCATCGGCTGAGGGGAGCTGCAGGCTCTTCTCAAACAGAAACCAAAGCCCCTTTTTTTATCATCTCCCGTTGATAGTTGCCTACCACCACCACTACCGCCACCACACCACCAGGAAGAAAACGACCCCATGTTTTTTCAAGAAAAAGAAAAGGGATGATGCTGCATCACACCCTTTTCATTTGTTGGAGGCCGTGCAGCGGCGTATGGTGGTGGCTTGGGGAGGAGGAGGAGGGGCCACATCCTTCTCAACAATGGCTGTGCACACCACCACTGTAGGTAGTGAACTACGAGGCAGAAGCCATCCAGGCCCGGCATCCAGCCCACGTGCTCCAACGGCGGCGGAGGTCCAGAATAGCTGGTGTGGCTTCTTTTTTCAAGCGAAGAGGCTTTCTCCCTCCGGACGCCCGAATGCAACTTGGGTATGGTCTGAGACAGGCGGCTAGAAGAATCTGCATGATGGGAAGACGTATTTCTTTTTTTCTCTTCTGCATTTCTGCTGCCATCGGCTGCTGGTCCCTGTGAGCCACCTCTATTGCCGACGACACGGTCGCTACAGCCTTGCTAGGTCCTGTGGAATGGGACATCTGGATCGAGGTTTGAGGGCGGAAGGAGCGGATATCGACGTATGCCTCTAAAGAGGAACGGGTTGAAATAAGACAAAAGAAAAAAGTAAGTAAGGAGAGCATGGAAACACGAAGAGACAAGCAAAAAAAAAAAAAAAAAACCTCTAGCATGAAATCTGCATTTACTGCCCACCTAGTAGGTAGATAGCTATTTAAACTCCTTTACTGCTAATGAAGATGAGACCACATTTTGGCGGCAACCCCTCCATCCCCTGCCTGTCAGACCATCCATCACCTCCGAGGTCCCGCCAACAGTTCCAGCCACGCCCATGTCTATCTCGTGTGCATGCGGCACACCGAGCCACCTCAAGGCCAAGGACGGTCTAGGGCGTCCCGGAATCTCGGAAAAGAATGCTTCGTTCACCCCTGCCGGTCTTAGACGCGGTCTCATATTCCAGCCAAACGGGCTACGGTGGGATGGAAACAGTGAGCGGCGTCATACATGGCTGAGACAGCCAGGCAGCCAATGTGGATATACCCGCCCGCCAGCCTCCTGGTTACTGCCAGAAATGACCCTCACTTTCCTGTGGCGACTGATCGGCGGTCAGGTTGTTATACTGCTTATATGAATTCCGTACTTTATGGGAAGAAGGAGATCTTGGCCGTCGAATGGGCGCGTAATGATAAACCTCAACATAGGTAAAAGGTCGACGCTAAAAATACAACAAAGGAGAAACCCTTGCTAGACATCTCTCGTAGGGAGGAAGACACTATGTGACGCCTGGTATTCATGGTGATAAACTGTACCCTCCCAGGGGCTGGCCGTTGCCATGCAGTCTCGAGACATGCTCCTTTGAATTATGGCGGGTATGCATCCAAGCAAAACACAAGAACGGGATCAGGCTCGGCGAGCCCGCAATCTGTCCGAAGTCGCCGCTCGGACCTACTCAGGGGCGAGGGGACTAAAAGCAAACCAGCAGTTAGGATGCTGAGCCCTTTCGTCGGAAAGGAGGAGGATCGGGCATTTGACGAGACTTAGAGAGCCAAGTTGTACGAGTACTCATCCTCCATGTTCTGGCTGATCCAGAGAACCGCGGAGCTGTAGGTTAAGCGTGTCAGTCACCTGGTCACGATGTCGTCCAGGGAAAAAGGGGTATTAAAAAATAAAAACCCACCTCAATCCCACCAAAGCATTGGCCACCACGTTCTCAACCCCCATGCCCATGTAGGGGAATTCGATGCCGGGCACGACGTAGCCCAGAACAAAGACGCAGACGCCACCGGCCATGCCGCCCGCGAGGCAGGCGAAGCCGAGGAACAGCACGACGCGGGCCTTCCAGGCGACGCCCGACGAGGATCCGCTGTAGCCGAGGCTGTCGTTGCCCAGGCGCGACTTCTCGACGCTGTTGATGATAAGCATGCCCAGGCTCGAGAAGATGAAGGGCAGCCAGTCGACGAAGCTGACGTGCACGTCGGACCCGTTGCGCGGCGACTTGGACCACACGGCCGCGTCCAGGAGCGTGTAGAAGGCGAGCGAGAACTGTGCGGCGAGAGTGGTGGTTAATTCGAATCCCTTTTTGACGCAATACCTGTGCCGCTCGGAAACGAAAAAATAAAGGGATGTAGGGAAATGAGAAAACGTACAAGCGCGCCCGAGGCGTACACGCCGGCGTTACGCGCCCAGATGCTGTTCAGCCATTGCGGCTTGCGGAACTTCCAGAGTCGCTCCTCCTCCATGGTGTCTGCAACCAACCGGTCGGTTCGGGCCTGAAGCTATTTCCAAATGTGTCTCCTACCCGCGATAATCAATCAAACGCCCTTTCGTGACGACGAAAAGGATCGCGGGCCGAGAATAGTGGCGCGTGGAGGACTGGACTGCCCCGTTGTCGGGTATTCGAACGTGAGGTAGGGAAGCCCCCGTGGGCAAAAAGGTGATGGATCGACGTCGAGCCCGCTCGGAGAATAGAGTAAAAGGCAGAATGATCGATTGTGCGGGCGCGTCGGGTCGAAGGGGCGGGCTGGCTGTTGCTGGGTGAGACGGAGCTGTGCTGCTCGGGCGTTGGCGTCAGGCGGATGGAGACATGACGACGTCGAATGACTGCGGGCCGGCCGCGCGTGTCTGTCGAAAGGTCACGTGGAGGGGCACGTGATAACTAGATGGGCTTAGACGCCCGATGTCTGATATCCATGTCTCGGCCCAGCCATACTGGAAGGCTCACATCAATGACATGTCTAATAAGAAATCATGCACAAGCGCTGGAAGCTAAACGAAACCGAGATGCAGATGTGGTCTCCCTAGAATGGCACTGGGCACTATCACATCACAATATGGAGAGTAGGAGATCACAGGCGAAGTCGCATCATGTCAATTACTATCGCGTAAACGGAGGGCAAAGTGCTGGCAAATCGGCGCAGGACCCTATTACCGAGCCAACTGTCCAGGCGGATATCTTAAGCTCTAATATAGAAAGAAAAACCTAGGCTCAGCCCGAGTCCAAGTCGAACCCCCTGACGTCCGCAGGGGATGGACCGCCCATGATATCTCAAGCATGCGTTTTTTTTTTTTTTTTTTTTTAGTTAACCGAGAATGCTCAAAGATTATAGGAAACGGGCCACAGGCGAAGGGTCCGCTGTGGTGCAGGACAGGCAGCTTCAGGAAGAGAAAACGAGTCAACAGATGAGACTCGTGTTGTTGGTACAGGTCCCGGCAGATGCCAGAGGCCTGCTTCTTTGAGTCCCTCATTAACGCTAGGGCAAATCTCTGGGGTTGGGGATCCTGTTCTGACTGGGCCGAGATTGAATACATTTAACGAGCTCTCTCAAAAGACTGGAATAACAATAAGGCTTCATCCAGTGTGGAACGGAGAGGCCTGGGAGAAAAATTCGAGACTCCGGTGCCTCTGAATGCTAAGTGTATCGAAAGTGGTAAGGGAGGACGAAAAAAAAATCGAGTAAAAGAATAATAATAAACGTGAGTATGAAGGAGAGCGGCAGAAGAAGAAAAGAAGCGTGAAAACAAATAAAGGCATAGCAACGCGAGACAGTAAGTCGTAATTAGCCGTAGAAGACGCCGTGAAACGCCGAAATGTCCAGTGCTAGTCTTCGTCTCCCATAACATAACAATTCTCATCCAGCAAACCCCCGGAATTTTGCTCGCATGGGACACGTGAGGAGCCCACAAAGTCGTAAAACGCGTCATGTATCCGAATCTCTCTAGATTTCGATCGTCTTCATGGCCTCCTCCAATCCTGCCGGCTGCTTTCCGTTTGCCTTGGTTGATTTCCCGGTGGCATCGGAAGGCGAGGCCAGCTTGTGGCTGTCGGCGGGCGAGCTGGGTGCGGTCGGTACCGAGGCCTTTCCGTTCATCAGGTTCGACATCCTATCGGGGGTTCCGGTCTTGATCTCGTCCTTGCTCACACTCTGCCGCGGGGTGTCGAGCTCGACCAGCTTCTCTTTGGGCATGGCTGAAGGTGGGCTGGCGGAGGAGATGCCGAGTTCCGAGTCGGGCAAGGAGGTCTCTTCCGTGACTCGGGCCAGAGGGCTAGACTTGCCATAGCCAGGACGGTTCGGGCTTGCCAGAGGGGATGTGACGCTCAGGCGCTGAAGCGGCCTTCCTCGCGGCTCGGGGTTGGCATCAACCGGGCTTGCGTAGGGTGATCCGGGGGCAGTGGGAGAAGAGGCGCCGCCAGGGACGACCGACTTCCTCTTGGCGCCACGGCGGCCGTACTTCTGGTCTGTTCTCCACCTCAGGATATCAAAGTATGACGGCTCAACACGCGAAGTCTTGAACTCGCGCAGCTTCAGCTCCTTGGTATCCTCCTCATCGATCCACCACTTGCCGCTGTTCAGATCGTCGGCAACAACGGCGAGAAACTGGCCCCAAGAGCGGGCGATGACGTACTTGGTGTCGTAGTCGCGTCCGAACAGAATAACCTGGCCCCAGGTACCGGCAGGGCCCGGAGCCAGATCGATGGCGAGGTTGTTGCCACCCCAGTCGCGGACGAGGGGAATCCAAGCGGGGTGCGCGTAGGCCTTCTGGATAGCGTTGGGAGGAACCGAGTCCTGGCGGGCAAGGAGATCCTGTCGCCAATTCGCGCGGCTGGGAGAAGACGAGGCGCTCGAGGGGCCGGCCCTTGACGAAGATGCATGGCTGCTGCTGCCGCCGAGGGCCTTGGAGGGCATGGCGGGGCTCACGACGCTGGTATCCATCAAGAACTCGTGGTTTACTTTTCTCCAGTTCTCCCACTCCTGCACTATCTCCTCGCAGTCGAGCAGCATAGCGCTGAAGATGATTCCGGTGGGCATGCCGCCGCGCTCCTGGCCGTCGTGGACCTGCAGGGACTCGCGGACGTCCATGGGAAGGGAGCAGTCCAGCTGGTGCTCCAGCTCGTTGAGGTCGTTGTTGGTGCATCCCTCGCACACCTGGTCGTACAGCTCGGGGTAGTTCTCGTCTGCCCACTTGTCGATGCGGCTCCAGCTGTGCGAGACTGGAGGGGCGGGCGGCAAACCGTCCTGGAACGATTGCATGGGGATCTCGCCCGCGGGGCTGTGAGTCTCGAAGCCGTCCTCGTTTGTCCTCCTAGCACTCTCGCCCCGGAGGCCGGGCGAGTATGGTCTGGCGGGGCCGGGGCTCAGCGAGGGTGAAAGCGCGCCGTTGTCGTATGCGGTCCCACCTCGTGGAAAGCGTGTGTTTTCATCGGCAAAGGGAGATGAGAGATCGGCTCGGGACTCGGAGGCCGTGGCAACAGAGGTCAGGCCGCCCATCCCTCCCTGTCCGAGAGGGACGTGACGGCCTGTGCGGTATGGCGAGTCGAAATTAGAGTCTGCGGGCGAGGTAGCGGTAGTTAGCATTGCGTCCGACGATCGCGATACCGCGGTTTGACGGGGGGTGTCCGTTGGCGCATACGTCTATCATAGCTGGTCATGGAATGCCAGAAGGATTTGAAGACGTTGCCGATTCTGCAGCGTTCGGAGTCTCCAGTCAGCAAAGGATCGGCTCGGCAGCATCATTTTAGAGGCGGACGTTGGTCCAAAGACGTACGATTCCGACATAATGGGCGATTGTTCTGGACGACCACGAAATGCGGACGAATTAGCGTGTCGTGGCTTTCTCAACCCGCGGCGCGAGACGTGTCCGTGAAGCGCAGCTGCCGACAAAGAGCAGAAAAAAGGAAAAAAAGAAAAAGAAAAAAAAAAGAAATCGGCGAGAAAACGAGACGCCGGTCTAGAAAAGCGACTATTATTAAGTTGGATTTGTTTCTGGTGTCGGGTCCGCGGGTGGGATTCCAGGATCGCGCCGAGAAAGGGCGGCCGTCGGATAGAGTGCTTAACGAAGGACGTAAACAGTAAGGAAGGGGCCAGCGAGGGCAACAAAACGGGGTTTGCGGCGGCGGTGCTGGACGTGTCAACAAAGCACGGAATTCCTGGCCCGAAACTGACTCCGTCGTCGAAAGTCTGCTGTGCCGAGGTGGCGAGCAAGAGGTCGAGACAAGGAGGGAAACGAAGGAAGAAGAAATTAAAGAGGGAGCGACCGAGGGCGAAGATGTGGCATAAAAAAAAAATTGGAAATGCTCTCCCGTTTTTTCCCCTGTCCAGCGAGGCGAGATCATAAGGAGGGAAGGGGGTGCCGGGGGTGGATTTGGAGATTGCTGCCAGAAAGTGAATGGGCCAGTAGGAGTGACCCACCGCCCGAACGCATTCGTCCTAGCGTACCAGGCCTAATTCTGGATGGGATCCCACTGCCGGCCTGCGAATGGCGGTGGCCCGTTGCCAACCGCTGCACTAGCCACAGGCCCGCGCAGGGGGGTGGTTCAGTGTGTTGCACTGCCTGGCGCCGCTGCTAGTCAGGGCGCAAGTGGGGGGTGAGCAGTGGCGCTCAGGGGCAGACGCAACCCACCTCGCTGACCCAACCGCCTGCAGCACCGTGATGTGCAACCGGGCGACGTGGAAGCGGTCGCCGAGTGTGTGCTCCGGTGTCGCCATGGATATGAATGCGCTGTTTGAGTGGATGATTTGACGGCTTGTTTGCCTCGATTGTGTGAGCATGTGCGTCGAAATGAGGACATGACAAGAAGGTGTGTTCGCAAAATGCCACATGTGTTTCAGCGGCGTCACGCCGAAGCACAAGAACTCCATCAATGGTTACCAACGCCCAACCAAACCTACGGGATCCTACCAAAGCATGAACCTAACTTCGCTGTCGTTGGCTCCCATGATTGACGCTCGCTTGGCCGCTTTGTCACCGTGCAATGCCGGTGTTTGGACCGCATCTCCTCCGAAATGCCCTGGTCGATTGATCGATAATGCCCACCTCGCCTGGCCTCTTCTTTCGAGCCACCTTATTTTTTCATGTTGCCTCATCAGATTCTTTGACCGACCCTGCCATCCCACCACGCCCCTTTTTTCCCGGGCCCAGTTCTTCGTCCCGAAAGGACTTGTGACTGTCATGCTGGTCGGCGGCACGTTGGCTGCGGGAACCCGCCGTCCCTGTCACCCCCTTCACATCTGCATCATTTCCCTCATGCACTGCGGCGGGCCCATAATTTCCTTCGTTCGGAGAGAACAGAACCCGCCGTGCCCAGCGCATTCCAGAAGGAAGGCTGGGCCAAGGGCAGCTTTGGGAAGTCTAAATTTACCCCCTGTCTGACCTGGTTTAAACAATTGAAACGAAAGATGAGAAGAAGAAGAAGAAAAGAAGAGAGAAAAAAGCATGGCAGGGCCGCCAGCCAAGCGGCAGGTGCCATCCGGACAACGGGAGCCAAGATGGGACGATGCTCCCAAAATCGCGTTGGCGTTGGCGTTTCATGCCCATCGACGTCAGGGCCAAGCGGCGGGTTTCCTTGGTTTGTCCACGCTAACCGTTGGCGCCTCTCCGTTGGGTTAGAGCGCCGCGACCTGCAGCTCGGCAACGGTGGCTGGCGGGATGGCGTTGCTTTTTTTTTTTTTTTCTTTTCCTCACTCTTTTGAACTCGGTATCTCTTCCGAACCGTCTTCCCACCACTCAGGGCACCAAAACCTGCCCTGTCCGCTTCCAGGCGTGTCAAGTTTACGATGTCCCGTACGCCCCGTCTCTTTCCACAAGGAATCAGAAAGGTTGCATCGCCACATCGAAGTGTAGCGTATTGCCACCTTGCGCGTGTTCCGTAACATGACGCTCTGCGGCATGCTGGAACCAACCGCGTCGGGCATGTTCATTCGCTGGACCAGGACGCACGCGGCAGAACGAGCTAGATGATCAAGTGCCGTATTTCGTTACTCTGGGTGAGCCAATGGCGCACCACATGAAGAGAAAATCCGGGAAATCCATTACCACACGACCGAGAGGTGTGTGTGGCCTCTTGAAGCTTTCAGGCCATGTCCCGCGACCCCGCATCAGAGGTGAGGTGGTGGTGGGCGTCATCAACTCAAATGCGGCCCCCTGACGCAGCAGGTGCAGTTGTGGTAACCCTCTGTGCTGGGCAGAGGCGGTCATCCATCTGGTGGCAACCGGTACGCACGCGCTCGCTCAGCCACACCTCGTCGCGTTTCCCTGAGGGATCGTCCATGTCAGCAGGGACGAAGACGTGTGTCGGATACATTGGGACGTGCGTCAGCGACTTCCAAGGAAATTGCCGCTGAGGTCTTGCTGTGGCTTCTTTGCCGCCGAGCCGGATGGGGCCAGCTGTTGGCCGAAGTGGCTCGGACTGATTGGCTCTCATCGGCTCCCTCTAAGCTTGCTGGCGGACTTGGCACCCTGCGGAGAACGGCAAGACGGCACCCCCGTGGGGAAACCTAGCGGCAAAACATTCATCGGCACGAAACAGTGCTCTTCGGTTGGATGTTTATTCAGCATGATATCGACGACACTTGTCAACGCCATGCCCGCTCGGGACACAGTAGTTTCTAGTTCACCAGCTACGCAGACCCAGAGTCTCCTTGAAGTCCTCCATCGCCCTGTCGTCCAAAAGCCTTGTGTTCTTGGCGAAATGTTCATACCCTAGACTGGTGTGGTTGCAATCCGTCCACGGAAGTGAGCCGTCGTCGTCGAACCGGATGTACTTCATCACATCCCCACGCCCCGGCCTCAGCCCGACCCCGTGCCGGCGCGTTGCTCCGCAGACGTTCTCGTACTCGGCGGGGTTGTAGGAGTACAGGAGAGAGAAGCGGCTTCGCGCAACCTTGCGCGGCGGCGGCAGGTCGTAGGTGAGAAAAACGCTGGCGCCCCTGCGGTCGGCGTTGTCCTCGCCCACCTGCGCCTGGCCGTTCCAGTCGCCGTGGCCCATGGCGAAGACGCGCATCCGAGAGCCTGCGAAGGCGTCGCGCCACCGCGGCAGGACGTCGTGCCAGCGGAGCGGAAAATACACATTCTTTGCCTTTCCGCCGTCCGATTTGTGTCGGTAGCTCTCCGGGGTGCTTCGGGGGCGGCGGCCGAGGACGCGCGCGTGCCACAAGATGGGGCAGTCGTCCAGGTAGAGCTCCTCGAGCCGGCCGGCTTTGGCGAGCCACGCCACCCAGTCGAACTGTCGGTCGTGCGTGAAGACGCACCGCCCGAGGGCGAGCACGCGCAGGTTCGGGAGCCCGCCGCCGGCGGGGTTGATGGCCCAGAAGTTCATCTCGGGGCACCAGCCCCAGTAGTTGCGGTCGTAAAGCGAGAGCACGCGCAGGTGCTGGGCCACGGAGGGTGACAGCCACGTCGACGGGAGCGTGTCATAAAACTTGTAAGTCTCCGGCTGCGAGACGGCCGTGCAGGGTGCCCTTATGTCTTCCACGCGAGTGATGAGAAGCTTGAGTGACTGGAACGTCGGGGTCGCCAGGATGGCCCGAAAGGCCCTGGACTTGGTCAGACGAGCATCGTTGAGATGTGAGAGATCGGAAACGGTCAGCGCCGCCAGCTCGATCGGACCCTGATCCACCTCAGACGAAGACTCTATGTATGCATCTTCGACGAGACCCAGATCGCGTTTGACGACGTCCCGCTTGCCGCGAGTCCACGTCCCCATGAGCGCTTGGAAGGCCGTGTTGAGCACGTGAAATCGGAAGTCGGCCGTCTCCGTCGCAAGCTCCCTGCGGACGCGGATTTTTTCGCGAAAGTTGATGCTCCGGTCGCTATCGCTACCATCGTCGTCTGAGTCCCCGCTATCCCCGCCACTGCCGCTCGTATCACTGACGTGCTTGTCACCGTCCCACGTGATGTAGTTGCTAAAGCGGAAGTTTAGGATGCGCAGGCCGCGGAAGCACGCGAGGCGGGGTAGGACAGACAGAAACGGCCCGGGGACTTGATAGTTCTTGCCTCTAACGGGCATAAAGGTATCGCAGGTCACCTCGCGGACAAGGCAACGGAGGTGCTCCGTTTCGGTGATCCGTATGAAGGCGTCGATGCTCGAGGGTGGTGCGTCAGGCTTGCCGCAGCCCCCTGCCTGGAGTTCGACATGCCGAAAAGCAATCTCGGTCGCCAGTGACGAAAGCTGCCGACACACCAAGCGGCAGGAGAGTACTGCACGCTTAGGGAGCTGCGAGAAGATGGTGCGTTGAATATCGATGGGCAATTCCGCCATGGTTGCCGTGGGTTGGATGGAGGATGCCATGGCGGTCGAGGCTGGATGTATATGGCCAAATTTCCAGCCTGAGTATCTTCGATTACTGAGAGGGAAGGTTTGCACTCTGTCCTCCAAGGCAACCTGAAACCACAGATTTGCTCTCACTCCTTGGACGCTGAAGCAGCAGGCACTTATATGCTACGAGAGACTGGGGTCCCTGTACAGGATGCTGCCTGGTGCCTAAACACTGCGGGGAATCTGCCTGCGGAGGATGCACGTTGGTTGTCTAAATTGTCGTGACCGTCAAATTTGTTGGGTTGTCGAAGCCAGGGGCAGTGACCAACACATGATGCGGATTTCAGCTGTTCACATCTGCGAATATTTGGGCGCGAACTTGACAATGACCGCCGCTTAGAATACGTCTCAATCACAAATATTTCCATGGGAGAGCACATAAAATCACACATGGCCCAACGCTGTCTGGCGGCTGAGGGTCGAGGCTGTCGCAGAGCCGCATAGACAGATCACGTTTGTTGTTTAGCGGGAATTTGAGGCTGAGAGTGGATTATGATGTTGCATGCGGCGTGGAATTTGCTTCGTTTGCGTTGTTGGCAAACGGGCACAACCAGCCACCAGACACCACCAAATTCCTGAACCTGAGCCGTTCACCTGCGTGATATCCACCGCACCCATACCTGCATACTAGGGGTCAGCTATAAACGACAAAACTCACACCGTACTTCTGTACTAATCCCTCGACCTATGCGAGCACCCCTGGCTTTTCGCCTCAATTCCAACCTAGCGCTGCGAAGGAGATTGCCAACGATCCGAGCCATGGCGACGGCGACCCCGACCCCGACGTTCAGCGTGCATCCGGCCTCGCGGTTCGCGGGCGAGAGCCAGCCGGTGCGGCGGCCAAAGGAGTTTGCGTGCTTCTCCTACGACTCCAACCACGAGTTCCGCCTCGACGACAGCTCTATGAAGTGGTACTACCCGCCGCGGCTGGGCGTCGACCTGTCCGCGGGCTTCGAGACGTTCGACAAGCTTGACGAGGGTGCCACGGCCGAGCACGTCGACAGCCTGCTCACGACCATCATGGCCCACGAGCAGCGCACGGGCCAGAAGATCGACTCGCAGATCGTCACTTGGCGCGGCATCGTGACCAAGGTCAGCCCTGCCTTGTTCATCCGTGTTTGCTGGCTACTATGACATGAATCCGCCTGGAAGGATGATTGGACACTAACACGGGACATCATGGGAGCATAGCTCATGTCTGCTGTCTACGAGGATAGAGACGGGTAGGGCCCCAATTCAAATCTGTTTCTTACACGCACTTGGATGTAAACGGAAGCTAATGCAGGCCATCATTCTCACCAAAGATTCGACCTAAATGCTACTCTATATCAGGTAGGTAGTCTTCAAGCACAAGACCAGTTGGGCAGACAATTTTGGTATACTTTCGCATATTGAGGCTGACGGTATTGACACCAATTTTCCAGGGCTGCGTGTAGGCACTCCCCGAATTCTCGGAACATGCGTAGCGTGGGGTGGAGCTGACATGATGTTCCCCACGCAGCTTCATCGAGGAGGACCACCAATGCCGAATGGACGCCAAAAAGGCCCAAGACGCAGAGCCTTGGAGAGCTGCAATCCCACGGGATGTCATGACATTCTGGGGTATGTGGCAGACGTAATGCCATGTGAACCAGACATCGATTCTGACTAGACCATGCCAACCGCCAGGCTACAAGTTCGAGACCCTGGCAACGCTGCCCAAGCCGTGGGGCGAGACGTCTCGCGAGTACATCGAAGGGCGCGAGCGCGAGCCGGTCAACAACAAGGAGCAGTACTGCTCCGTCGTCCGCACCGGCATTGGCAACACGATACTGTGCCTTGGCGGCGAGGTAGATGCAAGTGAGTAGGCGGCCCCATTTGGGCGTGAGGTCGGTTAAATAAAAAAAAAAAAAATAAATAAAAAAACTGACTGACACCTGACACATGCCCAAAAGTATGGGACTCCAAGCCTGAGCCTGGCAAGCCCATCAACTGGGTCGAGCTCAAGACGTCGGCCGAAGTGCGCGGCCAGCGCGACGCCGCCAACCTCGAGCGCAAGATGCTCAAGTGGTGGATCCAGAGCTTCCTGCTCGGCGTGCCCAAGATCGTCGTCGGCTTCCGGTCGCGCGACGGCGTCCTGACGGGCGTCGACGAGCTGGACACGGCCGGCATCCCGGCCTCGGTGCAGCGCCGCGGCCGCAGCTGGGACGGCAACACTTGCATCAACTTTTGCGCCGCGCTTCTTGACTGTGCGTCATTCCTCTATTCTTTTTCTCTTCTCTGTCCTACTTCTTCTTCATATCGCTCACTACGCAACGCCGCCCGGACCAACAGGGATCCGCGCCAGCATCGACGACGACGGCGTCTGGCGCATCCGGCGCAGGCCCAATTCGCCCGTCATCGAAATGTTCAAGATCGAGGAGACGGGCCACGGCAGGATCCTGACGGACGACTTCATCAACTGGAGGATAAAGCTTTCGCTGCCTCCGCCGCCTCCAGCCGACGACTGAGAAGGCCGAGGTGACCATGTCGCGTGGTCGACTGCCGATGGGCTTGGAGGGTGGGGAATTGTGTGTGAGGGAAGCTGATGATGCGGCGAATTGGGCTGGTCTACGCAAAGGACGCTCGGCAATTTGGATATCAAATAGGAAGAGTAATACGCCGCGAGGAAAATTTCGGTCCAACAACAAGACCGTCTCCGTTTCTGCTATCTGAACAAGCCAACAGGAAAATGGCCAAGAAATTGTACAAAACGCGAAAAGAAGAGGTGAACGCCATACACAGAAATCAAAACCCTTTTGATCGGTATCCTTCCCATTCCCCAGCCCGACGTTTCCCTCTGATATGGCGCACATTAGTGACCGACAGAGATGATCAAAGCAAAAGTATGGCCGTGGAGTCATCGCGTCTTCAGCATCATTAGCGACGGCCAGCCCTAGGGGGAAAAAAAGAAGGGAAAAAGAAAGAAAAAAAATGGCAATAAAGAGGACGGAGATCAGAAAACAAAAAGGCAGGTAGAAAAATCACAGAGACAGAGGCGCTGAAAAGACAAAGTGACATCCAAGTCGTGGCAGAGCGGACCGTCTCCACTTGATACATCAAGTAAGGAGATTGCCGATATTGTGCGTTCGCTTGGATGTCTCTGCAATGCCGTCATGGCTCTCGGCAAGCCCCGTTGTAGCAAGGGCCGAGACCTGTCCTGTTAATCCAGCCCGTTTAAACTTCAGTCGCGGGCAGCTGGTCAAGAAGCTTGGGAGCCCCAAAGAAGCGAATCACCACATCGGGGAGTGGGCGCCTCATGCGTCGTTCTGCTGGGGTTTGTGGAGGTTCGGGAAGCGCGTTGCCAGGCCCTGCGCCCACCGGCCGTACAGGACGTCGGAGAGCTGTTTGTAGTGCTCCATGCCGGGCCTGGGGTCCTTGCCTCCTCCCGGCAGCCCGCGTGAACGGAGCGTGGCCCTCTGTAGGTCCTGCATCCTCTCGCGCTCCAGCGCCGACATCTTGGTCGGGCTGCCGGCGGGAGAGGATACGGTAGCGGGTTGCTGCGCATCGCCGCCCAGGGCCATGGCCGAGGGGGCGAGGCTGCTGTTCTGCCGCCGCCTGTGGCTCCTCAGATGGGGATTGGCGCCGCTGAGGTGCAGCTTGGTCGGGCTGGTGCTTGTGCTGCTCGGGTTGCTGACGGCGCTCTGCTGCGACGATGGCCGGATCGACGAGGGCGTCCCCTCGCGCGCGTTCTGGAGGGCTTTGGGCTGCGGGGTGGCTGGCAGGACGGCGGCGGCGAGCTTGGGGTCCTGCGCGGCGGCCGAGTTGATGCTGCGCAGAAAGTGGAGCATGCCGTCCGGGTCGACGGCGTCCAGGTAAGACAGCGCGTCTGCGAGGTTGGCGAGCGCCGTCCGCTTCTGCAGGGTCGAGGTCTGAGCGTGCAGCTCGGCCATGGTCGGCTCCATGGCCTTGCTGTACAGCCGCCTACCGAGCACGCCCTCTTTGGTGCTGGGCTCGACCGGCCCAGGCGCCATGGAGGGAAGGCGGTTCTCGTTGTTGCTGCCGCCGTTGACCGAGTCGCTGGCGATGTCCGGGATGGAGCCGTCTGAGGGCACGCGGCGGAACAAGCGCATTGTGGAACCACTATTTCCAAATGACAGGTCCGGCTGCAGAGGGCGCTTGTGTATGATGATGGACGACCGTGGTGAATGGTTCATGGAGGGATATTGCGATGCCGACGATGACTGACGCTTGACGACGTTCCGCCTGACCGTCCCCGTCGGGGCGCCAGGAGAAGAAGGCTGAAGAGGACCATCGTTGATGTCGAGGCGTCGCATCGAGTCTTCGGCGGCCCACACGGACGATATCTTGCGCTGCCGGACCGTTGCCTTCTTAGGCGCAACCGACCTGACAGTGTCGAATACCCACTCGTCCGAGTCGTCCCTTGGTGTTAGGGACTGGAGCGTTTCCTGGTAGTAGACGGGGTGGGACTTGCGGCTGTTCTGGGCGTCGTGGACCTGCCTACGCTGTATAAGCTCCTGCATGGCCTCGGTCTTGCCGGCGGACCTGATGAACTTGTGCTTGAGCAGTTCTTTGGCGGTGGGCCTTCGGTCCGGGTCCTTGACGAGGCACTGTGCAACAAAGTCCTTGAATTCCTTGCTGTAGTTACCCTCGAGACGCGGCGGAGGCTTCTTCGGGATCTCGAAAAGGGCCTTCATAGGGTGGAGATCCGAGTTTGGGGGCTCGCCGATGGCCAGCTCCATGGCGGTGATGCCCAGCGACCAAATGTCGGCCTTGAAGTCATAGCCAGCCTGCTGGATGACTTCAGGCGCCATCCAGAAGGGTGTGCCAACGAAGGTGTTCCGCTGCGACTTGATGTTGGTCAGCTGGGCGGCCACTCCGAAGTCTGCCAGCTTCACGCTCCCCTGGTCGGAGAGGAGCACGTTGGCCGCCTTGATATCGCGATGGATCTTCCCCTCGGAATGGAGATATTCGAGGCCGCGGAGCAGCTCTCGGCACACAATGGCAATGTGACCTTCGGCGAAGTTGCCGGGTTTTAGCTGTGGGTTTACGGGTTAGCTGTTAGTTCGAACGGAGGAGAAGAAGTCGGGCAGATGTACCAGATCGAGGCACGAGCCGCCTCCGAGGAACTCCATAACGATCCATAGTTTATGGCCCCGCAGGAAGCTTGCTTTGTACTGCGTGACGAAGGAGCTGGCGCAGGTGCTCAGCACTGAGATCTCCTGCTGGATCTCTTGGATGTCATCTTCGCTTGACTCCAGGTCAATCTATGAGTGGGCAGCATCGTTAGCAAGACATGAGCCGGCGGTGACCACGGTGCGGCGAGGTGAGAGACATACATGCTTGATGGCAACCGTCTCGCCCGTCGTCCGGTCGATGGCCTTGTAAACGACACCGAAGCTGCCCTCTAGACGACGATGGCACAGTTAGCAACATGCGACGATAGCAGGACTTATGGCGGTCGTGGTGCATCACGTACGCCCAAGTTCCTCGAGCACTTGGTACTGGCTCGCCAGGCCTGCGTCCACAGCCATCGTGCCCGGTGGATCTCAGCCAGGGCCGCGCCCCAGACGCTTCCTGCAGACTCTTTGCGATGATGCAGGCGCTGGCAGGGATGAGTGCGCGGTTCTGGGTGCGAGGCAAGAGATCGGTGAAGCAGTCCGGACGCGGGCTTGCGCTAGTTTTGAAGGCAGCAATATGTGGAATAGTAGACGCAATGGAGGGACGGAGAACTGGGAGGGCAGACGGAGTCGCAGAAAAAGCGCACGGGTGTTCAGTTGAAGTGTTTTTGCGTACGCAAATTCGCTTCCTTTTCTTTGCCGTGGTTTTGCGGTGCTTGATAGCTGCGGCGATTGTTTTGTTTGTGACGGGAGCTTGGGCCGGGTGTGCCAACCGGGCAACCCGTCGCTGATCCCTGCGCCCCTGGAACGACTGGGCCGGGGCTTTGCGTAACCCCGGTCGTTGCTTTTAACAAGGCAGGGCTGGAGCTGTCTGGGGAATCGTTCGCTCTGAATCCTCGGTCATTGTCAAGAGCAATGGCAAACGTTTGTTTGGCGAAACGCATGCTGCACGAAAGATCGGAGCAGCGAGGGGATCCTGAGCAGCAGCGCGACTGTTGTTTGCCTTGGGCCCACCCATTGTCTGCCGTCTGCCTGCCACAGCTGCATTCCACTGACGAGAGGCCCATTCGATGCACGATCGCTGCAGGTCCCCAAGATTGACGGGACCTGCGCTTGCAGCATCTGGGCGCTTGGAGTCAGTCATGCTTCTACGTCACAGCTGACAGGATCTGGAATGCTTTGACCTGTTGCTGCCCGTGACGGTGGTTATCAGTGCGAGAAACGTAATCAAGTGATGCTGGTGCATTTTCACCACAGCATTCGACGTGATGATGCCAGCAATTATTTTCTCTGGGGAAGCTTCCAAGCGTGCCAAACATGGGCAGAAATTGGCACCGACGGTCTATGGAGATGCGAACCCTGCTCCTCGGCGCCATGGCAGGGCCGACTTCTCCGCAAGGGATCGTCGAGGGCAACCAAAAAGGGCTTTCTCTGGCAGCTGCAGGCCTCGGGGCGCATCGAGAGACCAGCAGGCCATGCCCCAAACAGACGTACCAGAACAGCTATTGGTCGTCCAGGGCACAGCATGCAGGGCGATTGCCCCTCTTTTATTGGCACCCGACCGGTTCAGGGCCCGGCGGCTGAGCAAGCGGCTTGCCGTGGTCAGAATTAGGCAAGGGGCGCTTCCCCACGTCGGGTTGCCATCATAGCAACGCCGCCAAAAAAAAAGTGTTTACATTGGCGGACTGCGACGCGGGCAGGACACTGGGACCAGCCCCAGTGGGAATCCACACCGCCAACGACACCACCAGCCAGACAAACCCTTAACAATGCTGGGTGGGCACCTCGCGAATCCACCAGGGAACCTCGTCCTGCCTGCTCGCTTCGCTGGCCAGCCCGGTTCCCCCTCAAAGCTTGCGTGCCTGATTATTTGTCTGTATTTCATTTTGCGAGCCATTGCTATGTCATAGTTGCATTCTGCTATTGCGCATCCCCTTGGTCCTCATCTCGGTGCCCCAGACAAGCCCTCGACCGCAGACCTATGTCCTCGCGAAATCGCCATCGCCACAACCAACTTGATTTCTCCACCAGCCTGTCCCAAAACCTACCTGCTCCGACAAGTCTGTGGGAGGAGGGGTACGCCGTTCCGACTTGAAGCGACGGTCTCACATCTTGGGTTTGCGGTCCCAAAGACGGCAGCAACATGGCGCCCGCAGCGCCGCCTCTGCCCACCCGGTTTCCGTGCTGGTGCAGGGCCGTGTACTCATGGGGAGGAGAGGTAAGCACAGCTCCATCGCATGCGTGACTTGCTGAGCAGCAGAGGACCTACCAGCTCACACACTGCTGGATATCGCGCTAGGGCAAGAAGGACCTTGGCTTTATGGAGGGCGACTTGATCGAGTGTCTCAACGCCGGAGACGGGTCGTGGTGGACAGGAAGGCTTCGCAGGGACCGGCGCATGGTCGGGCTGTTTCCATCCAACTTTGTCGAGCTTATGCCCGACGACTTCCGTCCCGTGAGCAGATCGACGAGCCCCTTGACACAGAGCAACACCCCGAGCCCAAAGGACACACCCCAGAAGTCGAGGACGTTTCGGAAGCCGTTCGAGGCCTACGCCAAGGCGCCGCATTACACTACCGCGAAGCAACCCGAGACCTACAAGTCCGGCGCCGTCCAGGCGAGCCCTGCCCGCTCTCGCGAAGCATCCAACGCCTCGGCCAACGGGGCTGCCGCTGCAGCCACGCCCGGATCGATGCGGAGGGCTGCCAGCCCAGCGCCCCACGCCCAAAACTATGTCGACCGGCATCGAGGCGCCAGCCCGGCGCCGTCTCGCATGTACGACGATAGGTATCGCGCCGCGAGTCCAGCACCGTCGCGCATGTATGACGATATGAGGAGAGGGCCGAGTCCTTCCCCGATGCACAGTCACGAGGACATGAGGAGGGCCGCAAGCCCTGCTCCCTTGCGCGGTTACGATGACCGGAGAAGGGATGCCAGCCCCAACCCCATGCATAGGTACGGCGACCACAGGAGGGATCCTAGCCCTAATCCGGTCCACCACTACGACGACCACCGGAGAGCACCGAGTCCCAATTCGCACAGGTACGAGGACATGAGGAGAGCCGCCAGTCCAGCGCCGCTCCAGAGATATGAAGACATGAAGCGTGCGGTCAGCCCAGCGCCATTCGAGGCCTTCGGATCGAGGGCACCCTCGCCGGCACCCTCTACCGCGTCGTACAGGCCGTACCGGCCGCCGGGCGCCTCCAGCGAACACATTCTCCAAGATCTACATTCTGGCCAGGGATTTGACGATCCCAACTCGCCGCCACCTCCGGCACCCCCACCCCATCGACACGTCGCGACTAGACACGGCTCTACTGTGTCCTACGACCAAGGGGCAAATGGGGGTCTCGAGAGACATGGCTCAAACATGTCATATGACTCTCGGGGGAGGCATGGCGGAAGCGTGTCGTACGACCAGGGCGCACACAGAAGCCCCGAGAGGCAGGGCTCCAACATGTCGTACGGCCAGCGTTCCAACGGCTACCACACCCCAAGGATACCATCGCCCTGCCCTCCGTCACCGGGTGGCGGCAGCGGCTTGACACCGTCTCCATTACGGGAGGCTATGGACGGGGTTATGGAGCAGCTGGATGCTCTCAACATCCCCCGACAGACAGAGTCACCAGAGCCTGTACTAGATCCTTGGTCCCCCGAATCCTTCGACATGGTGCATCAACAATCTCGAAGGAGACACGCCCGAGAGAAGATGAGACCACAGACGGCCATGGGCCTCCCACGAGCCGACTCGGGCTATGAGACCTACAGCGGTGAATCCTCGCAGGAAGGAGGTCGGGAGGACACGCGTCGCGGTCGGCGTGGTCAAGAGGATTCTGGTCTTCCGCAACTGAGCAACTACGTGGAGCGCATGGAGAGCAGGCTGCGCAGCATGCACAGCCGTGTACCGAGTGCCGTTGACGACGACACACCGCCGCCTCCGCCGCCAAAGGGAATGCACCACGAGAGGCCAAAGTCGTCAATGGGCGGGAGTGTGCACGGGTCCGAGATGGACTACAAATCCAAGCTCCGGCATAGGAAGTCGGCGTATGATATTGGAAAGCAAGTCTTGGGCCGCACGTTTACCACCAAAACGAACTCGACGAGCGCCTCTTCGGGAAACGGCAGCACAACAACCCAGAGCACCAGTCACAGCCTGATGAGCGGGGTCTCGGCCGGAGGCATCAGCGCTACGAGCGCCGGAAGCCTCGCGCGGAAGAACCAACAGCGGAGAGCTCAAAGTGCTATGGGCATGCGAGACGCGGAGCTGGAGCGACCCGAAACCCCCTTTACGGGTGTTACTTACCACAGCAGCCATGCTTCTGGAGACTCGAGGCCCAAGTCGCAGATGGGGATGCACGACGATCCCATGGCTGGCATTGGAGGCCTCGGCGGCTTGACGCAACCCAAGGCAAAGAAGTCCAACTTCTTCAAGAAGATCCTAGAATCGGCCAAGACGGGAGTTGCGAGCACGCGAGGCAGCATCGCAGCAGCCGGGGCGGGCGGTGTCCACTCGGCAAGCCCCATGGGCCGCTCAATGCCGGGCGGACTCTCTGGCATTGCCGGCGGCCTGGTCAGCTCCGTCAACGGCAGCGGCAGAGACGCCGCGAGGGACATGAACCTCCACGCCGGTGTCGACTGGGTCCAGATCCGGCGAGACGTGAACCGGTCCAACACGCTCAGCCGCAACGAACGGAACGAGCGGCGGGAACGTTGCCTGATGATGGACTACCCGGCCCTGGACCCCGTGGACGAGCTGTACAGCAGCATCGACGGCGACGAGGGCGCTGACGGAGCGCCGGTGCCAGAGCCTATCGACTACGCCTCCATCAACCTCGGCCAGGTCGACAAGAACTCGCGTTTCATCAGTGGCCTCCCAGCCACCACGACGGCGATAACACTGGCGACAACCTACGTCTGCCGGCCCTACCGCAGCGATGTGCAACGCCTCCGGGCAATCTTCACGTGGGTTGCCGAGAAGATCTGCTGGGAGGACGAGTTTGAGGGGCAGATCGATACGAGGCGTGTCATAGCAAGCAAGCGCGGGTGCGCCGAGGAGTACGCCGTCCTGGTTCTCGAGATGTGCACCGCAGTAGGCCTGCACTGCGAGGTGGTGCGCGGCTACCTCAAGTCTCCGGGCGAGGTCCCCGAGATGGGGTTGATGCCGAGATCCAACCACTGGTGGAACGCGGTCGTGGTGGACAACGAGTGGCGCATGATCGACTGCTGCCTGGCCAGTCCATCGAACCCCCGGCGCTCCCAGTACTCCAGCGCCAGCGGCTCGTCGGCGGACCCGTGGTGGTTCCTGGCGCGGCCGAGCGAGATCTGCTGGACGCACATCCCCGAGCACCACGCGCAGCAGCACATCTGCCCGCCCGTCGCCCACGAGATTCTGCTCAACCTCCCGTGCGCCTGCCCGCCCTTCTTCCGGTCCGGGATCCACATGGTCGACTACAACACGTCGCTGACGCGCATCGAGGACCTCGAGATGGTGCACGTGCGCTTCAACGTGCCCGACGACATCGAGGTGGCGGCCGAGGTGGAGGTGCGGGCCTACTCGCGCGACTCGGACGGCGACTTCTTCGAGTCGGGCGAGCTGGTCAGGAAGCGGGCGCTCGCGCAGGCGGACTGGGTCGGCGGGCTCAAGCGCTACACGGTCAAGGCGCTGCTGCCGGGAGACGAGGGCACGGGGGTGCTCAAGATCTACGCGGGCAAGCGCGGGCTCATGCACAGCATCAAGGACATACCGCACCCCGTCGCGTTTGCGCTGCCGATCCTGCACACGGGCGAGAACCCGCCGTACGAGTTCGTGACGCGGCACCCGACGCCGCACGCGCAGCGCCACGACATCTACGTGGTGCAGCCCCAGTGCCAGCGGCTGGCGCTCAACAACACGTTCGTCTTCGCCGTGCGCCAGCACCCCAGCTCGCTCGGCTCCGGCGGGTCGGCCATGACGCCGTCGTCGAACCCGGGCGGCGCGTCGCCCATCCCGTTCGCCCGCCCCGGCTCGGCCATGAGCATGACCAGCTCTAGCGCGGCGGGGTCGTCCAACCCGAGCTCGGCGACGGGCGGGCCGGTGGCGGGCAAGAAGCCGGCCAAGCTGGCGATCCAGACTCCCGGCGGCAAGATCCTGCGGCTGATGCGCAAGGAGGAGCGGCGCGGCGGCGCCATCGGGGTCGGCGGACGCGGGGCCGGCGGATCCGACGAGGACATGAGCGACGGCGGCACATGGGAGACCATCATCAAGTGCAGCGAGAAGGGCGTCTGGCGCGGGCTGGTGCTTGCGGACCGGACGGCAAGGTGGTGTGTGTTTGCTGAGTGGGTTTGTGACGGGTGATTTTTTTTTTTTTTTTTCGTTTGAGTTCTCTCTTCTCCCCCTTTTGATCTTTGCACACAGCTTGTCTGATATTTTTTCTCTCTATCTGGTTGCTCTGGGACTTTGCTTGATGTGGGGACAAATATGTGGACGTTTGCTGTTACGATCAAGAGAAAGATGCCTTGCATCTCGAGCAAGGGGGTTGGAGTTTTTTCTGTCTGGGACCTTTGATTATTTCGGCTGGGGCAGTTCTTTCTGATCATATACCTACCTACTTTTATTGCTTTCTTTGGCATTGGGACTGGAGTTCTTTTTCTTTTTCTTCTTCAATACCTTGTGGCTTCTCGCAGCTGTTTCTTTGTGGTACATTCACGTATCCCCAGGGATGATGAACACCCACTGGGGCTTGTTTAGCGAAAGTTGTATATGATGTTGATTGCCATGGGTTTTTTAATCGATTCTTTTATTTGTCTGCACTAGCACGATTGCAATAGAAGGCCACCGAATAATGATTATATGGACTGGGTCAGTGTCTCTTCGCTCGCTGCTTGCTGCTCAAGTCTCCCTCTGTCAGTGGGCGTATCTCGGATCGGGAATTATTCGACGCGGCCTCGGCAGTCAGCGTTCCGGGACAAGGGTGGAGTGCTTGGCCCACTCGACTTGGCAGGGGATCCGAGCACGCATCGGACAAGGAAACCCTGTCCTGATGTTTCACGGGACCTTTTTGCTCACCGGCGGTCGGCCTTGGCCATTGGGCTGAGCTTTGATTTAAGCTTATGTATTCTCGTTCCGTTCTTGAAAGCTGGGCTAGTTTTCTTTTTCGGTATACCCTTTTTGGCAATCTTCTATCCTTCTTCAACCCGTCTTCTACCGGGCCGGTCCTCACAAACCCTACCTACCTACTTCCATCGTTACAAAATGGCCGCGCAAGCAAAACGCGAACCCAGGGAGCAGCGTCACGCTCTGTCCTGGGTGTTTGACTCTTGCTACGCCACAACGTAAGCTTCCTTCTTGGTCGTGCTGCTTGCTCAAGGCTTCCACAAGCTCACCAACCCCGCACCTCAGCGTCCCATTCTACGCCTGGTACTTCCTCAGGTCGCAGCTCACGCCCCTGCCTCGGCCCAAGGGCGACAGCTTCAACGGCCAGACCGTGATAGTGACGGGCGCCAACGTCGGGCTGGGGCTCGAGGCGGCGCGGACCATCGTGCAGCTCGGCGCGTCCAAGGTCATCCTCGCCTGCCGCGACGCCGCCAAGGGCGAAGCCGCGCGCGCCGACGTCGAAGCCAGCACGGGCCGCGCCGGGGTCGCCGAGTGCTGGCAGGTCGACGTCAGCAGCCTCGAGAGCGTCAAGGCGTTCTGCGCGCGCGCCGAGACGTCGCTGGGCAGGGTCGACGCGCTGGTCGCCAACGCGGGCGTGGCCATCGCGCGCTACGTGCCCTGCGGCGACGGCGGGCTCGAGAGCACCATCGCCGTCAACGTGGTGGGCGCGCTGCTGATGGCGGTGCTGCTGCTGCCGGCCATGCGGCGCACGGCGGCGCGCTTCGACGTCGAGCCGCGCGTCAGCTTCGTCGGGTCCGACGCGCACCAGTTTGCGCGCTTCGCCGAGCGCCACCTGCCCAAGGGCGACGACGACGCCCGCATCCTCGACGCCTTCTACGACCCGGACCGCATGGACACGGACCGGTACAACGTGTCCAAGGTGATGATCCTCATGTGCGCGCGTGAGCTGGCGCGCCGCCTCGACGACGGCAACGGCAACAACCCCGTCGTCGTCAACGCGCTCAACCCGGGCATGTGCCGCTCGCAGCTGTTCCGCCACACGCCCTTTCCGCTCAACTGGATCCTGGCCGTGGGCGGGAGGATCTTCGGCCGCTCGACCGAGGAGGGCGCCCGCACGCTCGTCGCCGGCGCCGCCGCGGGGCGCGAGTCGCACGGCCGCTACATGCTCGACTGTGTTGTTGTCGACGGCGGCGAGAGCCCGCTCGTGCGCAGCGACGAGGGCCGCGCTGTGCAGGTCAGGGTGTTTGACGAGATCATGGACGATTTGGAAAAGGTGCAGCCGGGGATACGCCAGATTGTTGCAGGGTCGGCTTAGCTTGCTTCGCCTATTGGGCTCGTACATACCTAATCACATTGTGTTCTCTCTTGTGCTTCTGAAGGATTGTGACGGCCACTACAAGACAAGCCTGTTAGTGCCGCTGTAGCACATTGCGGCAAAGTGCGGCACAAATGACCAGGGAGATAATGGGATTACGAGCCCGCCAATGAGATCCATCTGGTTTTGCCGCGATTTGCGTCTTCCCCTCAGCTGAATCTTTTCGCTCTGCCCTGTTGATCCGGCGGCTGTCTAGCTAGGTTGTCTTCTAATTTCAGGCCCTCGTACTTTCTTTCTCCCAAAGAACTTAGCCCTGGCGAGCCACCCGGAAACCACCAGCCGCCAGGAGTTAAAACAAACGGGCCGAACCGTCGGGCGCCTGAAATGATCCCAGCCTCACACGCGACCCAGGAACAGCCGCAGCGCAAGCGCCGCCACCACACCAGAAGCCGCGGCGGCTGCCACACGTGCAAGCGCCGACACGTCCGCTGTGGCGAGCAGCGCCCGGCATGGTACGCCCACTGCTTCTATTCTAATGCGGACAACTGGTTCCTCGACTGATCTGCTGTCGACCCGTGGTTCTGGCTCGCCAAGCACAAACTGTCTGGCTCGGGGACATCCGTGTGCGTATGATGATCACCCCTCGAATGGCGAGCCACAGCCGTCGCTACCGCCAGGACCTGGGGCTGTCTCGACAGGGTCTCTACCGTCTCCCCGAACGGTCCTGTCGGGCTCGCCGGCGGATCCGTTTGCATCGCTAGGCATCGAGATGCCTGGTCGGTCACATGAACTGCTTCGGCATTGTATGTCTTTTCTAGGAAAGCATCATGGTCTAGCATGTAGTGGTGTTCGAGACTGACACCATATTTCTCTCCCAAATTTGCCCACATTTCCATGCTGCTACAAGACGTCATCTGCAGAGACGACTTGCGAAGGCTAGTCCTTGGCTCGTCGCATCAGCAGCCAAGTTTGAGGTGAGTCTGGCCATGCGAATTGGTCTATTGGAACGTCTCCTAGGCAAAGGCACATCTTTGACCAGTGTAAACCACGCCCGCCACAGCACACCAGCCCCTGACCTCCACCCACCGAGCCAAGACATCGCGTCCATCTACAGCCGCGGGCGCATCTTGATGGCCGCCAAGCACGGCTACGGCCTGACGGGGCACTGCTTCTGGTCCACCGGCCGCACGTTTCTGCACCACAAGGCGGCCGTCATCCGGTCGCTGAGCGAGAGGCTCGGCGAGAACACTACGCAGCCCGGCCATCCTTCGAGCGGCATAGGCGGGTGGTCTATGAGGATCGTCTTCTTCCTGATCGCTATGGAGGTGGGGCCTGCTAAGCTGCAAATTGAGCTTTGGACCTGGCGAGTTCTGACTGACCCGGTGAGCCGCGTCGCCAGAGCCTCGACCGCAACACCGATGCTGCCGAGGTGCACATCAGGGGTCTCATGTCCATCTTGGGCACTCTCCAGCTCCGGGATCCCAGCATGTACGCGTCGGGGCTCACAATGCTCAAACTATGCCTGCTGTAAGCGATCCGGTTTGGTCACGTTTGCCCCAAGCTCTCGATGATCAGGATTTGATGTTTTTGAGAGAAGGTGACGCGAGACTAAAACTCAAGCCTCGAATCTAGATTCTTCAGCCTGCTCGAGGGCGCCAAAAAGGCCCACGAGGACCCGCGCTTCAACCCAGACCGCTTCAGGGCGCCCGCCACCAACAGCCCCTTCGCGCTGGCCCGCCCGCACGAGTGGGCAGACGTGGCATACGTCCTATCGCTCATGGTGGACGAGTTCCTGGTCGCACCCGACGACCGGCTGCCCGCGTCACGGCCGACGGGACGCGACGCCCGCGGCGCCGCGGCCTGTCTCGCGTGGCTGGGGAACGCGGTCCGGACGGTCCACGCAGGCGGTGGCGGTGCCCAGAGGGCCGGAGGGCATCTGCACAGGTGGGCGCTGGCCGGGGTCGCGTTCGCGCTCCTGCTCGCGAGCTTGCCGCCGCCGTCGGGCGTGGAGGGCGACGGGGCCGGGACGCAGCTCGGCGACGCGCGCGAGTGGTGGGAGAGGCGCGTGGTTGCGTGGCTGGGCACGCGGACGCTGCCGGGCTGCGAGCTGGCTGGCGAGGTGCTGGACAAGGTCGCCTGGCTCACGACGGCGGATGGCGGGCGGGTGATTGAGCAGCTGCGGAGAGAGCTTGCTGGAGATGAAATTGACCCCACTGTTACCCGTGCGAACCTCGGCTCCCCACACGGCAGGGGTCAGGGATTGATTCTCTAGGAGAACGAGGAGCGAGCGATCCACCCCCCCGCGCACCCCCGGCCTTCAATACAGTAAGTCTTCTTGGGAGCTGGATTGAGGTTCCCGGACACCTAGGTTACCTAGTTAGCCTCGGTCTCTCGGACGAATGGACATCTCACAAACCCCGGTTTGACCACCTAGAGGCACACGCTCCCAAGATGCCCAGCCCGCCGCCCCTCACGGGCCTCAAGGTCCTCGAGTTCGCCGGCCTCGCCCCCGGCCCGTTTGCAGGGATGATGCTGGCCGACGCCGGCGCCTCGGTCCTGCGCATCGACCGCGCCTCCTCGTCGTCCTCCGCCGCCGTCACGCCCGACCTGCTCGCGCGCCACAAGGCCTCCATCGCCATCGACCTCAAGTCGCCCCGCGGCGTCGCGCTGGTCCGCGAGCTGGCCTCCCACGCCGACGTGCTGATCGACCCGTTCCGGCCGGGCGTGCTCGAGCGTCTGGGCCTGGGCCCGGACGACCTGCGCCCCCAGATCGAGCAGGGCGGGCTCATCTACGCGCGCATCACGGGCTTCCGCCGCGACGGCCGCTACGCGAACATGGCGGGCCACGACATCAACTACCTCGCCGTGTCGGGGGTCCTGTCGCTGCTCGGGCGCGCGGGCGAGAAGCCGACGCCGCCGTGGAACCTGCTCGCCGACTTTGCCGGCGGCGGCGCCGTGCTGTTCCAGGGCGTCCTGCTGGCGCTCGCGGCGCGGGCCACCCCGTCTTCTTCGTCGTCATCCGGCATGAGGAAGGGCCAGGTCGTCGAGGCCAACATGGTCGACGGCGCCGCGTACCTGGCGTCGTTCCCGCGCTTCGCCCTCAGGGTCCCCCGTCTGGGCGGCGCGCCGAGGGGCCGGAACCTGCTCGACTCCGGGTGTCCGTTCTACGACACGTACGAGACGGCCGACAAGGGCCGGTACGTCGCCGTCGGCGCGCTGGAGCCGCACTTCTTCGCGGTGCTGCTGCGCGGCCTGGGCCTGCAGGACAGAGGGTGGGAGGCGAGGCAGCATGACAGGCGGGTCTGGCCCGAGATGAGGGCCGAGCTTGAGCGCGTGTTCAGGACGCGCGACAGGGCCGGCTGGGAGGCCGTGTTTGACGGCACCGATGCGTGCTGCACGCCCGTGCTGGAATTCGGGGAGCTGGAGGAGGGCGCGGCGGGGAGAGGCGAGAGGGAGGGGGATCAGCGGCCGCCGGTCGGCTTGCGCGATACCCCGCTGCTTGCTGTGCACCAGGGGGTTGTGGACCCGGCGGCGCAGGGCCAGGGCGACGGCGTGCCGGGCTCGGGCTACAAGGCCGCGCAGCTGCGGCCGGGAGAGGGTGGCGAGGAGCTGCTGGGGAATTGGCTGGGCTGGGTCAAAGGGCGTGATTATGACGAGGAGGGCGGTGGTTTGGTTCTCAAGCAGACGTCGAAATCTAGACTATAGCTCTGGTATCTGTACCGTCGCGTCGCGTATTTTAGTTAGTTCGAATCGTAGTTGGATATGCCGGGATGTTCAAACGGTTGCACATATTCGTCGTGTTCTTTCCACACTCAAGACTTGTGGCAAGACACATCAACGGCACACTCAGACTGCACCTCAAGAGCCGCTCGAGACAGGGCGGATATTGTTGTACAGCTTTGACGGGTTCGTGATATGATATACAGCGTGGTTCGTGGAGCGGTTGTGGCCTCGTGTTTCTCGTCCACGCCCAAAGGCCCTCTCCATAGTTCATGCCTCAGTACCCGCCCGCCTCCCTCGCGGCCTTGCGCTCGGCAACGCGCCTCTTGAACCTGATCTCGTCCCGCCGCCTCTCGCCGCCGTCGATCTTGCGGCCCACCTTGTGCTCCCACATGCCCTCGGTCACGGTCAGGCGGGCGCCGGCGCCGCGGCCCTTGAGCGGCAGCACAAAGGGGCCCGAGATGCCGCGGACGCCGACGGCCTTGAACCCCCTGGCGGGCACGCGGTGGCCCGGGGGCAGGTCGGCGGCGTCGACGTGGGCGGGGGTGCCGGCGGGCACGTTGACGACGACGCGGCCCCTCACGATGCCGTGCTGCGGCTCGGCCACGTCCAGGACCTTGAAGTCGGCGGCGCCGTCGCGCACGAAGCGCAGGTCGCCGCCGACGCCGAAGCGGCCCTCGCGGTACTTTTGCCGCCACTCGATCAGGTAGCGCCGCGTGCGGGCCGGCTCGATGCCCAGCTCGCGCAGCTGGTCCGACGTCAGCGTGAAGAGCGCCTCCCACGTCGGGATCTTGGACGCGTGCTGGCTCAGGCCGCGCCCGATCACCTTGAGGAACGTCGGCACGTCGGGCACCAGCGGGATCGGCGCCGGGATGCGCGCGGCCGCGCTTCGTCTAGTCGAGTGCGCCCATCGGGTTTGGTTGTGGATCGGGTTTGTGGCGGCGGCGGCGGCAGCGGCTGCCGGTGGTGGTGGTGGTATCGCCGTGGCCCGGAGACTCCGCGAGAGGCCCCAGAGGAGGGGGGATAGCTTCAACGGCGGCATTTTTTGGGCTGGTGGCACGCTGGGCACATTCCCATATCAGCTAATGCAGCGGGAGCAGCGATGAGGGGCGGGGTTTGGCAGTACCATTGGCGGTCGGGCGACGTACCTATTGCCTCAGCCCCATGACAAGACTGATTCCTGTGATCTTGGCCAAGTCCAATGGTGCTTCATGTACGCTCCAGCCTCAATTCGTGGGAATGGCTTCGCTCTGCATTTGACGGCTCTTGCTGCGTCGATGCGTCGTGAATTCACGAAGAGAATTTCCGACCCGCGGACCCACTCCGGCCGCCGTTGGACCCACCACTCAGCCCTCCCGCCATTTGTCAAAGGCTCGCGAACCGACGACAGCCTTATGGTTTGCACTTAGGCGTTGTTGTCGAGCGAAGGCGACGACGGCAGTGCTAGTGGCCATTGGGTGTTTCCCGTGGTCGATTGGTGTGGTTCTACCAGAAATCTGCACACAATTACTGCCTAGCGTTTGTTGATTTCGTGTTGGTCAGCTTGGACATGGAGCCGGCCGCATTCAGGCACCTCTCGACCAACGATTTTGAGGAATGGGCATCGTCATCGAGCAACACACACAGAGTGTCCCTTTTGACCCCAGGTCGACTCGAACGGCCTGCTGTACACATGCCATGCCTCACAAATGCTACGGTCCAGCCATTTGTACCACCCGGGTTGGAAGCAGGGTCTGAAGGATGTGTGTCTGGGTGAATAGTCATCGCAGCTTTGGGAGACGAGTTTGCATATTTAGTATAATACATATGCCCAGGCGCCTAGATATTGTTCGCTACAACCAGGCCTTGGGGGAAAAAAACAAACCCGTCACATCTTTAACGCACATATCGGTACCGTGCATGGCTCTCATGAGCAGTTGCCACCCGCTCGCAGCAGCGCCTCCATCCTCCATCCTCCAAGAGCCGCAAACGAAACGGCTTTACGATAAATACGCCTCGCCATACGACGCGAGGGAATGGTGGCGGATGAGGTGTCATCGTGAATAGGTGGTTACACAACACACGCACCCAAATCAACTGCATGGTCCTTTTATTATTCCACACACGCATGGAGGGCCCTCACCCATATGGTATGGCAGCGGCGCGTGCCCTGTCGCGAAAAGGTCCTTGCTCGTTTGTGCGACGTCCGATGGCCAAAAATGGGGCCTCTTCGTTGTTACAGTAAACGCCTCGCACATTTGACGTCGCACTTGGGGCTTGGTAATCCGTTTGTGTGGTGTGTATGTAAATCGGATGTTTCCCTTTCCTGTCTGTTTATTTTTACTCTCTCTTGTGGCCTTCTTCCCACCTCCCGCCTTTCCCCGTCATATTCCCGATCTTGGCCTCGGCTTGCGCCGCCGGTATACATTTGGTAGATACCTGGTCTTTTAGTTTTTTTTTTTCCCTCTCGCATGCATGTGTGGCATCCGGTGATGGGGCAAGCGCGGGGGCGTGTAATTTGCCGGTGCCGGTGCAGAAAAGGGCAAAATTAGCCGCCATATGTACTTGCTCCTTCCCCCTTTTTTCTCGCTCACTTTTTCACCCTCCTCCCTCCTCCTCCTTCATATCTATCCCACCGTTTGCTTCTCACAGCGCCCCCCACAAGCCCGCTTTAAAGGTCCCGCGCAGATAGGTAAACGTGTTCACAAATAGGCACCCAGAAGGGTAAACAGCCTGTGAGTGGAGTCCTGTTCCATCGAGGGTAGGGCTTGGTCGTAGAGGCAAAAGTAGCTCGGGTAGCACAGATGCGTGGCTACGGCGCAGCCCGCATGTCGTCCAGTTTTCCTCGGAAAGGGCGCACTCGCTGCGATGCTACAGGGGTAAACGTCACCCGAGAAGTAGAAAGAAAAGCAAGGTTCGCAAGAAACAGACGCGCGCCGGTGTGGGTGTTCTGATATTTTCTCATGTCGTGCCACCATCCTTTACTAGCTGCTCCAAGGCAGTGTAGGCGCATCCGCTACTCTACGTACGGTGTATGCACCGCAATGAAAGCAACCCACCATGACGCGATTGACGTCCGAGACTGGCCCGCTGCGAAAAACGGACTGTGGGTTTACCTCATAATTTCGAGGCGGATGTGCGGAATGTGACGACGTTTTTCCCTGTTTACTAACCACCTAGCTGCACTTGGAGTATCTTTGTATCACGTCACATCGGTGCCGCTGGCTCGGGGTGTCATAACCTTGTCGGGGTCGGGTACGGTGATGATGTTGGAAAAAGATCGAATCGCCCGTTTTATGGTTCACCCCGTTTGGTCATGTTTTGACCCGAGGGCAGTGGGCCGGTCATCGATCGACGGCACATCTGCCGGAGGGGACAAGTCTGACGTGGCCCACCTCCTCACCCTTTCCCAATACATAAAGTATTATGCATGGCCCCTCATCCTGAGCGCCGGAAGGGTAATAGAGCCAGCCGGGAAATGGTATCGGGGGAGAGTTACCACGCATCTTGGAATGGGAAAGGTAAGATCCGTCGGGACAAGTACCGTGCATAAAACCGATTGCTTCATGCCTGGTTCGGACACCGAGGGTGTACAACGTAGGGGAGACAGTGAGATCAAAGTGCTTGTGTGGCTTTTATCTTGTCATTTATGTCTGGTCCTTTCGTAGCCACACCGCCAAAGTAATCTCTACCTGGTAGCCAACAATCTAGTTATACAAGGCAAGCTGTGGAAGCTGCAATATTATGCATAATGTTAAATTGCACATCTAGTCTGTTTGTGGCCACGCTTCCGTGACTCGCGTGTATTCCGAGCTGAAGTGCGAGACCTGGACGCCCCTGGTCAGCGGTTAGATGTCCTGTATTTCCCACCGCGAGATTGGTTACCAACACCCACCTCGCGTGACCGGCTGCACTGCGGGTGGTGGCTTAAAAAAATCGGTAACGGACACGACCTCGACGCTCAACTTGTGGTCACCGGCCGCCAGGAATCGTGGTATCTTGCCCATTTGCGAAATCCTACACGCGGCCCCAAGGGCCAGGTCAGTCTTGCACGCCCTTCTTCGTGTAACACAACTCCTAAAAAGAAGGTGGTAAGGGAGAGTGGGTATGTGCTGACATGCAGGCATCAAAGGGCGGGAGATGAAAGAAAAGCAGCGGCTTACCCATTAGCAAGAATCCTTCGTCACCGCCTCTGACGGCGTCGAGAAACATGCCCTGCATGCCTTGTTCCTGCAGGCTCCTGACGCAGGTGTCGAGCAGGCGGACCATGACGAGGTCTCGTGATGTGGTTGTGGCAAGGCGTCCGTCTGCAGGTGCTCTCATGTCAGCTCGTGGATATTGGGCGTTGATATAACGAAAATAGGTAAAGCACAGAGACAAGGGTAAAGAAAAGGAGAGAAAGAAAACTTACCCGCAATGCAGATGCATGTTACGCCGCCGATATCGTCCCCGATGGACCCGGCCCAGGGCAGGTCCTTACACGCCGGGCTCTCGGACCGGGGCACGTACGTGAGGGCGCAGGCAAAGACGTCGCCCCCCGCAACACCCACCATGACGTCACGCACACAAAAGGTGCCCATCAGCGGCCGGTATAGGTCGCACCAGCCCATGTTATCGTTGCGTGCCGACTCGGCGTCGACGAGTTCTAGAACCTGCTCGAACTCGCGCGACTCGCAGGGGCGGAACACGAGGGCCTTTGGGGAACCTACGGAAGAAGGTGAAGAAGTAGAAGGCACGTTGTAGCGCTCCGGATAGTCGGAGAACCGAAGCAGCCAGTCGCAGACCTCCTGACCACGGCCTGGAACGTGCGGGAGCGACAGGTCCCATCCGCGGCGGCGGAACCAGCCCTCCGAGGGGCTGGCCAGGGGCAGGCCGAAGAGCAGCCGAGGGAAGGTGGTGCCGAGTTGCAGGCGGAAGACGCCGCGCGTGCGCCGGAGCTGGCGGAGCGCATGGTCGTGCAGCGACAGACCGATACCGCGGCGGCGGTACTCGGGCCTGACCATGATGGCGGCGAGCGAGCCGACGAGGCGCTCGCCGTTGCTGTCGGCGTAGGTCGTGTAGGTGGCGCAGAAGCCTATCAGGTGGCCGGACTCGGGCTCGCGCGCCACGTAGTGCTTGGCGTAGCCGTCCCGTATCAGAAGCCCCTGCAGCCGAGGCGACTCCAGGCCGGCAAATTCCTTGGGCGCCGACTGGCACCACAGCCCGTGGACATCCTTCATGTCGCGCCGGAGGGAAAAGTCCTCGACGGCCCACTCCTGCGGGGCCAGGATGAGGTTCTGCAGGAGGTTGCCGCTGGGCTTGTAGAGCGGGCCGACGGCGGCCTCGAGGGCGGCGGGCGAGAAGCCCGAGGTCCGCACGACGGTCGGGAAGCCCGCCTCCAGCCCCTCGAGCTCGCTGACGCTGCAGCAAGCCAGCACCACCAGCAGCCGGCCGCCAGCTCCATCTCGCAGTTTCTTCGCCATGCCAACCTGAGACGGCTGGTTTGATAATGACGGCCCCGATATGAAGAACATGAGCAGCCTCGGGTTCTCTCTCCTGATGATCTCAAAATGGGTCTGGCTGATGCCGCCCTGTGCGGTATACGGCACATGGTGTAGCTGCGGCTTGGGCGACTGCCTCACCAGCGCCCGAGCGAAAGTTTCGAAGGGATCTTGCGAGACGGCCCCGGGAGGCTGTCCTCGGTCTCGTGGAGGCACAACAACGGGCGTCAGCAGCACCACGCTGTCCCGCTCGGATATCACCCTCGACAGCGGTATACAGCCCTGCGAGTCCCGCACGACGGTGAGCGGAGAAGCCGCGCTTTCCATCCCTTCCGGAAAAAAATAACTAAATACGCGCCCAGGGACCTTTGTCGAAATCACTGTGTCGTCCTGGACATGATATCTCAAGGATTGGTAGGGCCGGCCGATTCATATGTCCCGCGGAACGGGACTTGTCCCCAAGCGGAAGAAGTATTTGGTAGTACCAATGGTAGCAGGGCTGGGGGGTAAAAAAAAAACAGGGAAAAAAGAAAAAAAAAAAACAAAACAAAAGAGAGTAAGAATTGAAGAAAGGGTTAAAGTAAGAAGGCGAGCAGTTTCGAGGATCCTGCCTAGCATGTCAGATGGATTTCACTTGAGCTTTCGTATACCTCACGGGCGCTAGCTCTTTTGAGCCGCGTGCGGATGCGAGAGTCCCCTTTTGAGAGGCGCGCTCTGCTGACGGGAGGGGACTTACAATCGGGCCCAATCTCGCTATTTCGGAATCTTCATGGCTGTTTCAAGAGGCCACCTGCGGGAAGGATCGTGATGATGCGACGGCCGGGTTCCCTTCCTTCTGGAAGTCCGTCGGGCAAGGAAAGACGGTAGTGGTAACGACAGTGTGTGCGGCCCTCCGCCTCGTTTGCTCGTAGGGCAGGCTGGCTCTCCGCCAACAAGCAGGTAGCTTGCTAAGCCGGGGTGACCCAATTTTTGTGAGCGATTCTCGACCCGGCCGTGGCAAAAAAAAACCGAAGACTCCGGCAAGGCCCCCTGTGTTAGGCTAGGCTGTCGACGGCGTCAGTGAGGTTGACGACGAGCAAACGAAATCCGCTTGGCACTAGCTGTGGAGGTAGCGATGACGCTCGTTGGACAAGGGTGCACACGCCCAGGAGGGAAGAACAAAAGGTTCTTCTGCTGATTGGGATTATTGACGTCTCTGAATTTCATTAACCCCTCCTCCTTTTCCTCTTCTTTTCTCTATTTCCCCCCCTTGTCTTCTGCGTGTGGGGAGAGCGCGGGCGGGCGTGGCCAGATGGACGAGGGCCCGGAATTGTGACAGGGATCGAGGCCCTTTTCAAAGGCCGGTGGACATGACGCCGGTTGCTTGTCCCTGGTTTGGCAAACAAATAAGACCACAGGGCTCCTCTGGTGTGGGAACGGTAAGATTGGGCTGCCGAGGGGATGGCGCGGCGGGAGCCAGTGTTAAAGTACCAAAAGCGCGTTACCTTCGCGGCTGGGGCGGACAGGTAAAAACCTCCGGCTCAGGTCGGGGTAGGGTAAAAACGAGGGAGGACCAGGAGGGGGACATGGAAGGGACACGCATGCCCAGCAGTGAGGTCGCCTTTGACGAGAGGCGTGTGCAGCAGCCGCCCAGGTGGTAACCCTACCTACCAAGCCGGGCAGGTACCTGCCTGCCCTGTGCAGCACGCAAGCCCGATGCATGGGCTTGCAGCCTGCTGCAGTGGCCCACGTCCTGGGAACCACATCTCGTTTTATCACCCGGCGGCCGTCTCCAGGAGCACAAGCGCCGCAAACGAGGATTCCCTCGGCCTCGCACAAAGAGGGGTGCGGAAGGTCGCACCAAAGGGGCGGGGCAGCAGCTAGATACCTACCTAGGTAGGTAGCCAGGAGGGACGAAAATGTGAGACGGCACACAAGGCACCTGCAGGGCAGCGGGAACGGGGTGGGTTTTCAAGGCGGCGGGCGAGTGCTGAGGAAAATTGCCTGGGTTTCGTTTGGGGGCGGCCTGGATGGACTGAGGCACACCCTTAGGTTCAGGTCGTCGCCGTTGGGGACTGGTGCAGTCGCCAATGTCTGGTGCGACTGGCGGGGTAGTGAATCGTCCATACGCTGTGCTCGCGCTGCCTTTGTAGGCATTCGGGCTTGTCTGACACCGAGAACCCGGCAGCCTGTGCCTCTAACGCAAGCTCCAGCCTGACCGTCGGGTGCTGAAGGGGCCCGCCTCTCAAGGACCAGGCAGCGGCGGTCATGAGTCGTGTCAGCACAGAAAGACAGCAGCGGTTTCTGCAGTGAGGCTCGCATGGCGGTTGCATGGAGCGTCCCATCCTGTCCCGCGACGGAGCCACCCCTCCACTACTGATTGGCCGCTCAGTTGTGTTTTTGGGGGCCTCCTTTCGGGGTGGTGGTACAACCTGCGACTGACACACCACCACCCAAGAGCTCCCTGATCTTGGGGCGTCTAGGGGTGGAAGCAAAGAAGACGAAAGAGGGTGACGAGCGCCCGCGCAGGCTCGATGATGTAGGCACTAGGTATGTATGAGCCTGAGGTCTCGTGGCAGAATATTGCGAGGGCGAGAACGGGCTGGGACGGGGCCGTTCGAGATGCTGTCGGACGCCCACCGTGGTGCAACGAAACAGCAGGCAGGAACAAAGAACCGAGGCCTGGGCACGCGGAGGACCGACGAGGTCGTGTCCTTAACCGGGCTCCGGTGCGACCATTGTGTGCGACGACGGGACTGGCTCTTGTTTGTGTTGCGGTAACAGCAAGCGAGCCGGGGGAGGGCGGCAGCAGGCCCTCCCACCAGGTAGTGCCTAAGGTACCTGGTAGGTACGGTAGCGTGACAGCCAACTTGCTTTCCCTGCCACAGTCGTATAACGGTCACTTTTAGAAGCGCCTGTGGTTGCGCAGCACGACGACAAACTGCGTCCGGGCGTGGGGTTACACAGGGCTAGATAGAGCGCAGAGTGCCACGCCTCTCTGTTGCGCGCGTGGTGAAAATCGCCTGGTGACTGGCTCTATATCCGAGCCGCCCACTTATCTACTTTCACCCTCCCGCACTCTGCTCCGAACGATTTACAGCATCATGTGTGCTTGTGGCATGGAGCGTTGAGGGAACACAAGGGACCAGGAGGGAAAACAACGCTGACGCGAAATAGCCCGTAGCCGCTCTGGCTGTAGGCAGTTCCTGCGGTGTAACTTGACACTGCAGCCAACCTTTTTTGACTCGGAGACGGGCAGGAGGGAGAAAAAAGGAGAAGAAAAAAAAAAAAAAAAAAAAAAAAAAAAAAAAAGAAGGGTCCACCGGCCTCCAGGCATGCTCATAACGATCTGCGGCCCAAACGAGGCCAGCCATGCATCAGGGTTTTCGGTGTGTCTGGCGCTGCACGATGGATTGGAGATCAAATTCCGGTCAAAGGAGAGAGGGTCCCATCAGGGAAACCTCGGCGACTGACTGACTGCCCATACCTTCTTTCCCCAACGGGCTGGAGCTTACGCCGAGGAGGCTGCCTGCCACTTGCCAACTTTGGAAACCCGCGCACCTAGGAACAGGACCGCGGGATGATCCGACCGACTGTCGGGTCTGTGCCGTCGGCGTCAACGAGAACTGCACAAGCGACTCCTGACGGCGGCAGACATATATATTGGCCAGGCAGACCAATCCTACGCGGCCGCGTTTTCGCGAAATACAACCACACAGACACCATGCAGGATCAACGGGTTGCGGATCGATCGAGGCATCGCTCCGTGCTCAGCCTCGGCCCCGACTTTTCCACCTGGTTGGTAGGCAATCTTGCGAGACCTTTTGTCAGGGCAGGCGGCGGTCGCAGAGCGTGCCGTGTCTTGGGTCAATATCGTGGCCGAAATTTCCTTGGAGGAAATTCGGGAGCGGCTTGATGCTACGCCTTTGCAGGTGGCTTCCTCATCGGCACGGAATTAATGCATTTCGAAAGTTCTATTTCCATCCACCAGGCCTGGACTGGGTGGCATCCAGGTCTTGTGCGCACAACTGGTACCGTGCCGTGCCGCCCCACCGTAGCTGTCAGAAGCAGCCGCAGCCTCTCGCAATCATCATTGAGCCCGCCCGGGCACCACTCAATCACACCCACACTGAAATGGATGTTTGGTGCGAAGGGATCAATTAGCCCAATTAATATTTGGCCCCCGCCAGCGCGTCACCAACAACCCGCGAGAAATCGCGTCTGCCACCGAACCGCCAGGCAAATTGCTCACTTGCATGCACCCGGCTCGCATCGGCGGTTTATACCGTCTGGCCCCCAAGAGCGCCGGATCTGGCGTTGCCAGCCCTCCATCCCTGCAACTCGCAGCGCTTGCCTGCACGGCAAACGAGCGCAATATCGGCCGGGAAGAGTGGGAGCCGCGGTGGTGTAACAACACGCACACACAAGCCATGACGCAAACGCCCTAAGCGGATCATTGCCCCCGCCGCCTCCACAAATAGGCACGTATCTATAAACAGCCACGGCTCAAGAGACAGCGCAGCAATGGACGAGAGTGACGATCATCAGAGCCTCGGGCCGCAGCTGGACGACCTGGCCACTGGTGAGTCTCCAACTAATCCAGACGAGGATCCCAGGCTGACCAGCCCCGTAGCCTCCAAGATCCCGGCCAAGCGTCGCGGCATCTCCATCAAGCCCACGGTCGAGAGCATCACCTCGCTTTCTTATGAGAGGGGCCTGATCCCTGCCGACCTGGCCCGACTCGTCGACCTGATCACTGCACCGGGCCACCACCTCGACCAGGCCAGCCTGGGAGCCCTCGTGAGGAGCCTCTACCCGGCCGGCCCCGTGTCCGGTGACGTGGTCCTCGCTGTTGTGGGCTCCCTCGGACACGGCCAGCTGAAGCCGTCGCTGCCGATCCAATCACTGTTGCTCAGATGGCTGGTCATGGTCTATCACGTCCTCGACAGCCGCGCCGTCCTGTCTCGGTCATATGCCGTTCTGTTCAACTTGCTCGACACGGCCGCCATACGGTATGATAAGGTTGACCACATTCCTTAGGGCTGACATAATTGCTGACAATGGGCACCGCCTAGGCCTCAACTATGCCACCTGCTGGCTTTGGTCACTCGTCGAAAACATGTCCGGCCCTTCAGGATCCAGTCAATGTAGGTGTGTTTATGTTTCCGGGGCCCTTTCCGACATGCCAAATGGTAGTGCTGATTCGATTGTCTTGCTAGCTTGGACCTTTCCCGGCAGACCGGTCACGATCCCTCGCTGGTTGGGCTGCTCAGGATCTATAAAAATTATTACCCCGAGGTGATAGCTGGCGATGTGACTCGGGGCAAGGCATCCCCGTTCAAGGTATGTTGCAGCCACGACAAGCGCCAGCAGTGGCAGTTCGTTCTCAAGACACGATCCATGGTGTGATTTCACTGACGAGGTATCGCATCAAGTACCCCGATCCAGAGTGGCGAGAGAGGCTCGGGGAAATCCAAGCAGCGCATCGCCTGCGTCAGGATCGCCGTATGACCGATAATGGTACCCGAAACGGATTCAGGGTGAACCACAACACCGATCGTCGGAAGGGCGCGCTGCTGCCACCTGTCCAGACATCGCACGCCAACGAGGTAAATCGCCCCGTGCTGATTCGCTCCGTCGGCCTTTTTCTCATCACCACGCTAATACAAGTCATCTAGGAATCGGTGACAATCGAGGAAATCGACAGTGTGGAGCAGTTCGTTGATAACTTGGAGAAACTCGAGCTTCCCAATCAGCTCGTGGCCGTTCTGGCCGACCCCTTGCTGCAAAAGCTGCTTCTACTGAGACCCGACGCCACCGCCGATGCGAGAATAAGCAACTGGCTCGAGTCGTCCATCGCCGACGCGGCTGGCGATGCTCAGGCTGATGGCGGTAGCGCTCTTCTCGACCTGCTCGAGCTTGTTCATGACCACGCTGAACAGACACAGGCATGCAAGAGTCTCGGCCAGTCCTAGATGATCCAATGGGGGCCCTGATGCTAACGCCAGGCTACTTATAGGCGCTCCATCCGATCTTCGATCGTTTACTGCACCAACTCTATCCGGCGTGGAACGGAAAGGACAGGAGACATGTGATTTTGGACACCCTGACCTATATCCCCCTTGGATCCTTCACAAAGCTCTACCAGGACCATTTCCGCCCCGTAGAAGACAAGGTCCTAGATGGCACGGCAGAGCCACAGCTAGCCCTCCTAGAGTTTTACACTTCTCTGCTCCGGCGCTGGGCGGTGCAGATACTCTCGCTCGACGGGGCAGCCCCGAGGCACGCGCCCGACGCAGTGGCCGCGCTGACCGGACACGTCAACAAGCTCTGCCTGGCGCTGGCGCAGCAGCAGTCGCCGCCGGCCGCGACGTCGACGCACATGCGCATCGTCGACTTTTACGATGGCGCCGCCCGGCTCGTGTCGGACCCCGGCGCCATGTCGCACATGCGCATCGTGGCGCCGCCGCCGGCCGTGCTGTACGCGCTCGCCTTCTCGGACTCGCCCGCCGTGGTCTCGGGCTTCTGCGGCGTGCTGGCGCGCTACAAGCGCGGGCTCGAGGTGGCCATGAGCGGCAGCGGCGCGTCGAACGCGACGCGGCCTCGGCTCACGGCCACCGAGCGCGAGCAGGTCGCCGTGTTCAACCGCTTCTTCATGGACACGTGCAACTGCCTCTGGCGCGGGCGGGCGTTCGAGAAGGCGGGCGACAACGCCGTCGGCTGCGGCCTGGCCGACGACGTGATCGCGGCGCTCGAGCGCTGGGCCGCCGCCGCGTCCGAAGATGAGAGCGGCGGGGACAAGGGCGGCGGCGGCAAGGCGGCGCTCAAGACCATGTACGGCGTCAGCCGCTCGCCGGCGCTGTGCCTGGTGACACGCGACTTCTTGCAGGGCCTCGAGGAGGCCGAGATGGAGGCGGCCGAGGCCGAGGCCGAGCCGCTGCTGGCGCGCCACGCGGGGCCGGCGTCACAGCAGAGCCTGGCGCGCCTGGCGCGCGAGGGCGGCCTGGACGTCTCGTGGCAGGAGTTCCGGCTCGGCGTGCTCGACGAGCTCACGAGGCTGGGCTTTGGCGGCGTGCCTGACCTGCTGTACCAGGCCATGAAGGGGCTGATGGGTTCGCGGGCGCGGGCTGCGCAGAGCCAGGAGGGGTGACGGATTTCGAGCCCGTCTTTCTTTGGCGCTATCGCCGTTGGGAAATAAAGAGGATCTTGTTTGGATATCTAGCGATCGCAAATGAAAGATGTACTCGTATAAAATCCACAAGACGATGGTCCTGTTTGATACATCTGTGCAACGTTGTGCTGTCAATCCAATTCAGGGGTCAGCTTGACAGCTCGACAACCCACCAACACCTCCCGAGCCCCGCTGCATGCGGCGGCCACTAAATGGCGTGCCGATATCACCGAGTCTGGCAGCTCGGCAGTTGGGCCGATCCTCCCACCCCCGCTCGAGACACCGTTAGCCCCCTCCACGCCCGATTTACTTCTGGACTTGACTTCTTACACGCCACATCCACAACCACGCGCGAGACGTCACCACAAGAAACAAAACGCGCAACCAAGAAAAAAAACCACAGCGGCTATGGCCCGCCTGCCCACAGTCGAGGTCAGAGACCTCACCTACTCATTCCCGGACCACAGCACCGGCCTGGAGCACGTCAGCCTCTCGCTCCCCTCGCGCAGCCGCACGTGCCTGATCGGCGCCAACGGGGCCGGGAAGACGACGCTCCTCCGCCTGCTCGCCGGCAAGCGCCTCTCCCCCTCGGGCGCCATCCTGGTCGGCGGCGTCGACCCCTTCTCGGAAGCGCCCGAGGGCGTCACCTACCTGGGCCTCGAGTGGGTTCTGAACCCCATCGTGCGCACCGACATCGGCGTGGCCGAGCTCCTGCGCTCCGTCGGCGGCGACGCGTACCCGGCCCGGCGCGACGAGCTCGTCGCCGTGCTCGACGTCGACACCAGCTGGCGCATGCACGCCGTCTCGGACGGCGAGCGCCGCCGCGTCCAGCTGGCCATGGGCCTGGTCCGGCCCTGGAGCCTGCTGCTGCTCGACGAGGTCACGGTCGACCTGGACGTGCTCTCGCGCGCCCGGTTCTTGGGCTGGCTGCGCCGCGAGACCGAGACCCGGGACGCGACCGTCGTCTACGCCACCCACATCCTCGACAACCTCGCCGGCTGGCCCACGCACCTGGTGCACATGCACGTCGGCACGGTCAAGGAGTGGGGCCCCGCGGACGGCTTCCTGGATGCGCTTGGGGACGTAGGAACGGGGAACAGCAGGCTGGGCGAGCTGGTGCTGGGGTGGCTGGAGCGCGATCTCGAGGACCGCGGACCGCGGAGCCAGAATATGAGGGCGCCCGAGGGCAAGACGTACGGCCAGGGCAGCGCTGAGCTGGGTGGGTATGGCTTTGAGCCGAACCCGCCGGCAAAGGGCGAGTGATGAGACGAAGGGTGTTTCCTTTTTTATTTCGTTGCGGATTTGGGCCAGTCGCTTTCAACAGTGGCGACGACGGGGGCATACCACGGGGTGCCAAGGGCGTTTGTTCTTTTTTCTTCTTTTTGTTCTTCAACAAGCATAAGATCTAGATCTGGACATGGCATGATGCCCCTCATCGGGCAGTCGGCAAAAGGGGCTACAGAGAGACGGTGTTTGGACTGGGCTGCACTTCAACACGGCCAGAGAGCCTGGGTTGCTTCATCATTTTAACATAGTGTCCATGTGTTAGGGATAAAGATATCAAGAGACATTGTTGTTGTTGTTGTTTGCATGCCAGCATAGACTGATTTGCTCGTGGTTGGAGCGTGACGATGCTTTGACGTGGATATAAAAACAGAGGGAGACCCTTCTCGCAGCATGCCTATCTGCTGGCCGCAGCCTTCTGCGCAGCGCCCGTCCTCTAGAGAGCAAAACACCATGGACGGGTGCTGCTGGGCTGCACAGGCTGGGTCAGATATCGCGTGCTTGTGGGATAGGCAGGAGGTTGGCGTGGCCATGAAGATTGAAATATCGCGGCAAGATGTGCCTATTGATGCTCCCAAATTCTACCCGTCATTCAAGGCTCGGAGTGCCGGTACCAGTTTCCTGGGTCCTGGCCAAACGCGTTGCCGCACTCGTGGGCAGTCCCGCCGTCGCGCCTTCCGTCGCTCCTGCCCTCCTTCCCAGCCAGGCCCAGGCCTTATAACCACGCCGTCTCTATTGCTACACCGGACCCGGCAGTCAACCACGGTGGTGTAGCGAGTTAAGAGGAAGAGACCCCGTTAAACTGGATACCTTAAACGATGATGCTATGCCTAGGTCCTGCCGGGCTCCTGGGTTCGAATCCGTAGGGGCGAAAGCAAAACCGCGAGGTTTTCGTAACTGCCACCCTCGACCGAGGAGGTTGGCAGCCAGCTTTTGCCATTTGTTTCATATTTTATTTTTGTGTCAGCATCCGCATCCCTTTTTTTTTTTTTTTTTTTTTCCTTTTCGTCGTTGGGTGCCGTCAGCGTGACGTTATTGTGACCTCCTGCCTCCTAGGAAGAAGGATACATCATACGGACTTGGCATCGCTGTGCCTAGCAGTAGTTGGAGAAAAAAAAAAGAAAAGAAAAAAAACTTGTCGTCTGGCGCTTGAAGCGGTCCATATAATGCATCCCATCGCGTGCGGCTGCTAGATGCCATCGAATTGGCCAATACGCTGGATGCCCGTGCCTGCCTTGTCTGAGTGTGAACTACCTAATGGAACGAGTGCACCCCTCCCCGTGGTTAATCCCTCAGCGTCCTACCTAGACCTGTGGATGTCACTCTTAGGATTCCAGCGTGATTGGTTTCTTGCCGCAGGATGACATCTTCACGCCCACCCACACCTGCCCCCTATTTGACCATGCAATGAAGGCAAATCCCCGCCCGTCAATTCCTTCCTCAAAACCCATCCCCTGCCACAAAGACTCCATGCCAAGTCATTTCTCCACGCAGACCCAAGCCCCTGGTCCTTGTTGCCGATGCGGCCACGACGGAGCTGGCAGCTCCCGCGAGAGATGTCTATGTACAAAGAAAGGTAAATATCATGCTGGATGTTGACCTTAGGTATCTCCCGTCTCCGCTAACGATCGCGCGCACCCTTTACAGAAGAAATCTTGTTCAAAAAAAAAAAAAAAAAAAAAAAAAAAAAAATTTTTAAAAAAAAAAAAAAAAAAAAAAAAAAAAAAAACGACTTTAATGTTCTGTCTCGGAGCTCACACTCGCAGAGCTGCGGGTGTTCTTGCCGGACGGAACCTTGGCTGGCCTTTCCTCATTGCAAAGAACCTTATACCGTAGCAAAGCCTGGTAGATGTCCATCCAAATGTCGTGCGGGGAGCTTATCTGTGCCTGATATCAGTGTGGGCAGCCTAGACTCACCACACCTGCGTCCTCAGCTTGCTTTCGTCCTTGTTTTTTTTCCCCTCGGTCTGGCGCGGTTGGCGCTGCTGATCTGCCACACCTGCGTTGCTAGTCGCTTGCTTTGTTCAGCACACCACGTATCCCTGTCATCATCTCATACTGTTGCTTAAAAGGGAGCTCAGCTCCCCTCCTCAATTCGCACATTTGCTGCTCGGGTAGCACGAGCCACCAAGCATTCAACGCTCGACGAGCCAAAATCCAAAATGGAGCCGGGAATCTCGCGCTCAATAACCCACCACCCTCATCCATTCCACCTTCAGCCGCCGTCGCCGCGCTCCAACTCGCACACGCCGCACGCTGTGGGCACACCAGACCTTGTCGACGGTGCTAGCAGCACCGCCGTAGAGCTGGTGGAGGACGGGCACGGCCAGCGACATCACTCTGGAGGCGGGGTCGGCGGCGGCAACAACGATGACGTAGGCCACAATGCGGCATTAGGCGAGGGTGGTGGCGCAGCATCGACGACCCGGCAGAGGGCGCCGCCTCACCACACGTCCAGCATCGGCAGCAACAACAACAATGGCCGCGACGTCGAGGTCGAGAGCCAGACCACGGCCGGCCGGCGCATGCCGCTTTGCAGCTCCGAGAACGACCCTTACGGCTTCTCGCGCGCCTACAAGACGGCCGCGGACATTGAGCAGATCAAGGCTAACACGTCGCGGAAGCTGCGGTCGCGGAGAGGCGGGGTATTGGGATGGGGGCGACGCGGCAACAGGATGGAGGGAGAGGCGGCGCCGGTAGCGAGCCTAGGCGGTGGCGGCGGCGGCTTCATGGCCAACGAAAACCACACGGCCGGGAGCGGAAGCGCGGGCGGGGGCTCGGGGGGCAGCAGCATCCTGGGCGGGTTCCTGCCGACGCCGGTGCGGTCGACGCTGCAGGCGCGGCGGATCGGCGACTTTTACCGGACGCAGAACGAGACCATCGAGCGGCTGCTCAAGTCGGTCGAGGAGCACCGCGAGGACGCGCGCCACGAGGCGGGCGAGGACCTGCTGCAGTTCCGCGTCGGCATCTGGGGCTCGTTCGCGGCCAACATCCTCCTGGCGGCGCTGCAGATCTACGCGGCCGTGGCCTCGGGCTCGCTCTCGCTCTTCACCACCATGGCCGACAGCATCTTCGACCCGCTCAGCAACCTGACGCTGATCCTGTCCAACCGCGCCGTCCGCCGCGTCGACCCGTCCCGCTTCCCCTCGGGCAAGGCGCGCCTCGAGACGGTGGGCAACATCGTCTTCTGCTTCCTCATGACCTCGGTCTCGCTCATCCTCATCGCCTTCTCGGCCCAGGAGCTGGCCCAGCGCGCGGGCCAGGACGGCACAAACGGCTTCCACCTGCCGTCCGTCGTGGCCGTCGGCGTCGCCTTCGCCACCAAGTTCTCGCTGTTCCTGTACACGTGGGCCCTCAAGGATCGGTACTCGCAGATCCGGATTCTCTGGCAGGACCACCGCAACGACCTCTTTGTCAACGCCTTTGGCATTCTCACTTCCGTCGGGGCAAGTACCATTTACGCCTTTCCCGCCACTCAAGGAAAAAAAAAAATTAAACATTTCCCGCTCTTGCCCGCCAAATATTAACATGACCCAAAACCACCATAGGGAGCCAAGCTGGTGTGGTGGGTCGACCCGATGGGGGCCATCATCCTATCCGTCGTCATCTCGTTCCTCTGGCTGCGCACGGCCTTCTCCGAGTTCATGCTGCTGGTCGGGGTGGTGGCCTCTGTCGAGAAGCAGCAGCTCATCACGTACGTCTGCGTGCGCCACTCGCCGGCCATCAAGCAGATCGACACGGTCCGCGTCTACCACTCCGGGCCCCGGCTTATCGCCGAGGTGGATGTGGTCATGGACCCCGACGCGACGTTGCACGACACGCACGACGTGGCAGAGGAGCTGCAGATCAAGCTGGAGAGCCTGCCCGACATCGAGAGGGCGTACGTGCATGTCGACTACGAAACCACTCACAAGCCGGAGCACTTTTTCAAGAAGGATTTGTGATCAGGCAGCTATCTATCAGGAGCCCAACGGCAGTTGTTCTCGGCGGTGCATTCTGCGTTCTTGGTATAAAACAGGGTTCGCCTCTGGATTCATCTTTCTTTTTCTTCTATCCATTCTTCTTCCTTGTCCAACTCAAAGATGTCGAGATGGCTATCCATGATGTGATCAGTGCAGTGAATGCAGCGAGGACTAATCCCCCACTTTCACCGTCTTGGAAGTGCCCCGCTCGCCCCTTCCATGATGCCGTCGATGTCGTGGATAGCGGGGCCGGCTCTTGGAGGGGCTGGTGGGGACGACGTGAGACATGGGACGGATTCATGGATGAACGGGCGGACAGCGATGATCCCTTTCTGCTGATCTGCTTTCTGCTGCTCCGTTGCAGGGACAGAGACACGTCATGGCGCTTGGATTATAGGCGTTAACTTGTAGCCGATCTGCTTCTGTTAGCCTCTCTGCCTCTGGTCTCCTGATTCGGCGGGGTGTTATCGGCCCTCGGCCATATTACGCCGCTTCTCGAGTCTTTGATAGCAAGACTGCGTCGGAAGCATTGAAGCCGTTCACCCTCCATCTTTCTCGAGTACCTACGTTCGGATAGGTATCATGGTTCATATCATTATACAGTATCAAAGGCGTCTCCAACATCCATTGGCAGGCCTTGTTTGGTCGTTGGAGCTGTGCGGCGGGGTAGCTATTAGGCGGTGACACAGAACGGAGGGTCCACTTTTGGGGTGGTGGGGTCAGCTCTCCAGCTGGTGGATTCAAAAGAACCGCCCGATGCTACAGTGCTGAACGGCTTGTGCTGCCCAGTCGGGAACGCGGACTCTTTTGGTAGTTGTGGATGTTTATCAGATATTGCCTTTGAGATCATGGCCAGACCGCTTGTTCGTTGAAGAGCCGCTTGCTTGCTAGTCTGCACCGGACAGGAAAGGAGGGGAAAATGTTTATCACTTTGAAAATCCTGTTAGCAGCCCTGCTCGTGGGCCGTGACAACCTTGCAACACATCCATTTACTAAGAGAGAGAGAGAAGAAAAAAAGAGGCGAAAAAGGGCCGTGTTCGGCGGCACCTAACAGCAGACCCAGTCCAGCCCAGCCCAGCCCAGCCCAGCCGCAGATTCGAGCGCCTGCATAGACGCAACTTTTCTTGCATCGCTGCACGAGGGCCCAAAAGCAAGGACAAGCAGACTTGTCAGACATATGCAAGCACAGAAGACGAAAAAAGCCGGATGGGCAGCAGCAGCGGCAGCAGCAGCAACATCGCCACTAGCGCGGCTCTCTCTGCCTGGGATTTGGCTTGCAGATCCCCCTCGTCTCGTGCTGCGGCGTCCAATTGGCACGGCTGGCGGCGCCCGATGACGGCCTGTCAAAAGGATGCCCAGGCCGCCCCTCCAATGCGAGAAGAAGCACAGCTGTGAGGCAACGCGCATCCATGCAAGTATGCCGTAATCGAAAGTGGTGCGTCACGTCCTTTGCCGTCGTGGCACGATATGAGAAGACGCAAAGATTGGATTTGCATCTATCTCCATCCACTGGGGAGCCGTCCTCTTCGGATCTTCGTGTTGCGGCGTGCGGGAATTCCTGAAGATTCCATTTATTGCCCCAGAACGGCTTCTTCTTGACTGGCCCCTCCAGGCGGCTGGGCTTCAATCGGGCTGCTATCGGTAGGCAGGCAAAGGGAAAGAAAGGGCCGGGAGGGCAACAACTGGACGCGAGCAGAGAAGACGAACGAACAGAAAAAAGCCCGCAATGGGGTCGACCTGCAAGTGCAGCACGATCGATCCGGGTCTGGACTGCCCTGTAGCAGGCGCCAAAACGTCGCTGCGGTGGCGATTGGCGCCAGCTCGATTCGATTCGACGTTTCCGCTGGGGCCGGGCCCCATCTTGGGCGACAAGGGCACCCTGCTGTAGACCGCCCGCAGCGAGCAAGCCCACATGCCTGCACATGCAGCCAGGGTTGAGCCTGCACGCTTTTCCCGGATGCACACGCTCTTGCCACTTTCAATGATAGCGGCGTCGGTGCCGCGCCAGCATTGGGTGCTGTTGTTGTTGTTCAAATCCTGATCCTGGCACTCCGTCAATGTTGATCCTGGCTCCGTTCTCCACCCCGTATTATTTTTTCTCCTCTTCGCGACTGCTGTCGCCGGCCTCGAAAAACAACAAAAAGCCAGCCCCTCCGCTCCTCTCTTCGCGACGATCTGCTCTAGGTTGTCCTTTGTCTGCCACTGCATTTCAGCATAGACTTGGCTCGCTTGCTTGCTTTGCTTGATCGGTGCTTTATTATTTTCTTGTAAATACCCCCTCCAGTTTGTCTGTTCCGACGAGCAGCCAGCCCGCTGCAGCAGACACCATGGGTTCGCAAGGCCCGGAAGACGCTTATTGCACGGTCAGTTTGTTTCCTCCTTTTTTAGGGCCCGTCCCGTCTGATGTGACTCGTGGCTGGCAAACGAAACGGTTCTTGGGCGCTGGCCAATCCAGAGCTCGGGAAAGAAAACCCAAATATCACGTCGTGCGGCAATGAGAAATAATCGCTGACAACGACTTACAGCTGCTGTTGACCGACACTTACCTGCCGGGTACGCCACCAAAGCGCTCTCCTCGTCCGACGACGACGCACCATCCCCAAGGCGCATACTGACCCATTGACCCGGCTCTTCTTCACAGGCGCCCTCGTGCTTGCTCACTCTTTGCGCGATGCCGGCACCACCAAGAAGCTGGCCTGCCTGGTCACGCTCGACACGGTCTCGGGCGAGGTGGTCACGCTGCTGAAGGTAATGGAGAGCCCTGCCCCTCGCTGCTGGTGACGACAGTTCTCGCTAACACTGGCCCCTGACGCACTCCCTAGACCGTGTACGACTTTGTCATCCCCGTGCCTACCATCCGCAACGCCCACCCCGCCAACCTTGCCCTGATGAACCGGCCCGACCTGCACTCGGCCTTCACCAAGGTCAACCTCTGGAACCAGCTGCAGTTCCGCAAGATCGTCTACATCGACGCGGACGTGGTCGCCTGCCGCGCCCCTGACGAGCTCTTCGACCTCGAGGCCGACTTCTCGGCCGCCCCCGACATTGGCTGGCCCGACCTCTTCAACACGGGCGTCATGGCGCTGACGCCCAACAAGGAGGACTACAACGCCATGATGGCCATGGCCGAGCAGGGCACCTCGTTCGACGGCGCCGACCAGGGCCTCCTCAACATGCACTTCAAGGACAACTTCAACCGCCTCTCCTTCACCTACAACGTCACCCCGTCGGCCCACTACCAGTACGTGCCCGCCTACCTCCACTTCCAGTCGAGCATCAACCTGGTCCACTTCATCGGCCCGGACAAGCCCTGGCGCCAGGGCCGGACCGTTTCGACCGGGAGCGGCCCGTTCAACGACATGGTCAATCAGTGGTGGGCCGTGTACGACCGGCACTACGGCAAGAATGTGAGTGCTGCTCTTGAGCTCTTCGTTATCCGCTGCAGCTGGCTGACTTCGTCGTGTGTTTTCTCCCTCAACAGTCGACACAAGCAGATGGGACCTATGGCGCCCCGGAAATCGTCCGGTACTTTGTCAAGGGAGAATTTGGGCCTAAAGGTAAAGGGGCCTCTTTTGGTCAGGAGCATCACAAGCATGCCCAGCGTGATCACCTTGATTATCATCTCCTTCCGTCTCTCTCTCTCTCTCTCCCTTCCTGAGGTTGGAATTCTGACACTGACATTCTTACAACAATTAGGCTCGAGCTGGGACGCTCAGAGGTTAGTTTCTTGGATGTCCCAGATTGGCCGCGCAAGATAGAATGCTCAAGCTGACCAACGGCCGTGTTTAGACAATCTCCTCCGACTGGGTCCAGGCCGGAGGCGTACAACCTCCCGCGGCAGCACTACGAGATGTCTTCTGATACCACTCAATACGGGGGATACTATGCTTCGTCGGAGCAGATGCCCCCTCCCATCTTCCCGTGGGAACAGAACAGGCCGCAGCCGACGCGGGTTTTCAACGACACGTTCCCGCCCCAGGAAGAGCAGCTCGTGGTGACGTTTGGTGAGTCAGGTGGCTCTGAGGCTTTGGGCCAGAGCGACGCGGCAACTGAAACGGCGTCCTTCACAACGGAATCGGTCTCGGAGCTGCATACCAGCGAGCCCAACACGCCGATGGCCCTCCCCACCTACCCGCCCGTGACGGTGGCTTCGGACCCGTGGGCGACCTTCACGCTGGCCAACGCCTGGGACGACGTGCCCGAGATTGACAGATACGTCGGGATGCTGCAGAAGCATCGCCGCGGCAAGAGTGGTGGGTCACTGGCGGGAGTGAGGCTGGGAGGATCCGGCGGGCTGAACAAGGACGCTCGGCAGGAGCCCGGGTCCGGCGTCGACGGCAGGCGCGGCTCCAAGGTCACGGACTTCCCGTCCGAGGCCGAGCGGCCTAGCCTGCCCGTGACGCCGGCGCCCGTCCGTCGCCAGGGCTTCTGGGCCGGCGGGAGCCCGACGATCACCACTGAGGGTGGCGAGCTCACAGGTACCGATAATCAGATGCTGCCGGCCGCGCAGGGCGTGCCGCAGCAGTCTGATTGGGTATGTGAGCACGGCGTCTTGTACAGCCCAGCCGACTGTCACTGCGACTTGACTAACATGCTGCGCGCGTCAAAGGATCCGGTGGCGCAGCTCCAGATGCTAGCCAAGCACCAGCCTGAGCTGCTGCTGCAGAGGCTCGGCGTGGGCTGGTTCGAGGGGGAACGGAACGTCGTCGGTGACGCCCGCCAGCAGCAGCACGAGGAAGGGTCGACGCCGGTGCTGAGCCCGCAGCCGGTGAAGCCCGCCGGCAAGATTCTGAACGATGGGAGCGAGCAAGGGGCGGCGACTAGGTTCTCGTCGACGATCCAGGAGCCCAGCTATCACGGTCCCGGCGCGGCCTGGGAGAAGGGCGAGGACGTTCCGCTGATGGAGACGCCCATGCCGCCGACGGAGCACGAGATGGATGTGCTCCAGACATGAATTCACGAGGCATGGCACATGAGATGAGTTTTTTGTTTTCTTTTTTTCCTTTCTAATGTCTAATTCTTTTGTCACCGGGGGTTTTTGGTTTATTTTATTATTTTTTTTTTTTTTGTTTTCGTTACTTTTGCAGTGCTGGACCTCGGTTTCAGGGGGCAAAATCAAAAGGTGGTTGGATAACAGGGAGGCGACGCAGCTGTTAGGCCATCCCCGATGTTATTGTGAGAAGGAGAATCGAGTGTCAAAGCATGATCAGAAGTGTCATTGAGTTTCCGAAGTTTTGGATAGTGGTTTGTGCAGGAGAATAGAATCGAATTTCAAATTCACCTTATGCAGGAAGCGGAAGCTGGGAGCTTTAGGAGGCCCCCCCCTCCGTCTTGGGGAGCGACGTCGTCAATTGGCTTCCACTGCTCGACACTTGCAGCAATTGGTCAATTGGTCTCATGCGCCTTTTTGTGCACTTTCGACAGGCTCAAACCATCTCAATCTCTCACCAGTGTCAGCCTGCCTTTTGATCAACTGCCGTTCAAGCCTTGCGACAGCCAATCGTCCATCATACATCAACCGCGCCATGAGCAGAGAAGGCCACATGGACCGGACGGCGAGCGAGCCGCGGCAGACGGTTAGTTGTGTCTGTTTGTGAGTGTCTCGTCATCTCGACCCAGTGTTAACCAACTCACCCATCCAGGCCCTACACAAAGTCAAGGTCCAGCACATAGACCAAATCAACCCCTCAGTCCGGGTCGTGCGGCTACAAGTCGTGGTCGACCCCATCCGCTTCCTGCCGGGCCAGTTCCTCGACGTGCTCCTGCCCGGGATCGCCAAAGAAGGCGGCTTCACGCCCACGTCGCCGCCCAGCCGCGCCGCGGATGCGGGCGGGTACATCGAGCTGGCGGTGCAGCGGGCGCCCGAGAACCCTGCCGCCGAGTTCTTTTGGCGCGGCCCGGCAACCTCAGCCTCGGCGTCGGGCCCGGATGACGGTGGTGACGAAAAGGACAGCAGCATCGTGGGCACAGAGCTGCACGTCCGCGTCGGCGGCGCGTTCGTCTACCCGCCCCCCGGGGTCGTGGTGTCGCTGCCCTCGCAGCTGCGCCGCGTCGTCTTCGTCGCCGGCGGCGTGGGCGTCAACCCGCTCGTGTGCATGGCGGCGCACCTCGCCGAGCAGGCGCGCGAGGCGGCGAGGCTCGAGGTGCGGTTCTTGTACTCTGTGCGTGCTGCGGGGGCAAGTGGTGAGGCCGGGCGTATCCTGTTCCTGGAGCGGCTGGCCACGCTTTTTTCCAAGGAGCGACTGCGCGGGAGGCTGGATCTGTTCCTCACCTCGGGCGCGGCGGACGGGGACGGCGTCGTTTCGTGCAACGAGGTCGACGTGCCGTTCAAGAGGCGCAGGATCAACAAGGCCGACCTGGTCGAGGCGGTTGGGCCCGACAGGCGGCCCACCGTCGTCTACATCTGCGGCGTGCCGGCCATGACGGACGAGTTTGTGCGGGAGCTCACGGCGCCGATCGACGGCGGCGGGGTCGGCATGGAGCCGCACAGGGTGCTTTCCGAGAGGTGGTGGTAAAAGGGGTCATAAAACTAGCACCTATGCGGTTTATTGTAATCGGCGACAATAGCGAGCCCTCCCACCACCACTACTTCAAGAACAAGACAACGTTGATAAAAAAAAATCGCATACAAAACGCCTAATCCCTAGGTTGGTTGCCCATCCCCTTCTAATAGGTCAAACACCAAAGTCAAACAGCCCTTCTCTCAACGCCGTGACGACGGTCCCGCCAAGAATCACAGGACTAACAGCCAAGACCCTTCTCGGCGGTCCAGGAGCAAAAAAAAACCTCAGAGAAAAAGAGAGGCAAAAAAGAGGAAACCCACCACACCTCATCGGGTTTCAGGGATAATTACACGCCTTGTACAAGCCCCTCCCGAATATCTCCGCAAGGCAGCCCGTCCCAAAAGACAGGCGACATGAGTTTTGCAACTATACACAGATAGAAACCCAAGAGGAAAGGAGAGAAAAGTCAGAGGATACCTGCCCTTTGGATCCAGCTCGTGCTCTAGGTCCAGGTATCCTCAGGAGGCACATAGCCTCCAAGCCCGACCGCTAGGCTCGAACCTGTACGCTTCTTGGCCTTCTTCGCCCTCGTGGTCGACGAAGAGGGCGACGACGATGACAACGCATCCGACTCGGCATCTCTGCCCGCACCCGCACCGAGCTTCCAGTCACCCTTGTCATCGCTGCTGGCGCCATGACTGGTGTTGGCGGTGCTGTTGCTCGACCTCAGGCGTGGGCTCCACAGCTTGCTCAGGAAGCTGCCGCGGCTCGGGCGCCTGCGGTGCTTGGACCCCGGCGACCAAGACGATGTCATCGAGGGGTCAGCAGCAGCAGCAGCAGTGTCCGCCACGGCGTCAACCTTGCCGCTCCTGATCCACTCCGACTCGGACATGCGGAGCGTGCTGCCGTCGCTGGGCCGCCTGGTCGGGGGAGTCGACGCTGTCGAGGACGCTGCGGCCGCCAGGGTCGCGAAGCTCGACGAGTAGTCCAGCTCGTCACCGAGCAGCTGCTTCGCCTTGGGGCTGATCTTGCCCGCGCCGGCGACGCTCTCGCCGCCTACGCTGCCTCTCGGGCATCGCGCGCCCATCGACGGCGGGGGCAGCGAGGCGAAGCGGCGCTTGGGTGAGCACAGGGAGTAGTAGACAGAGGGCGCGAATTCCCTTGGAGGGTACTGGAAGTCGTCATCTAAGTAGGGGAGCGACTTGTCCGAGGAGGAGCTGTAGTCGGAGCTGCCGGGCGCCTCCTCGTCCTGTTCGCCGTCAGCCCAAGGGCCGCCGGCAGGCGCCTGCTCGTCTCTACTTCCATCCCTCGAGACTTCAGACGTCGCCTTGCGTGGTCGCGACGCGGGCGAGTCACCTCGGGTTTTGACGTCGATCTCGTGGGCCTTGCACCTCTCCAGGCCCGCCCGCCTGGCAGCCGTGTACTCAAAGTCGGAAGTAAACGCGTCGCCTTCGACATACGGAAGAAGCGATGGAGCTATGGATGCCGCCGCAGACGTGGCGACCGAGGGTGTGCCCGACGACACGGACGACTGTCGCTTGGAAGTTGGCACCTTGAGCTCAACGCCGTCAGGCAGATCTGGCACAGGGAGGTCTGGCAATGGCCGTGCCCTGAGGTTATCCACAGAAGCGCGGTCCCGGACGGCCTTGCTAGGCTGCGGGATGCGATCGCCGCTGATGGAGGCGGGCGGCCGGAGCTGGGGCGGGCTTTTGAGGTAGTAGTGGTGGCTCTCCCCCGTCGAGCTCCCGCCGCGGACGGGATCGTTGCTCCGGAGGGACTGGGGCCCGTCATCTTCCGAGTCGTCAAAGACGCTGTCGCCGTCGTAGCTGCTGGGCTTCCTCGAGACGCTGCCGTCGTTTTCGCCAAGCGAGACGCTGCTGCTTCGGCCGCTCGAGGCGGCGCGGCTCGTCGTGGCTGACTTGGTAGCGCTGATGGTGACTTTTCGCTTTTGCGCGCGCTCCTCGACGGGCAGGTGGTACCCAAACTCTTCCAATTCCCCCCACGGGTGGCTCGGTTTGCGGTTGGACCTTGGCGCGATCTCCTCTTGCTCGGCCGGAGTACTCCCAAGGTGCCCAGCTAGGCCCTCAAGCCCATCCTGGCCGACAATCTGGAGGTCGTTCAGATTCGCCCAGGACCTGTAGTGGAACCTGAAAGCCGCATAGGGAGCGTCAGAAGGATCTGCCAGGCTGTAGCTGTAGTATCTGTTCTCCTCCGGGTTGCTCAACAAGCCCTCAGTCATGAGTCTGCTGTCTGTTGTCAGCACGGCAAGGCCGTCGCACCGGGTGTCACCAAGTCAGGACGGGGGCTCCTTACGCGACGCCGTAATTCTCGTGACTGCGATATGGGAGCGGGCTCGGGGCCCGCCGAGTCCTCCCGTAGGCCCGAAAGACTTGGACTTCGATCAGGCCGCCCTCGCTGGCGACCGAGGTGGCCTTGTTGTTCTGGGGCAAGAAGTAGAAGCGCCGGGCCTCGATTCCGGGCTGGGTCACGGTCCTGCCCTGCTCGTCCGTGTACTCGTACAGCTTGCCGGGTGAATAGAGCGCCTGTGCGGTACTGCCTCGTCGGTTCTTTTCCAGATCGATTCCCCAGGCCACTTCTCGGCGGCCGTTTATGAAGACCTTGAAGAAGAGATACCTGACGTCTGACGCGGAGCCCGGGGGAGTCGGAGGCCACAGCGTGATCTTATAGTCGACCGAGAATCTGGCGTCTTTTTTTGCCGTCGGTAAGCGGTCGTCGCCGTTTGTGCCGTTAGCAAAACCCATCCTGGTGCGACGGGTTCAGACGCAATTTTGGTATGAAACAAGCAGGAAGACGGGACTTTTCTGCCAATTCATATCATTTTTTTTTTCTTTTTATGTTGCCGGCGCTGGCCGAAATGTGACAGAATTGTGATGGGCGGCCAACGCCGGGGGAGGGCTGGGCAGCTGAGCACCAGCAGGAACAAAGAAAACGTCCTCAAAAAAAGCCAACAGAATGCGCACGGGGACGGGTAGTCACATACAGGGTTGGGATGCGATGTAAACCGAGATTCTAGAACCCTGTTTTAGGAAAGAGGCGTGTTTCGGACGTGCTGCTGCTGCCTCTCGCTCCCCGGCCTGGCTGCTCTCGCCATCTTGCTCACGCTCGGCCGCGGCAGCGATGCGGTCCGGCGTGTCCGACGAGCTCTCTGGGTGCGGGTATTCCTTCAGAGGCCAGCTACCCGCCTCGCCAATGGCCGTGATAAAGACCTCAATGCCGCGAAACGAGGGCATATCTTGGATGGGCGGATGGAGCCTGGGTGGGCGCTACAGAATGGGCGGGCGGATTGCTGCGCTCTCATGGTCTAGCCATGTCACTGCCTTCCTGCGGGGAAGCCGGAGCAGGAGGGAAAGAAGCAGGTAAGGAATAAATGGATAAAAAGGAACGAATAAGTACTGCGGGAGGGAGACTTGGAGTAGCACAGGAAGAGCGAGAGTGAGGGTGGTGCGGAGCGGATTCACTTGGGCTGAGCGTATCCAGCTGCCATGGACTCGCCGGCTGCTTTGGCCTGGGAATGTGTTCGTGGCGTTGGACAATGTGCGCCGAGCTCCCACGAGCTCGAGGGCGTCGAATGTATGTCTAGTGATGGAGGAAAGGAAGGAACGCTGCGGCGGCACGGCCCGTTGGTTCGTCCTGTGGTTCGCGCGGGGCGGGTGACGGATGAGTGAAGCCAGACAGAGAGCTCTGGTGAGGTCATCTGAATCTACTGCTGGCTCGTCTTCAAATTCCGTCTCTTTGCACGCTCACGCAATTGCAATCTCATTTCGCCGCTGGCACGGCGTCCAACCCGTGACGCCTCTGGCCTGATACGCGCACACAGCGGCATGTGCCAGCAAAGAAGCGCAAACTGCTGCACTGAAAGTCCCGGATGCATTCCATAGGCAATACCGAATCCTTCCATTTGCTCATCTGAACAAAATATAGGCCGCATCGCACATCTCCTCCATCTTTCACCCCCCGAACCTCACCCCATCCTGCTCTCCTTCCACCATTCTTTGCTCCTGGTGTTCATGACGTCCGCAGCACTTTTGCAGTGTCCTCCTCCTTGCCTATTAACCCGAGATTCCGTATCTGCCCCGCGGTGGGCGGGTCTCCCCTGGGGTTTGCCCTTTCCGCCTTGCGGTACGCTAGCTGGAGGGCTTGGGTGCGTGCGCGCTGTGCGAGGCGATAAAAGACGACGGTCAGCCAAACCAATGCACACGACATTCCATAGTCCAGGCCACATATCCCCTCCACCCCTGGTCCCTCCCAGATCGGTCCGGCTGCGCACCTCTTTCTTGTGGTGCAGGCACTCGTAGTAGTCCTCCAGAATCGGGCCGCACTTCTTCCTGCTCTGCGGGTCCTCGGCCGAGGTGTTGACCACGTAGCAGGCCATCACCTCCTGCCAGAAGGGGAAGCACCGGGAGGGGCCTAGATCGAGCCGGGTGGTGGGTTGATCGATCGGTTAGACAGGTTGGACAGGAGCATGGCAGCAGGTCGGGCCTCGTCGGCGCCATTGGGTTTCGTCGGCGCACTCACCCCCGTTCAAACCGTATCCTGACGCCATCGCGGGGTGTTGGTGATAGCTCCCTGCAGGGTTATGTGCGGGAGCGGATCGTGATGTCGTTCGTGGATTTGGTGAGCTCACGATTGGTGTCGCCGTTTAGGTGAAGTCGAGCGTCGGAACGCGGCTCGGACCCACCGCATGGCCTGGCAGCTTGTGGTGGCCTGAGGCAAAATCCATGGCAAACGTGGGGAGGTTCACCAAGGGTTAGGGTGCTGCTGTCCTTGTCGGGACCACACAGCAAGGCGCCACATGCCAGCTAACTGGTGCCGTTATGTCACCACCTACCCACCCTCCGCAGCGGCCTTGTAGCTTCAACTTCCATATTCGTGCCCGAGAGCAACCCCAACCCCAAATAAAGCCAGATTTACGACCACGAACATGCGTGCATGACGCAGAACAGGCCGCCATCACCTCCCATTAGCAACAGTAGCACTTGTCCATAATCCTTCGCAAGGCGCGATGCCAAGCGCCGGCGCAATATGGAATCCTCCCCCGTCGTCTCCCCGCCCAAGATTGTGCTCCTGGCAGTCCACCTAGCCGCCACCGCCGACATCACTCGCCTGACGTATCTGGTTGCCAAACACGGCCAGATATTGCGCAAGGAGCTTCTGCTGCGTATTCTCCTCACCTATCTCCCCGAGACGCTACGAAGCGCCGATTACGTCCCGTTCCTCGTTGAGGTCGAGTCCAGCAAACCTCCCCGCGATGCCGACGACGACGGCGACGATGACGATGACAAGGACAAAGAGCCCGTGAACCGCGTCGAGTTTGACGTCCCCTCCATCGAGGAGCTCCCAGACGACGTGGCCGCTAAAAAGGTCCGAAAACTGCGGCTGCTGCAACTGTCGTGGCCTGAGGCGCCCAAGGAAGTGGCCTCGGACGACCACCTATCGCTCTTCCTGCTACGGCGCGCATACCGGATAGACGAGGAGGCGGGGCTGCTGGTCGAGATACCCGGACTGTTTGCGCCCTTTCTGGACCACTCGGCCTACCTCCGGACGTGGTTGATCTCGGTGGTTCTGCCCCTGCTAAGGCGCAATTTCGAGTACTACCCCCAGCAACCCATAGAACAGACGCTCGCCGAGTTCGAGCGCCTTCCGGATCGTTCCGCTGTCTCTTTGCTTCTCTCACAGACCGGCGCCCACGAGGACGGCCCTTATGATGTTGTGGGCAGGGATCTGCGGGGTATGCTAGGCCCGTGGCTTTACAACGACGTCAGGTGGTACTGCAGCAAAAGGAGGGGCTCGACCGCGTCGCCCAAAACCGGAGCCTCCCCGTCGGCCGAAACCGGGGGTCAGGGTGACACTTGCCCGGGTTGGGATCAGATGCTCGAATGGCTCGCCTCGCACGCCTCCAAGCCGTCGTGGAAGGTCGCTGTGAGCGCCATTGAGCAGTGGGACGGCCCCGAAGACGCCGACCTGGGCGAATACGAGGGCTTGGCTTGGCTACAGGAGGAGCATCAGCAGTACATGGAGCGGAGGTATGCCCGCGCAGCCCTGGCCGCGGCGTACCTCCTCTCTGAAGCGTCCATCGAGGCGCTCAACGGGGTCCACACCATCGTGACCAAAATCATGGCCTTGCTGGATAAAGACCCCTGTCCACCCCTGAACACGGCCGCCTCGCTCCTTGCGCCAATGGCGGTGTTGGACGGCGCCTCGACCGAGATACTGTTGGCCAAGAATGCCGCTCACCTCCGAACAGATCCCTTAGACAATGCGAACCCACTCACAACCCCGTCGGCGGCGGCAGCGCGGCTTCTGCACGCCGTCAGCCTCAGCGCGTTCATCATGACCCGCGCGGGCGCCCCTTGCACCGTGAGGCGAGCGACCGAGTTGTGCCTGCTGCAGAACGAGCGGGATCAGAAGGCTGAGGCCGTGAAGCTACTGCACGCTATCGCCAGCAATGGCCCCAAGACGGATGACAAATACTGGATGCGGGCCAGGAACGAGATAATGTGGCTCCGCGACTGGGGCGCCGAGGAGAACGACGAAACCACAGCTCTGCCGGGCAGCGGCAAGGGTGTCTTTGGACAGGTCAAAAAGGAGTTTATCGAAGTCGAGATACTGAAAGCGCTTCTTAACAATAACAGTACGACCATGCACCCGACTCACCACCAAGAAACCTCGATATGGGTTTATCTTGCAGTTCACTGACCTAATTGCTCCGCCGGTTAGGGTGCTCACTTGCCAAATCCCTGTATGAAGACTCTGCGGACCAGCCATTACCACGCAAAGTCATGCAAGACACAATAATTGCATGTGCGATGAGCGCATACGACAACGCCTCAAATCCCAATCGGAGCCGGGGCGGTCTCAAGAAGTGCGACGAAATGTGAGTTTAGTGCATTCCCAAGCGGCTACCATCCCAGACTTAGCGGACAAGACTACGGATTTCCACCGTCCACTAACACGGTTCCAGTATCCACTCATTCCCCAAGACGGTTGATAAGGCGCTGCCAGCAACCCAGAGGCTAGAGGCGCTGCTCCGGGCCACACAGGGGCTAAGCCAGTACCGGTTGGTGCTCAAGCAGGGCGAGCCCTTTGCGCCTGTGGTTCTCCGAGTGCACAAGGACCCGATCTCGATCGTGGAAAAGGTGTTGGAACAAAACCCCAAGAGCTACACCAACATCCAAGACCTGATAGGTGTCGGGACGAATATGGTTGCAGCCGGACTCACGGTGCGAGACAAGGCCGGGCACCCAGCCCTGACACCAGCACAGGAACCAAGCCAACGCTTCATCGCCGAGAGGCGAGTCACGGCCATGTGCATCGACGCAGCGCTGATGGAGGACGACTTCGAGACGGCATACTCGTACGTTGTCAACCGGCTCGCCGCGGCAGGGCTTCCACCCTCTGGCCCCGGGTCTGGCGCCCCAGCCGTATCAGACGAGTGGTCATGGAAGGCGGCGCTGCAGGCGGGTAAGTATCGCCGGACAGCGCGGACCGTGCGGCCGACACACCTGGGCACCAGCAGCGGCAACCCCGAGATCCGGCACCTCGAGCAGCGCATAGAGTGCCTGTCGGCGGCGCTGCGCATCGCCCCCGCCGCCACGCTGCAGGAGATCCTCAACGCGTTCCGGCGCTGCGAGGAGGAGCTGGACGTGGCCGTCCGCGCCGAGGCCGAGCGCGAGCGCGCCTGGGACGACGCTGGCGACATGCAACCCATGCCGGGCGGCTTCGCTGCTGCCGCCGCCTCAGGCCCCGCCGTCGCCAGCCGCGCGGCCGGCAGCTTCTCCAGCGCGGCCAGGCAGCAGGCGGACGAGGCGCCGCTGTCGCTCTTCGACCTGTCGCGGGCGACGGCGCGCGCGGCGCAAAAAAACTTCTCGGCTCTGTCCAGCCTCAAGCGGCAGCCTGGGAACGCGAGGGACGCCTCCCCCGCCGCCGGCAGCGTACGGAGCGCCGACCACAACGAGCCGTCGCTGGCGTCGTCGCTGGCGTCGCTGACGTCCATCTCCATGTCGGCGTCGTCGTCGCAGCAGGGCGTCGACCACTCGGACGGCGAGCCGCGGACGCGGAAGAGGGACCAGTTGAGGGAGGCGGCCGTCGGGACGCTCGTGTCGGGGGTCGGGTGGCTCGTTGGCGCACAACCTGCGGACCGCGGCCAGGATAGGGACTGACGCGGTGGTGCCTGTTGCGGTGGCGTGTGTTTGTTGCATCTCGAGTTGGGAGATGATGGATGTAGACATCTGCTCGCTCTTCATAGATATGACTCCTTGGTGATGAAGATTATGAGTTGTAGGATTGTTGACAGGCCTCCTGGTTTTGCCTGATTGTGAAGGACTGCAGAGCTGTCAACTGGAGAAGCCATGCAAGTCAAGCCAGCGATGCCGTACCGGAACCTGGCAGGGCCAGGCACGGAGATTGTCTAGGTGTCGTCTTGGCATCAACCTCCACTCAGAGGTTGGCAGCCAAGGGTTGGGAAAGCTCGCATCGCCAGGAACAGAGCGCCAAGACGAATTCCACGCACGAAGTTCAACTTGATGCTCCCATGGAAATTACCCGCCTCATGCCAAGACGCCAACGAGACTAAACGAACGGCCAGCCGAGGGAGGCTGAGTTGGCACCCTACCTCCTCCGTGCGCCGCCGCGTTGCGCGCGGCAAGAACAGACAGGCACAGCTAATTTCCCCTTCCTCGAACACGGCCGGGCGTCGTCATCTCATCACAGCCGCTGTCGTCGTCGTCGTCGTCGTCGTCGTCGCCTGTTCCACTTGGTGATCCGTCGCGGTCAATGTTTCGCTGGGTGTGTCAAGGCGCGCCTTGTGTACTTGGCGCGCCCCAATTGTCCCTTTTGGAATGCCCCCGTTGTTTTTTTTTTTTTTTAGCGCCCCAGCGCGGCTTTGACATTGCGAACGGCAGCAGCAACAGCCACGCCGTGAAATCATGTCAGCCTAGACGGCGGTGCCGAAGATATTTTTCTTACTGGTTTGGCTTCTATGCTCACACCCACCCACCCACAGCCACCAAAGGCTTAGAGCTTTCGCACCAGAGCAAAACCATTGGTGCATGTCTTTTCCCGCGTGTCCATCGGTATAGTTGATGGCAGGCGGGACACCCCGCCAGACGGCATTCGGAAGGCAGCCGGAAGGTGACATTTCCACAAACTACTGAAAAAGGGAGAATACAAAGCCCGTCAGCCCTGATCACTATTCAAAACATGCAGCCACAGGCCGGGAAGCGGCTGTGATTGGGAATGACTCCTCAGGCATCATCCGTCGATCTCCCGCTAGGTCCTGTGGCCATGGAGCAAGGAAGACGGGCCATCTAGAGCACCGAAAGCCTAGCGGCACAGCGGTGGGGAAGGGAGACGGCGGAGGCTGGGCCCAACACCGAGCACCGAGGGGTCAGCTCCGGGGTCTTGGCAAAGTGCGAAGCGAAAAGGCGCCCGGCCGGAAGACTCACACGCCAGATGTGGGAGGTTGCATTTGGGTTTTTTTCTGGGGGTTTTGTTTTTAGCAGATGAGCGACAGACACAATTCGCGAGCCCCACATGCCCACAACCGTGGGAACGCAAGCATTTGACAGCGGTAAATACGCCAGCCACCACTAGGCCACGAGTACACACATACCGAGACCCCTTATTTCTCGTCGTGGCTTCGTCACAGGTGACCAGCTATCCGGATTAGGTAACTCGTGTTCTTTTTTGCTGCTAGAGCGGGTGACGGGCATGTGTATAGATGGTATGGTCAGTGCGCTCATATGAGTCATCATGCATCGCGTTTCGCGAATCCCGCTCGTCGATGCAACCACACAGAGCCGGGCTGGTCTCCGGGCCTAATGCGGAGTGAAACGCCGCCTTGTGCGCCGGGAGCAGGCCGTTCTGCTGCGGGAGTTTTTACACAGGCCTCGCTCACGCCCGCCTATCTCCGAGCTCACGTGCCGAGCATCCTGCAGCGGCTGGAGATGCGTCACTCGGGCTGCAGGGACCTCGGTACCTCAAACCCACCATCATAGTGTGCACCCGAATTTCCTGGGGCACTGACCTCTGCATGTTGGTTGGTAGGTCCCTAGGTACCACCTACCTAGTACCCATCAAGGTGAGCGAGCCCATAATTACGGTACCTGCCAAAAACGCCTTCCGCCACGTCTCGTCAGGCCGTATTGTCTCCGGATTCTCTCCGGATAGCCAATGACGGCCATTTCCAAGGCTCCGGGTACCAGATCCATCAGCCTGTGCCACCCCACAGCTCTCTCTGTTTGGCCCCTAGCCGATTTCTATGTATATCGGCAAAGGACACCAAGACGTTCAACTATAGGACCAAACGCCCGTCAGCTGCTTGATTTCAATTTCGTTGCAGGTCAGCCTAGGACACAGCCTCGCTCTGCGGGCACAGTCCCGCTTCTCAGCTCCTAGAGATGCGGGTGCTTTGCAGGGCCCGTGTTATAGGAACGGGTACCATGTGTTATAGCTTGTCAAATAACTCACGCGAGCAAACAAGGTCGGGACCGAAGCCGTGACGTGAGGTCCCCTCCCCCTCTCTGGCCACCATAAAACAGTCGCGGGTCAACTGCAACTCTTTTTTGGTGGGTGGCTGTGCGTCACCGGCTTTGTGTACCTACCGGGGTGGTATCGAATATTTCGGAATGGCCTCAGAAGAAGCGCAACGGGAGATTTGAAGTCGCAAGCAAGTGCGTGTGCATCGTCCACCACCCATTTTTAAGGCAGCGGCAGTCGACGTAACCCTGTGCTAGCCTGGCTGCCTGATGGTCGAAACCACACGCCCCCACCACCACCACTTGCGCGGCTCCGGAACGACATGCCAGGGCTGGAATTCCGATTGCCATCTCCAGGACGCTAGAGGCACACCACACCTGCCGCGTTGGTCGGTTCCTGACACTCCCGTGCCAAGCATCAAATCAGTCAATCGATTGTGATTTGCCTTGGCCCAAATTGCCGCCATGGATTCGTCGATAATTTTACGGCGGCGCCTGCCCGTCGCGTGCCGACGAGACGAAAAACCTCAGGCGAGTTCAGGCCGCGGAGGATGCTGGGACTGAGGCCAGCTGACCTGGGAATTTGCGGGTGGGCAGAGACGTCAAGTCAAAGATTCGGTTAGGAATCAAGGTGACTCGTCTCCACAATTAAGCTTATTCCTGATGATTACAGTGTTTACACCGTACAAAAGAACTGTCCTGGAAGGGAAACCTTACCCGCCCGTTCGATCGGGTGGAAACGGCGGCCATTTTGTTTCTCTTCGCAAAATCGAAACAAAGCAAGGATTCGCCTACAGATGTTCGTCAATGCTTCTTATGGACTCGTCCTCTCGCTTAGATGCTATTCATATTCAGCCAATCTGTTTCGTTCCGTTTCTTTTTCTTCCTTTTCCTAACAGGACGTCAATCGGGCGGGGTGCACGCCCAGTCCGCACTGTCCTTTTGCTTCTAGCTCGCCCTTCGTATTTCGTGTTTGTCCTTGCCGGCGCCAAGCTCAGCTCGCGGCTAGGGCCCCTGCTGGTCTCGGTTTCGCATAGGGGGTCGCCCAATGACCCCTCGCGCACCAGATTTACCGCGTCCGACTATACTTTCACCAAGTACCTCTTGATGGATGAGTCTTTTCACCCATCCCAGTGAGCGGGCGCGCATGGCATGTCCCACTTGACGTTACATGCATGCACTTCCTTGCGGCTCCACGTCCCGTCCTCTTCCCTCGTTGGGGCCACCCATCCCCCATGTTTCTTGCTGTTTACCTAGCCTCCACCTGCCCTGGCCCTGGACAGGAGGTATTCAATACCGAGAGTTTATCTGCCAAGGAGATCCCAGACCCACGGGCACGCCCCTCCCTGCTGCACTTTTTTTTACACTCCGTCGTTGACTCCCTACAGTCCACACCACCACCATCCTCACCCTTACACCCTGGTTCCCGTGCCTCGATCCTACGGTCCGCCCCAGGTACGCCTCTACACTCTGCGGCCCCGCCGCCGTTGACAATTAGGCACTCCCCTCGTTGATAAATGCGGCCATGGCTTGGCTGTTGTCCCGTAGCCGGGGCCGCAAAGCCACGAACCACCATAACATTTCTGTTGTGGGGGGCGCAGACCAGGCTTCTTCGTCATCTTTTCCTTGACAAATGCAGCGTCACCACCTCCCGGATGATATCCCCCATATGGCCCGCTCTTCCGCCGACCCAAGCTTCGCACGATAATCTCTTCCGCGTCATCCCCTCAGGCATCATCCCATCTAGGAACCATCCTCATATCTCATAGTCTGTCTATACACCCCCTTCTTTGCTGGTGGAGCAATACTGTGACTCGAATTACACACGTCCTCCTCCCCCTGGCTAAGCCCTATGGGTCCTGTAACCCCGTCAGCCTCGTGATTGTGATATCTCTGGAGTTGAGGCGGGTAGCCATCGACAACGGCTGGCGCGCTTGACCTTGCCGAGACCCGATACTATCTTGCCAGGAGCAATACTCTCATTTATTTAAGGATCCACGTATTCCCGCTTCCAGAGGCCGATATCAACGACGACATCATCAACACACCCCCCGTTTGGCACTGCAGTAGACCATCCCGCCTCGAACCCCACCCTTATTCGATAGCCCACATAATATCTTCTTATAATCGATCCCGAGCCGGACGTGGTGCCTCTACTATCTCTGGCGACTGAGTCGTTCTATTTGGCATATGTGAGCCACTCTTGTCACTTGCGCCCTCCTCTACATGTCCTCCTCGCGAGATTCTCAAGGTCGAAAAGGCAAAGGCGCGCCGAACTATTCACTTGAGAACTTGGAGGAGACGGCAGATCAAGCCCAGTCTGCTCACCAGCAAGACACCACAGAGAAGTCGAGGGGAAAGCGGAAGAGCAAGAGCAAGGAGGACCTGTCGGGATCCGACACAGAGACAGAAGCCCCCAAAATGTCGTCCCGCTCGTCAAAGACGTCATCTCAATCCGAGTCGACCAAGAAGCACGGCTCTTCGTCCAGACACAGGGCCCCTCAGAATGAGGACTGGACCGAGGTGACAGACCCCGAGGAGAGGAGGCGCATCCAGAACCGGATCGCCCAACGCAAGTTCCGTATGTCTCCTCTTTTTCCCATTTGCGGTAAAAAAAAAACACGGTATAGGCTAACTAACCGAATAAAAAAACCAGGAGGCAAAGCCAAGGAGCAGAGGGAAAAGAACGAGAGGGATCAGCGCAATATGGAGCACGCAGGCGACAGCTATCGCGTGCCCGAGGCCGGCGAGGTGACAACCGAGGTGCAGGCTGCGCTCTCGGGCCTGCCCTGGGGCGGCCTCAACATGCAGTACGCCATGGGCCGCGGGCCCGAGGGCGGCTACGGTAGCGGCGGTCACGGCGGCGGCGCCAGCCACCCGGCCTCGGACCCCATCTACACCGACAGCACGCACTACCTCAGCCCCTACACGACCAGCTACCCGTACACGGGCAGCACCGGCTGGGATGACCAGACCGGCAGCAGTCCGGGCGGCGAGCAGCTTTACTACGACAACAGCACAACTTCGTACTACTACGACTACGACACGAGCCCCAGGCAATGAGCGGGGGGCCTCCTTTTTCTTTTTGTTTCAACTACTTTTTTCTTGGATTTTTCATATACCAGAACCGACTGAGGTCTGATGATAGCGAGCGGATTTTGGCATACATGGATCACGGTCGGGTTATAGGGCGTATCAGCCCAGAGGATCCATCAGATCCTGATGGCGTGTTTTTTTTGTTTGTTTTTTTGGTCTTGTTGGCGTTGGAGGCACTGTATCTGCATTTCATGCTTTCTTGTCACCATCATCTTC